>CM070617.1:58986308-59538976 GCA_036346255.1 Ampelocalamus luodianensis | reverse complement strand
TGAGTCTCTAGCCTTATTTTGTATCGTGTATTTTTGAAACCATGGTAGGTTAGCAAGCAACATCATGTGTATTGACATATTGTTATAAAATGAAATAATAGTATGTTAATTTAAAAATCTTAGTTTGGAGATAGCATGATTAATACAATTAGTTTGGAAGTTTGTATAAAGGAAAAAATTATCGGTTAAAATTAATTCGGTTGTATTATTTGCGTCTTTGCGCTAATTGCGCTCGAGCTTGATAAACAATAACGTGTTACTTTTCTATTATATAAACATGTCGATAACTCGTGTATTCGCAAATGCTATTTTATAGAATGTTAAATACATGTCACAATAAAGAATTGATAACATTTTATTTATAGTTTTGGTTGGATTAAGGAATTATAAAATACTAAGAGAAAAATCAAAGATACATGGTTCCAAACCCATAGGATTCCAAAACATGTGAAATTTTAATATTTTTTCTGAAAGCTTCACCCATTATAAATATGCATAGTAACAATGATGTTTTAGTATTTATAATCCATAGCGACTGTATAGGTGTTAACGTAATATAGCCTTTTATGCGGAAAGTACAAGTTTACCACTTGGGTTTCATGAAATTGTATATTTATTACCATTGTGTTGAGCAAAGTGTTTTGGAGCCACTAAGACCATACCAAATATGATTTATTTGCCATTGGAATATAATTTTTAATGCTCAATTAACATTAATGCTTTTAATTTCTTTGTTATTTATTTTATAAGCCGACAAACCTATGTAATATCTCATTTAATTAGGACTGTGTTGAGCAAAGTGTTTAGGTGCCACTAAGAACATACCAAATATGATTTATTTTCCATTGGAATATAATTTAAAAGCTCAATAAACATTAATGCATTTTAATTTCTTTGTTATTTATTTTATAATTGACAAACCTCGTAATACCTCATTTATTTTATAATTGACATGGTCCATGCATATTGTTAATAGTTGTAAATAGCGTAGTCTTAGGTTTGCATATGAAATCATGGTAGGTTACTTTTGAAAGCTTGGTAGGTTATGATAAAAATCGGTAGACTTATGCAAGAATACAACTTAATTTGCGAATTTACGGAGCTATGCTATAAGTAATTGAACCCACTAATTGTGTCATAATTGCTAACTGGAAATTGATTTGTAGGTATGGCTCCTGAGTGGTTCGGATGGCATTTTGGCCCTCTTGGACCGGTGTTGGACACGCTGACACGCGGCGAGCCGTCGTGTCCATAACCGGTTCCAGCGGCGGGGGCAGCCTTGGTGACTTAGGGGTGGTTCGTCTGCGAACACCACGAGCGGGCTTGGAGGCCGAACCCACACTGGGTAAACGAGGTTTGTTCCCATGCTTTGCCACTTCTTTTGTGTCATATGCCCACTACATACTTACTTCTTCGTGCTTTGCGGTGAGCCATCTTTGGTCTTCTACCTCTGCGCGGATGGTGGAGGCCCCGAAGAACGATTCTTGATCGAGGATGACGTGGAGGTCAAGCTGGTCTAGAGCGATCCACGGCGGTTCCGTTCGGCCGGTCCTCTGCGACCACTGGTGGACCGGTGGCGGCCCAAGACACACACCTTCCACCTCCCATCGGAAGATGGCCCCTACTCTGGGGATGTCACAATCTTTGCTCGATCGCCTGGCGTGGGAGCCCTGCATTCCCATGGGCGTGCTGTCAACTAGCGCCAATGCCCTTTGGCGAGTTTGGCGAGGTTCTTGCGGCGGAGGCGCGCACACCGCACTACAACTTCTCAAAGCGGCGGCATGGCGCCCCTACGGTGGCTTTCGCGATTTGGGTATGTATGCTACCTATTTTCCATGTTTAGTCTTGCACTATCCTAACCATATGATGGGCTTATTAATTATTCGTTTGTCGTGAGTCGAGCGGATGGTCAAGCATCCCACCACCAACCGGTGTCATGGCACCTCGAGGCGTAGCTGCTATGGCTCTTCGGCTGGGTATTGTTTACTAGCAGCCATGGTGACTTCATCGACGCTCGCCTCGTGGGGTACGCGAGGGCTATCGCCAATGGCGAGGAGCTGTAGATCAACTGAGGATTAGTCGAACTTACCGACGTCTTTGCGGCATGTGTAATGTGTGTTGTAGGATGAAGCGGGCATCTATCCTCACAGTGCCCCTCCTCTGCGATTGTGGTCATTTTGGCAATTCACTCTCGAACGAACCATCTTTGGTAGACTCGGTGCATCTGGCGAGAACATGTACCATGGGGATGCGGTGGACTAGCTAACCGTAGGGTCCCATTGGTGTCGTAGACAGGTATGTACTTCCCTATATCTTTACTTTAGTCGTATCACGGGTCATCCTTTATAACAACTGTTTTGGCTCACAGACGCAGTATGCACGTGTAGGTCACACATGTGTCTGAGCACTTCGTGGAGCGGTGGACCGCCTCACCGCGGCGACATGCCACAGGAGCCGTACTCGATCGGGAGAGGGAGGACCGTGCTCCGGGGGCTATCCTCATTTGTCTTTGCACGACAGGCGTCTTGGCGGGCGAAGAAACTTCGACATCGGCGTGTTGTCGAGGACTACACCGGTGCGTGGGTGATGCACCGTTCAACCTCCGCCGAGTTGTTCCAATTCCCATCGGGCGAGTACTGACTCAAACCACGCGTGAGTTACACACATCACATGTTCGTATATGTTTTGTTAGTTCTATTCACGGCTTCTAATTGCGGTGATGCGTTACGCAGGCATAGTACAAGGGTGGCACCAAGATCACGATGGGTGGTACGGTGGCGGCGCCCACGAGAGGCTACATGTAGGAGGGCGGCTAAATACGACCCAGTAGCGTCGATGAGTACCTTTTTGATGCGCCACGAACACGCACGAGTTAGTGCATGTCGCCGACCCTCCCACAACGTGTACGGCACCAGTGTGCAGCGCGTACACATGCACGCCGCCCAAAACTTGCACGCGCGGTACATACTATAGTGTTTTAAAATGTCAGAATGCGGTTACCTCAATTATAGTTTTGGCGCTTTCATGTACTCCTTGCGACGGGCATGAGCGTGCGGATTGCGAGGACTCCCGATCGATCTGGAATGGGTCACCATTAGTGCGGTGGCCAGCGATGAGCTACTACGATTTGTCGTCGGGCCTACAATGCGACGGCGTGTCATGACCACGGCGTCGTGAAAGACGATCCAGGAGGTGGCCACATCGGCGCATACGCCCGGCGCACGTCCTACAGACCCGTCGGAGAGCTCGGGAGGAGCACATCCATGTGCCCCTTTGCGCTGTGCCTTAGCGAGCTAGAGGGTCGGGTGGGCACATGGAGTACGCAACGCCATAGCCACCGTCATCGTTCCAAGACACCTACCCGAGAGCGACAGGGCAGTATCCTTTCTTCCCCGACCCGTATGGATAGTACAGCGGGTTTGACCCTGTCTCGCACATGGCCCATGACCAGGTACATTTCCTCTCTTGAGTTTGTGATTGTCGATATATAGTATGGATTAAGATTATTTGTCTTGTAGGTTTCCTACTCCAGCAGAGTTGAGCTCTCCCGCACGAGGCGTGGATGACTTCTTCACGAATTACCCGGGAGGTCGGCGGGCAGCTAAGCCCGCACCCATCGAGGTTCTTTACGGGTGGCGACTAGCAGGCCCCGGTGGTCACGTAGGCACAAGTGGAGTTGACCCCGAGGCCTTGGGAGTGCGGATCAACGGGGCTCTGGCGCCTTTCCTATCTGGCCTCGACGGCACCCGTGCTTCGGAGCCCAGCGAGGTGTATTGGTGAAGCGCGGACCGGTGTGGGATGTGGCGACGATGGAGGAGGTGCTGCGGGTGGCGAGGGGTCTTTGTTGTGCTCCGAAGTACTTGTATTATGTGTTTACATATTCTGCCGTAGTTACTATGACATGGTTGTCTATGCATTCCATCTAGCATTGTTCTATAACTTGTATTATGTGTTTGTGTATTCTACTTCGTGGTTACTATGACATGGTTGTCTATATATTCCCTCTAGCATTGTACTATTACTTATTCATAGATTACTTTCAATCATTAGTGACCTAGTCATTTGAACCATTGGATGACTTGGCAAACAAAAAGTGGCCTTGCGCTAGGCGCCAACTTGTCCAACGGTTGGCGACTAGTCCACATGTCGCTCATCCGTTGGGCGGTACTTGCGCCAAGTCATCCAGCGGTTGAGCGACTAGATGGTTTATATATAGCGGACTCGGTCCGTCACGGTTTCTTTCGCCATTTCTCTCGCAGACAACGAGGCGGTCGAGAGAGGAAAAAGGGAGGATAGAAGGATAGGAGGTGTGAAGAGGGGAGAGGGAGAAGCAGAGGAGCTTGAGAGAGGGAGAGAAGGGGCCTTGTGTACCTCAGAGAGGTACACAATGGGAGGAGAGGAGCTCGGGAGAGGACGGTTTGGGAGGAGAGGAGCTCGAGGCGTGAAAGAGAAAGACAAAGGAAGCTTGTTGATAAGAAGAAGGTCTCGCATGAAGGTAATAGTCTTGTTTGTTCTTGTTCTCGGCCGAATGTTGGTGGCGTGTAGCTACTTGTTGGTTTAGCACGTATTTGGGAATGTATGTTCATAAATCACTTGGTTGCAATGTTTGAAATATTTGCAATGATAAATCAGTCATGTCGGAGCCCACAAGATTGAAAGTGCATTACGGTGTTAGTACGGTTCGTGAAGGTCCATCGGTGTTGACCTAAGTGCTTTTCGCAAGTTGGTATAGTACACCCGGATGTGGAGAATGCCCGAATCGAAGATGTCCTATCTTTGCTCACTGGAAGCTTCTCCTTGGACCTCGAGGTGTGGAGTGTCGTCGTACATGGGCTTTGGAGTTGGTCTACCACACATTCGGTGTGAGTTTACCAACCGCACGCCTGATTACATGGAAGGATTTACGGGAAGACTACGGTGTCGTGGCTATGAGTGTGCTACTCGTGCAACCATGTCCGAAAGAAGTCATTGGAGGCCCTTCCAACGGCTATCATCGGGTTGGTGGGAGGAGCTCGGACGCGGGCGCGTGGTTCACGAAGAACACGTGGTGGCGATGTGCGCGGCGAGAAGAGGATGAGGTGACTAATGTTGCGGTGCAGAAGATGCGGCGATGACCCATGTTTACGAGGCATAAGAGAATATCGCACACCGCACGCTCGGCCAAGTGCATGGCGGATGTAGGGGAGCATGTCGGCGGTATAGTGCGTCGGATGGAGATCGATGACTTAGCGGCTTGAGCGGAGGAAGCTTTAGAAGAGGATGGTGATGACTCTTACGGAGAAAGCGAGGTCCCATCCTGCAGAAATGGAATAGGGTAGGCGTTGAGGTCTTGCTATGCACAATGGGCACGAATCACCGTGGGAGTACCATGGAGCAGAGGTTCACCGTGCAATATTTGCTAACAAGGATCACTTGAGGATGCCATTAAGTTGTACCTTGTCCATGCGACAAGCGTTGCGTGTCCTCAAATCTAGCCGAGGAAGACTGTGTGTGTGGTGCGAGTAGGCTGGGTGTCCTTGGTGTGTGCACACACGGAGATCCAAGTACGAAACTCACTAGATTGTCTCCAAGGTAGCGGCGCACTCCTGCTTTCTCAGTAGTGTTTTGTCGAGGCATATGGCAGAACATCCACCTTCATAGCAAATGTGATGTGCGGAGAGATAGTGAAGAAGACGGATCGGAGGCCAAGCACATCATGGTGGCTATCGGCGAAATTTAAGTACAAGATTGGCTACGTGAAGGCATAGCATGCTAAGCATAAGGCTTTCAAAGGAGGTTTAGTTCTTTGAGGCGTCTTACGATAACCTTCCTCGTATGCTCCGGATGTTGCGGGGCAGGAACCTAGGCACATACATTCTTTGTGAAGGATAAGCCATCCAAAAGACCACCGCTAGGTTTTCTTGTATTGAGAGGGCCTTCTTAGCATTGATCCACGCATTGATGTATTGGACCCATGTTGCTCGTGATCTCGGTGGGCGGGATGTTTCTAATTGGGAAATGCAAGAGCATGATCTTGACAACAATTGGCATTGATGGCAACAATCAGATTTTGCCCTTAGCCATCGCTTTAAATCGAAGGTGAGAATTTCGACGGTGGTTGTGATTCCTTCGACATCTGAAGGAAGGAGTAGTTGGGGCACGTCCTGATGTTTGCATAATCCATGATCGTGTGTGACCCCGGTTTATTTAGCTCGTAATACTTAGCATTCCATTGGCTCTAGCATCACAAACAAAATACACCGTGTCTCGATGGACATGTGCTTCCCAGAATTGCAGCACACATATATCTTTACAAAAGCATGCATCAATTCCATACATCACATAATAACAAGTCTAGCAAAAGACATACAATATGTAAAGTTATTACAAAAGAACTCGACCGACCAAATGACATCAAAGTAACGATAACAGCGGAAACAAAAGTGCCATAAGATGGCTATAAGCAAAAGACGACCGGTTAGCCATAACCCACAAGGCAACCGACCGGGCCGCCAAGCTAGTCACACGATCCACAGCAAAACTCATAGAAGTAGGTCCCTTGGGGATCCACTTCCTCCTCTGCACACAACAAGCAATGCAGATGAGTACAAAAATGTACTCGTAAGACTTACTGAGTAACAAGCCTATACATAGCTACATGAAAGTCATAGCAAAGGAGATGGTTATATGGTTAATTGGACGCGTAAAGCAATTTTCATTTGCAATAATGTAATAGATTGAAGGTAATTGGTAAAATCTGTTTTTAAGCATTGAAATGACAGCGAGTAACAATAAATAACAAGTAACCACCTAGAGGTGACTAACCCAATAGCCACCACAACATAGCATGAATCCCCGATTCGTACCACCTATCAAGTTTTAATTAAAAGTTGTAGTCTAACTCTTGAAAGACCTTGCCAAGCGTATCCATAACCTAGGACGAGGCTATTCAAATATATCAAACCCTGCAGGGGTGTACCAATGTACCCACACTTCAGACCGCCTTTTGCCACAATAAGCACACTTTCGAAGGTATGCCGGCACGGCTAAGTCCTACGAGATATTTCCAATATTGTGCATTAACTACGAGCCGCTCGTATGGATAGAAACCCATACGCTTACATTGTAAAGTTGAAAAGACAACTACCCACTCGGGGTAAAGCTTTTCGGACAACTACAATGCTCCCAAACACCTTCCCTCCTACAACCTCCTGCGACTCATAGCTAACACACACCAAAGTATTAAGTCAAGAGAGGTCACATACCCTCTAGTGTGGTTAGCACGCAAGAATGTTTGGTTTAGTGTAACAAGATGTTCGGTCCTTGTTGACTCGGGCACCATTCCAGTCACACCCAAAATCACACCAACATACCAATGTGCCTAAGTCCAAATCATTTTGCTTTCATTTTTAATTTTTTCAATTAAACATAGCACAAAGACTGAATCATAAAGTCATAATAATAAGTTTGTGTGATCAAGGTTATCGACAAATCGATAACAGCCATTTCTACCGTAGCTAAGCATGACTAAGCATTTCAACTCGTACTACTAAGTGACAAGGGCTCATCCAATGAACCCAAAATCACAGCAAGATAGTCCTAGGCTCAGTAGTAGAGGATGAATATTTACCTACAGATTATGCATCTAATAGGTCAACTAATCGACAATAGTTTAAAACAAGATAGCAATGTGTACGTAGAATTTGCAAACAACATATTAGAATTTGAAAATAATAGGAGCAACATGATCAAATGATGCTACATCTGCTTGCCTTGCTAGAGGTGCTCTTGCTGCAGAGGATCAGACTCAAGATCAACGATTTCTTCGGAACCTAACGCAAAAACGCGATAAAACCAATAAGAACGAGGAACACCGAAAGAAATCCAAAAGCCAAAGTCATCCAAATCTTATGAAATTTACACCGCAGCAAGGTCATGATTTTAAATGAATTTAGAAACAAGGATCATGCAATTTGGACTAAACATGCAAAAGTTATAGCCTAAACAAGTTTTCTCAGCCTCAAAATTTAATTTAAATTAATTTTGGTTACTGTTCATGGCACAAATTTCCAAAATGATCTAGAACCTGAAATGTTTATGGTAGGTAGAACATGGTATTCTAAGCACAGCAAAACTGAGTTTACTCAATTTGGAGTTAAAATGAATTTGTTATGATTTTTCTAAGTTGTAGATCTAGTGTATCATTAATTTCAGTGGCAAAGACTATCTTAAAACCTATCCTATACTAAAGTAAAATAACATAGGATGTTAACAAAGTTTAGTTTGCTCAGTTTGGAATTACAGAGAAAAAGTTATGCATTTTACAAATTTTGAAGTAATTGCTAAATATCATTTCATGTTAAGCTTCTGATACAACCTATATCATTTTTCAGTCCAGAACAGTGCCTAAATTCATTCTCAAGTTAAAATTCATTCTATTACAGAGCTAACACAATTTGAATCACCCAAAAATAAGCTAACACGAAATAGTTATGCACTTTTGAAATTTGAACCACTCAAAAAAACTTAGAAAACGAGAGCTCTCGGGGAGGTCCAACTGAACTGAAGAAAACGGGAGGTCATGGCTGTCGATGATGCCTCCAACGGCCCCGACGAGTGGATCACACAGTGCACGCGAAGGATCTCCTTGCGCGCTGAGAAGGTCGTGACCGTAGATCCCAAATCGCACGGCCACGGCGCACGGGAGCACAGCGCACCAGCGCGGCGCGCACAAGAGAGGTCTTGATCATTAGATCCAAATCTGGCGGTCCCGAGCTCCACAAGGAGGTCCTAAGGTTAACTCTAAGAGAGGAGGTGCGGCGGTGGGATCGAGGAGGGGAGGTCTTGGCGGCTACGATTTACCAAGGATGTCTTAATGACCAAGATCTCGTAAAGGGAGATCGAGGAGGTCCTAGCGGGAGGTCCCGCGCTCGGGATCTACGGAGGAGATCCTGGACGGCCAAGATCTAGACGAGGGAGGTCCTACGGGTCAAAACTTAACGGAGGAAGATCCCGACGGCTAAGATCTCGCAGGGGGAGGTCTTAACGGTCAAGATCTCCACGGGGAGGTCCTCTAAGGCAGTGCTTTAACAGAAAGAGATCTGGACGGCTCATATCTCCATGGGGAGATCCTAAACGGCCCAGATCTGCACGGAGGGAGGTCCTGACACTAGGATTTTATAGAGCAAAGTCCTACGGCTAAGAACTAACCTCCCAAGAGGTCTTTAACGGCTGAGATTGACACTGAGGGAGGTCCTGGCACTAAAGATTTTACACAAGAAGATCTAACAGCCAAGATTGCATCCTGGGAGATCTTTACGGCCAGGATGGAATCTAAGAGGTCCTGGGACTTAAGTTTTCGCAGAGACAAATCATGTGGCTAAGAGCTATCCTAAGGTAGTCCTTAACGGCTACGATGAACCCTAGGAGGTCTGAGGACTTGTCAAAAATACGACAACAGCAAAAAATGCCGCACTAAGCCCGTCGGCTCGTCGCCGGTGACTCCGGCCACGACGGCGCGAACCAATACTACCAAAATGTGTGCAATACTAATGCGAACACATCGAAGCACTCGGCGGCAGCGGAGCTAAATCGTCGTGCGGCCGAGAGGCGGAGGAGAAATGCGGGCAAAACGAAGCGAAAGCTTCGCCGCAACTTAATCTAACGGGTGCTGGAGCACTAAGGGGTTATTGCGAACTTACCAGGGCCCAGATGAGGTCCGAGGGAAGTCAGAGGAGTACTGGTGATGGAGACCAACGCTGGAGATGAGGAAGACAACGCGGACAAGAGCTCCTGGACAAGGAGAAGCACAAAAGTTGGTAAGGATAGCTTACCGGAGCAAGGGATGGACGGGAGGAGGACCTTACCCGAGATGGGGACGAAGGAGCTCTTTACGGCCGCGAAGATCCAAAAACTCCAAATTAGGCTGCTCCTGAGAATACAGC
Organism: Ampelocalamus luodianensis; assembly: GCA_036346255.1. Taxonomy (NCBI): domain Eukaryota; kingdom Viridiplantae; phylum Streptophyta; class Magnoliopsida; order Poales; family Poaceae; genus Ampelocalamus; species Ampelocalamus luodianensis. The sequence goes on along the minus strand of CM070617.1, from coordinate 59,529,053 downwards.
CCAAATCGAGTTAGGGAGAAGACTTGCGACGATAAGAGGTCCAAAAAGGAAGTGAATAAAGGGCTAAAGAACCACTGGAGCTCCGACAACGACGAAGAGCTCCAAGGTCCCAAAAATGGCGGAACAACGGTCTCGGTGGTTTGCGCTCAATAAGAACTGGGAAACCAAGAGGTGCTGTAAAGGAACTTCAGGAGGGGTTTAGGGAGCTTTATAAAGCTGGAGCACTAGGGTTTGGCAAACACGGAGTCCCCGGGTGAGCTCAATGGTGAGCTCAGCACACCGCACTGCCATGGACCAAAAAGAAAATATGGGGGCGAGAGAAAAAGCACGACCACGGTCGAAAGCACCGATGTGCAATGAATGCCCCGACCAGGGAGACGTTTGTGAGGACCCCAGTTTATTTGGTTTGTAATGCTTAACCAACCACCGGTCCTAGCATCACAAATCAAATAAAGCGATCCTCGAGATATGTATACTTCGACGGATATACACACCGGTACAAAATTAGACATCAACTCCATTCCACACATAGAGTCCAAACACCACACTTCCAAGCGGAAGATAAACAAATAGTAACAATATTATGACAATGGCCGATCGCCACAAGATACACAAATAACAACAAAAAGACAGCGGAAGCAAAGTGCCATAAGATGGCTATAAACAAAGCCAATCGGTGTGCCTTCAACCTGAGGCATCGGACAGGACCGCCAAGCCTAGTCGTCACCCACGCGGCGGACCTGACTCCACGTAAGTGAGGACCACGAGGCTCACCTTCTTCCTCTGCAACAAAAACATTAAGCAAAGCACACGAGTACAAAGATTGTCTTTGTACCCTTAAGACCGACGTGTGAACTAGCGGACTGTTCATATGCTTCATGCGAGGCTTGTTTAGTGGAGGCCATATGTTTTATTTGCATAAAGCCAATTTTCATTTGCAATAAGGTAATACAGTTTGAAGGCAAGTTTGCAATTCATTTTTAAGATTGAAATAAAATGTAAGGATATTAATAACAATAGCGAAAGATAAACAACCTAGAAGTGACTATCCCAATAGTCACCCCAACAATAACACGAATCCCGATTCGTACCACCCATCAAGTTTTAATTTAAATGTTGTAGTCTAGTTCTTACAGGCGTGTCGAGCGTGTCCATAACCTAGGGCGAGGCTATTCGAATAGTTTTAACCTGCGGGTGTACCAATGTACCCACACTTGGATCGCCTTTAAGCCAAAGCACACCAGAAGGTATGCAAGCCTGACTAAGTCCTACGAGATGTTTCCAATATTGTGTATCAACCCCGAGCCGCTCGTATGGGTAGAAACACCATGCGCTACATGGTAAAGCCGAAAAGACAACTACCCACTCGGGATAAAGCTTTTGGACAACTACCATGCTCCCACCTCCATCCCTCCTGCGACCTCCTGCGACCGGAGCCAATACCGCCAAAGTACTAGGTCAAGAGAGGTCCCATATACTCTAGTGTGGTTAGCACGCAAAATGCTCGATGCGGTGGCGCAAGTAACTCGGTCCTTAATTGACTCGGGCACCTTTCGCAGACACCCAACAGATCACAGTCTTACCATTGTGCCCAAGTCTAAACCATTTTGTTTTCATTTTTAGTTTTGCAGATAAACATAGCGAAATGCTAAAACATAAAGTTATAGTAAATTTTGTGTGATCAAGGTTACCGACTAAAGTCGATAACCTTGATTCTACCGATAGCTAAGCATGTCTAAGCAAGTTGACGAATCTACTAAGTGACAAGAGATCATCGGTGATCTCTAATCACGACAAATAACTTAGGCTCGGTAGTAGAGATCCATATTTTGTCGAGGATATGCAATTACGGATTTAACTAACCATTTTAACACAAATTAAGCGATGCATACATACTTGAAACAAAATATTAAACTTTAAAATCTTGGATTAATCATGATCAAGCGCACTTTGGTTCTTTGTTGCTCAATATGGTGCGGAGGATCGTCCTCGGGGTGCCGCAAATATCGAATCCTAACGATTAACAAAGCAGCGAATAAGAGCGAATAACACGGCAAAACTCAAACATCTATACAAACACCAACATATACACCAAGGCTAGACTATCACAAAGAATGACAAATAATTCTGCAGAGACCCATCCACTCATTTGCTAGGTTAACCTCAAAATCAAACTTCTAACACGCTTTAAACTTTGGACGGGCTTTGATGGTGATTGTGTGCACATCTATTATTTAATCATCAAGTTAATAAATCAACAACGACTAGGTTCTCTAACTCAACCATTACAAGTCGATATTACGGAACCTACAAAGCTATTGACAATCTTGACTAGTCAATTATCCAACTATGAGGTGCTAAACAAAATTCTAATTATGGTTGGCCTTAATAAAATTTCGGTACTAACACACCTAAGCATTACACCAACATATAGGAAGGTTAACAATTCACAAACATGCTATCACTACAAGACCTTACTACACTTTAACGAGAGGAAAGACAATTACAGAGACAAACCACTAGATTCATTAATGACTTCTTTAGATCACTTATGCCAACAAGGGTTTAAAAATCCAGAATCACTTAACCGACATAATTCCATACCAAACACTATTTCCTAAAGGAACTCATCAAGGCCTAAATAGCAAGCATGAAACCAATTTTGATTCTACGACAACGTAAAAACGACAACGAGGAAATATACGAGAACTAGAACTAAAATGCTTTCAAACCTCTAATACCAATATTGATCAAGCATGAGAGTGAACTAAAGAACAATCATAATCATGATTAGCAGCTAACTAATTGGTTTTGAAGGAGTGGGCCCCACCGCCGATGCACAAAGAGGGAATAATGTAAAAACGAGGAGGCTCGGGCTGCTGGACTGAACTGCCGCCGCGAGGAAGTGACGGCGCGAGTCGTGCGGCGGGCAAATGGGTCGCGAGGACCACCAAGTCGATGATGGTCGCGGGTTCGCGGAAGCACGGCGGCGGCGCACGCGGCGAGCTTGGCGGCGGCGGTGGGGTGACAAAGCGGCGCACTAGAGAGGAAGACAATGAAATTTAGCGCGCGCATGGGCATCGATGAGTTACGAGAACTCACCGGCGTGCTGGCGGCAGCAGAGGCACCGGAGTGGCGGCGACGAGAGCCACGCGGCGCAAGGCGATAACAGCGGCGAGAGCACAGGGTGAGCGAGAGGGCGAGTGAGAGAGTGGAGAAGAAAGGTGGAGTCGGTGGTGCTCAGCAAGCGAAAGAATTGAGTAGAGCTCACCGGAGAAAACGCGTCGGTGGAAAAGCGGTTCGGCCGGACTTGGAGAAGAAAGGCCACGCGCAGCTCCAGCGATGAAACCGAAATTCCTTGAGGGTTTACTTCGGGGATGTGGAACACGCCGTGGCGCGGCTGCCGTGCTCGGAGATCACCGGAGCGGCGAGGAGCGCCGAGGCGTCGCGGCGGCGCTCACGGCTCCGGAGCTCGGTGGAGAAGAACGGCAATGGAGGCAGCGAGGTAGGGAAAGCCGGAGGGTTTTGTAGGAGCGGCGAGGCGGCGAGGTGAGGCGGTGGGCGGTGAAAAGCCCGGTGGTGAGGTGGCGTACGCATGTAAGGCGGCGGCCGCGGAAGCCTTGTGGCGGCGGTCTTAGCCGGCTGGCCAGTGGCGTGGCGAAATGGCTTTAGCGGTATGGCCCACAAGTCGCGGCAGCGCAAAAGCAGCGCGAGCCAGAAGTTAGACTCGATCAATATCGCTCCGACCGTTGGATGCGAGATGGGCCGGTCGGGATTGATGTATGCATTCGGACGGTCGGTTGCGCCGCATAGCGTGGATCGTTCGATTTGCATCGGACGATCACGATCGATTGGACTCACGCGGTGCAGCTAGTTGACGCGACCGAGTCAAGTGGCGTGTCGGACTCGAGCGAGAGGTTGGGTTGGGCAGAAACGATGCTTTAGAATTTGATTTAAAAGACAGATAAGGTTTGGGAATTTTTAGAGGTAGCTCCTGAGCTCCAAAAATTTCGAAATTTTATGGTAGCTACTAGAGACAGAGAACAACCTTGTATAATTTTTCCAGAACTTTTATGCACTGCATTGTTCTGAGAAAATTCACAAGCTGCTGTCTGAGGAGTTTGACCAGATTTCAAAGCAGAGTTGACTTGGCCATTTGAAATAGCAAACAAAATCTAAAAATTGTGAAATAATTCAGGAAGGTAGATAGGATGATCAAGATGCTAGGAAAAATAGTTTCAGAGGATGATCACAAGTTTGAAGGCTAAGAATTTGCTTGACAACAATCTCCATTCACAAGAATTTAATTCTAGAAAATGGAACTTGCTAGGAAAATGTAGGAACTTTCAAATGATTTGAAGAGACAACAAAGTTTTATTTCTCCTCAAAATTTTACATTTGAAATACAAACCCTAAGTTAGGGCTGTTACAAATCTCCCCCTTACAGAATCTACGCCGAGATTACGATCACCGGGAGAAGAAGGATGGGTGTCTGCTCGGAGGCGATCTTCCCGCTCCCACGTGGCTTCATCCTCGGAGTGGTTTGACCACCGAACTTTAGGAACTTGATCACACGGTTCCTTGTTCTGCGTTCGGCTTCTTGAGGATACGAGCAGGCGCTCACGATAAGCAGATCTTCACGCATCGATATTTTCAATGGTGTTTCCTCAGCCGGAACGGAGGCACTTCTTCAGTGCGACACATGGAAAACATCATGCACCCTTCAAGTGTAGTGGCAATTCTAACTTGTATGCAACGGCTCCCACTCTATCGATGATGCGGTAGGGTCCGAGGCATGCCGAGAGCCAATTTGCCCTTGGCGCTAAACGAGCGATGACCTTTGGTGAGACTTTGAGATACACAAAGTCGTTGGTGAAACTTCGGCTCACGGCGACGCCGACCGCATAGCTCTTGCGCTCGGTGAGCTACGCGCAAGTGCTCACGAATCGGCGCTTGACTTTCGGCCTCATTGATCGAATCGGGCCAAGAGCGCCTTTCACGATTTCGACCCGGTTCAATGGTGTTACGGTAGCGTCGCCCATACAAGGCCTCAAGCGGTGCCATCACCGAGGCGGCTGGAAGGCTGTTGTTGTAGGAGAATTCGCAAGCGGTAGGCACTTCTCCCAATTCTTTCGTAGGAGAGAACACAAGCACGGAGCATATCTTCTAGAACTTGGTTGACTCGCTCGTCGACCATCGATCGAGGATGATAAGGTCGTGAAGGAAAGAGCGGGTACCCATGGCCTCCTGCGGTGTGCCATCGGGAAGTGAAAAGAGAGCCACGATCGACACTATCGTTCGTGGCACACCATGCGGACTCACAATGCGGGATATAAAGATCCGCTAGCTGATTCACATCAATCTTGATCGCCTTTGGAAGGAAATGGGCCACCTCGTCAATCGATCAATTATAACCCATAATGCATCCTTCCAGAAGAAATGCAGGGCGGACCGGTGATAAAATCCATGCCTCTGAATCCACTTCCATTCTCGGAATAGGTAAATGAAGAAGACCGGCGGCCGATGCTCGGCCTTGGCGCGACAACATCGTCACATCGGCCACGAACACGGCAATCTCGCTTCATGCGAGTCCACCGAATCTCGCGCAGATCTTGGTACATCTTGGTAGCCGGGATGGATGGACAAAGGCGAATCATGGGCTTCTGAAGGATCAAATCCGCAACTTCGGGGATCTTTGGGACCACGAGGCGTGCCCAAACCATACAACACCGTGTTCATCTTACGTGAAACACCATTTGAACCATCCACGATGTTACGCTTGATTTTACCACGCCATCATCGATTCTTTGTGCTGCCTTGATCTCGATCCACCAAGGTTGGTTGCACAACCAAGGCGACAAGGAACCATGCTCAACCAAACCCAAGTTGAGGCGCTGGAATTACGCAGAAGCGCGAGTTCTTGCTCTTGGATCATCAAAGTATTGCAATACACCTTTCGACTAAGTGCATCGGCAACCACATTGGCTTTGCCAGGATGATCACGAATACCCATGTCATAATCTTTGATTAATTCTAGCCATCTCCTCTGCTGAGGTTGAGATCAGTTGAGTGAATAAGTATTTCAAACTCTTGTGGTCGGAATACACCTCACGATTCTAGATCAAATAATGCCGCCAAATCTTGAGTGCATGAACCACCATGACAAGCTCTAAATCATGGGTGGGATAGTTGAGCTCGTGAGGTCTCAAGCGCTGGATGCATAGGCAGCTGCCTTGCCTTCACATAAGAACACACCCAAGTCCCCGGCGAGAGGCATCGCAATAAATATCGAAGCTCTTGCGGATATCGGGAAGAGTGAGGCTGGAGTGAAGTCAATGTTGTTTGAGCTCTGAAAGCTCTCATCACAAGCGAGAGGACCATACAAACTTCTTGTCCTTCTTAAGCAATTCGGTCATCGGCTGCGATTTTGGAGAAGTTCTCGATAAAGCGGCGATAGTAGCCCGCTAAACCAAGAAAACTCCGCACATCGTTGGTGACTTGAAATTGGCCCCAAGATAGAACATCGCCCGACTTTCTTTGGGATCCACGGCTATGCCTCGGTGAAAGAACATGGCCCAAGAATGCCACTTCCTTCAACGGAACTCACATTTCTTGAACTTTGCATATAGGCGATGTTCCGCAACTTGCCCAAAACAATCTTGGATGCTCGGCATGCTCTGCTTGATCTTGGAATAGATAAGAATGTCATCAATAAAAACCACCACAAATTTGTCCAAATACTCCATGAATACGAATTCATAAGGTTCATGAACAACGTTGGAGCATTGGTCAAACCAAAAGACATGACGTTGTACTGCATGCAGACCATACGAGTAGTGAAGGCCGTCTTGGAATATCCTCATACGATCGGACTTGATGATAGCCGATCTCGGATCAATCTTGGAGAACACTTGAGCTCGGACAAGCTGGTCGAAAAGATCATCAATGCGGGCGAGAGGATATTTGTTCTTCACCGTCACCTCATTGAGAGGGCGGTAATCAACACATGCGCAAAGTCTTGTCCTTCTTCTTCACAAAGATCACCGGACAACCCCAAGGAGATGGCTGGGACGGACGAAACCCTTTGCTTGGAGCTCGCCAAGTTGCTTCTTCAATTCTTCTAGCTCATTGGGAGGCATCCGTCTGGCGCCTTGAAATCGGGCGATGCAGGCGGACAACTTCGATGGCAAACTCGGATCTCGAGCGGAGGCATCGGGCAAATCTTCGGAAAGACATCCACAAAGTCGGATACTATGGGAACATCTTGAATTTGCAAGGTGGCTTTGCTTCTAATGCACATAGACACGGGCCTGGCTGTGGCGAAAACCCGACTTGCTCACCCAAGGGTCTGGTAAGATAGACAATCTTCACGCACTGTCGATTTGCCCCAAGTGTTGGGACAACCAATCCATGCCAGGATCACATCCGGACTCATTGGCGAAAGCGAATGAGATTTGCCAAAAATCCACTCCTTCAATTATGATAGAAACATCCGAAACGTAAATCGCTCTCATTTCCGACCCGGAGGCGGATGAGCAAAGAACTCCCAAAGGAACACTGTGAAGACCACTAACAGCAGCAAATGATCTTGAAATAAAGAATCGATGCTCGAGAATCAAATAATCCGCTGCGGGACGAGAATTAACAAAAGTGTACCAATCACGACATCCGCGCCTCTGAGCCTCCTCGGTGAAAGGTGGTTCACTCGACCATTGCCGCACCACAGGTCTTGAATAATCTTCCGTCGGTGGGACCGCTCCCTGCCGCGTCCTCCATTAGGGCGAGTTGCTGCTGCAACACTCGAGGGCGAGCATTCGCATAATGGCCCTTGTTGTGGCGGCGAAAACAAGTCACCTCGGCCGCCGGATTGCGGAGACCGCTCTGCTTCTTGGATCGCGGCGCACGTGGTGGCTCACGCCTGCGGTGGGCGAGGAGCTGGTGCAGATGGTCTCGCGCGGTGGAGCAAAAGAGCGGGCCATTGTGCTTGGCCCGGCAGCCGAGGACGCACGAGGTCGGTGTGAAGCACGATGCGCTCCCATTTGCGCTGCATGGACTCACCAGCGCCTTCGCCTTATGCTCGGCAACAATGGCCTTATCTACCAAGGCACGAAAGTGCGAAGTCCACAATGGATAGCTTGTCCTGCGGCTCCTCGGACAAGCCATCCATAAACTTCTCTGCTAGCCTCATCCGAGGCCACCTCACCGGAGCATAACGAGCCGGATGATTGAACTCGTAAAGGTACTCCGTCACGGACTTGCGCCTTGCTTGAGCGCGAGGAACTCCTTTTCTTCGGCTTCATCGGTAATGCAGGATGTGGGCCCGACTAAAAGTCGGCGGAACTCCTCCCACGCGACCACATGGCCCGCGGGCTGCATGGCGAATAGTTCTCCCACCATGAGAGTGCTGCGCCCTCAAGCCGGTGGGGCCGAAGAGCGCCTGTGTCTGCGCTGGCATCGAGCTATGTTGAGCTCGCTCAACCATGCGCGCCAATCGTCCGCATCGAGAGGGTCCTCACGGCCGAGAAAGTCGGCGGCGTGTACGGAGGAACTCGCAAGTCCCCGCGAGCACGGTGGCGCCACCACCGGCGAGTGGAGGTATTCCTAGCAATAACCTCCAAGATGCGTGTCCGGTCCATGCGGTTTCGCTCGATCGGCGAGCACCTCGACCATGGTCGGAGGAGGGGAAGCTCCTCATCATGACCAGCTGGCGACTACCACGCAGCGTTCTCCCGCCATCTGTTTTACTAAGACAAGTTAGCAACAAATTTAAGAGCAAGAAAGCCCAAAATTCATGAAAGCAGTCGAGAAACAAACACAAAGCGGGATAAAGTTCGACCAAAGAAAAATCGGACACATAGCAACTCATACATATCTTACCCTTATGCTCCCACAAATTTTACTTAGACTTAATTCTCTATGGTTCTCCCAAGAGTGATTCTACAGTAGTAACTATCTTTTGAAAGGAAAGAGAGAAACCAAGTTTTAAACTCAAATTAGAGTAAGATGAGAGTAGAAGGCTAAGATAGGTAAGGAGTAAAATCGAGAATCTGCCTAGGTTTTCATAAACCCTTTTATACTTTGAAATTAAGCTTTTCAAAATATCCTAAAGACGACTATGCTTGGGTTGCTACGGTCGAATGGCTCGATACCAACTTTGTGAGGACCCAGTTTATTTGGTTTGTAATGCTTAACCAACCACCGGTCCTAGCATCACAAATCAAATAAAGCGATCCTCGAGATATGTATACTTCCAAGCGATATACACACCCCGGTACAAAATTAGACATCAACTCCATTCCACACATAGAGTCCAAACACCACACTTCCAAGCGGAAGATAAACAAATAATAACAATATTACAGATAATGGCCGATCGCCACAAGATACACAAATAACAACAAAAAGGCAGCTGGAAGCAAAGTGCCATAAGATGGCTATAAACAAAGCCAATCGGTGTGCCTTCAACCCACAAGGCATCGGACAGGACCGCCAAGCCTAGTCGTCACCCACGGCGACAACTGACTCACAGAAGTGAGGACCACGAGGCTCACCTTCTTCCTCTGCAACAAAACATTAAGCAAAGCACACGAGTACAAAGATTGTCTTTGTACCGCATAAGGCGACGTGTGAACTAGGACACTGTTCATATGCTACATGCGGGCTTGTTTAGTGGAGGCCATATGTTTTATTTGCATAAAGCCAATTTTCATTTGCAATAAGGTAATACGGTTTGAAGGCAAGTTTGCAATTCATTTTTAAGATTGAAATAACGATAAGGATATTAATAACAATAGCGAAAGATAAACAACCTAGAAGTGACTATCCCAATAGTCACCCCAACAATAGCACGAATCCCATTCGTACCACCCATCAAGTTTTAATTTAAATGTTGTAGTCTAGTTCTTACAGGCGTATCCGAGCGTGTCCATAACCTGGGACGAGGCTATTGAATAGTTTTAACCTGCGAGGGTGTACCAATGTACCCACACTTGCATCGCCTTTAAGCCAAAGCACACTTCAAGGTATGCCGACACAGCCTAAGTCCTCTGAGACTGTTTCCAATATTGTGTATCAACCCGAGCCGCTCGTATGGGTAGAAACACCATACGCTTACATGGTAAAGCCGAAAGACAACTACCCACTCGAGGATAAAGCTTTTGGACAACTACCATGCTCCCACCTCCATCCCTCCTGCGACCTCCTGCGACCGGAGCCAATACACGCAAAGTACTAGGTCAAGAGAGGTCCCATATACTCTAGTGTGGTTGCACGCAAAATGCTCAAGACGGTGGCGCAAGTAACTCGGTCCTTAATTGACTCGGGCACCTTTCCGGACACACCCAACAGATCACACCGTCTTACCATTGTGCCCAAGTCTAAACCATTTTTGTTTTCATTTTTAGTTTTGCGAGATAAACATAGCGAAATGCTAAAACATAAAGTTATAGTAAATTTTGTGTGATCAAGGTTACCGACTAAAGTCGATAACCGCCCGATTCTACCGATAGCTAAGCATGTCTAAGCAAGTTGACCCGAATCTACTAAGTGACAAGAGATCATCGGCGATCTCTAATCACGACAAATAACTTAGGCTCGGTAGTAGAGATCCATATTTTGTCTACGGGATATGCAACACTGGATTTAACTAACCATTTTAACACAAATTAAGCGATGCATACATGCAATTGAAACAAAATATTAAACTTTAAAATCTGGGATTAATCATGATCAAAGCGCTTGCACAGTTCTTTGTTGCTCAATATGGTGCGGAGGATCGTCCTCGGGTTGCCGCAAATATCGAATCCTAACGATTAACAAAGCAGCGAATAAGAACGAATAACACCGCAAAACTCAAACATCTATACAAACACCAACATATACACCAAGGCTAGACTATCACAAAGAATGACAAATAATTGCTGCAGAGACCCATCCACTCATTTGCTAGGTTAACCTCAAAATCAAACTTCTAACACGCTTTAAACTTTGGACGGGCTTTGATGGTGATTGTGTGCACATCTATTATTTAATCATCAAGTTAATAAATCAACAACAACTAGGTTCTCTAACTCAACCATTACAAGTGATATTACGGAACCTACAAAGCTATTGACAATACCGACTAGTCAATTATCCAACTATGAGGTGCTAAACAAAATTCTAATTATGGTTGGCCTTAATAAAATTTCAGGTACTAACACACTAAGCATTACACCAACATATAGGAAGGTTAACAATTACAGACATGCTATCACTACAAGACCTTACTACACTGGTATGATAGGAAAGACAATTACAGAGACAAACCACTAGATTCATTAATGACTTCTTTAGATCACTTATGCCAACAAGGGTTTAAAAATCCGAGAATCACTAACTGACATAATTCCATACCAAACACTATTTCTAAGGAACTCATCAAGGCCTAAATAGCAAGCATGAAACCAATTTTGATTCGACAACGAAAACGACAACGTGGAAATATCTGAGAGAACTAGAACTAAAATGCTTTCAAACCTCTAATACCAATATTGATCAAGCATGAGAGTGAACTAAAGAACAATCATAATCATGATTAGCGGCTAACTAATTGGTTTTGAAGGAGTGGGCCCCACCGTCGATGCGAAAGAGGGAATAACGAGAAGAACAGGAGGCTCGGCGCTTTGGACTGAACTTGCCGCGGCGAGGAAGTGGCGGCGAGGCGTGCGGCGACGGCAAAATGGGTCGCTTGAGGACCACCGGTCGGCGGCGATGATCGCGGGTTGCCGGAGAAGCACGGTGGCGGCTGCGGCGAGCTTAGCGGCCGGCGATGGGGTGACAAGCGCGGCGCACTAGAGAGGAAGACAATGAAATTTAGCGCGCGCATGGGCATCGATGAGTTACCAGAACTCACCGGCGTGTAGCGGCAGCAGAGAGGCACCGAGTGGCGGCGGCGAGCCACGCGGCGCAAGGCGATTAACGGCGGCGAGGCACGGGTGAGCGAGAGGGCGAGTGAGAGAGTGGAGAAGAAAGGTGGAGTCGGTGGTGCTCACCGAGCGAAGAATTGAGCCGAGCTCACCGAGAAGACGCGTCGGTGGAAAAAGCGGTTTCGGCCGGACTTGGAGAAGAAAGGCCACGCGCAGCTCCACAGCGGCGAAACCCAGAAATTCCTTGAGGGTTTACTTCCCGAGGATGTGGAACACGCCGTGACGCGCTCGCTGCCGTGCTCGGAGATCACCGGAGCGGCGAGAACGCTCGGGCGTCGCGGCGGCGCTCACGGCTCTGGGCTCGGTGGAGAAGAAACGGCAATGGAGACGAAACGAGGTAGGAAAACCCGGAGGGTTTTGTAGGAGCAAGCGAGGCGGCGAGGTGAGGCGGTGGGCGGTGAAAAGACCGGTGAGGTGAGGTGGCGGACGCATGTAGGCGGCGGGCCGCGAGAGCTTGCGAGCGGCGGTCTTGCCGGGTGGCGAGTGGCGTGGCGGAAATGGCACGGTGTATGGCCCACAAGTTAGCGGCAGCAACAAAGCGGCGCGAGCCCGAGTTAGACTCGATCAATATCGCCCGACCGTTGGATCCGAGATGGGCGGTCGGGATTGATGTATGCATTCGACAGTCGGTTGCGCCGACGCAACGTGGATCGCTCGATTTGCATCGGACGGTCCACGATCGATTGGACTCACGCGGTGCAAGCTAGTTGACGCGACCGAGTCAAGTGGCGCGATCGGACTCGAGCCGAGGTTGGGTTGGGCCGAGGAACGATTTTTAGAATTTGATTTAAAAGACAGAGAAGGTTTGGGAATTTTTAGAGGTAGCTCCTGAGCTCCAAAATTTCGAAAATTTTATGGTAGCTACTAGAGACAGAGAACAACCTTGTATAATTGTTCCAGAACTTTTATGCACTGCATTGTTCTAGAGAAAATTCACAAGCTGCTGACAGGAGTTTGACCAGATTTCAAACGAGTTGACTTGGCCATTTGAAATAGCAAACAAAATCTAAAAATTGTGAAATAATTCAGGAGGTAGATAGGATGATCAAGATGCTAGGAAAAATAGTTTCAGAGGATGATCACAAGTTTGAAGGCTAAGAATTTGCTGACAACAATCTCCATTCACAAGAATTTAATTCTAGAAAATGGAACTTGCTAGGGAAAATGTAGGAACTTTTAAATGATTTGAAGAGACAACAAAAGTTTTTATTTCTCCTCAAAATTTTACATTTGAAATACAAACCCTAAGTTAGGGCTGTTACAACGTTGGCGAGGGCGCACGACGTGACCAGGCCATGCCGCTCACTGTTACAACGCACGGCGCGAGGAGGAAGAAGGGCAAGAGAAGGTCAGGGAGCTCGTGGGCAGCCAGATCAAAAATGGACGGCTAGGATCGCTCAAGAGCTCCCGAGGTTTAAAAGGGTAGGGGAGGTCGTGGGCGTTGGATTGAAATCCAACGGCTCAGAAACGAGGCGGCTCTCGGGATGTCCAAAGGTTCTCATGAATGAGGGCCGCCCGATGAAGATCCAAGGGTTGACACGCACGCGGTCTAAAGTCGAGCCCGAGTGCGGCTTTAGGACTTGGCTCGACCGAGTCCAATGACTTGGGCTCGGGTTTGACTCGAGCCCAAGCCTGACTCAGACCAGGGTTTGAATTTAGGGTTTTTAAATTGAGCTGGATTTGGGGATTTATTTGAGGTAGTAAAACAACTCCAAAAATCCTGAAATATTTATAGGAGCTTTCTAACTTAGATATGGACCTTGCATAAAATTTTCAGAGGTTTTTATGTAGTGCATTTTTCTCCAAAAAGTATGCAAGGTGCTAGGCTAGGGTTTGACTGAAATTCAAACAGGTTTGACTGACCTCCAAATATATTCAAACAATTTCTAAAAATTGTGAAATTTTTCAGAGCGGTCACACACCAACCCTAGAACTTAGGAAAAATATTGCCAGAGAATGATCACAAGATTTGACAAGAAAGTTTTTGAAGGGCAAGGTTTAGGTCAAAATGACTTGTGACTTTGTATTTCCATAATTTCTTTACAAGAACTTTTCAGATCATACAGGAAATACAAGATGTAAGAAATTTTTTTAATTTCTACACATTTTCTTACATTTGAAACACAAGACAAAACTTGGGATGTTACAGATCGCCACCTCGGGATGATGAAAGCCATCCGAAAACTTCAGCAAGACCCTGATGAGTCGTTCCCTTGGCCAGACATGAGGAACAGATGGTGCATTCACCCTTTGAGGGCGAACTTCTTAAAACATTCAAGTAGCAACCGTTGATGAAGTTGTTCAAGAGGCTTGCTATGCAGAACCAGTAGCGTATATTTGATGCGTTGTGAGAGATGTTGGAGGAGCACACCAAGAAGCATGTCATCGAGAGGAACAAGTGTATGCTCATTCCTGGGGTGGCGCAACCCGAATGCCTCACACCACTAAGGGAGCTCGACCCTCCCCATTTGACGCAGAGGACGTCGAGGGACATCGAGTGCTTCTCCCATTGGATTGAGGCCGAGCCATTGGAGAAGTGGTCCTTGATGCACAACACAGACAATGCAAGGTACAGCATAATGACCACTAGCCTTGTCGAGGTGTACAACTGGGTTATTAGGGGCCTCCGTTCTTTAGCCCCTCGTTGCCATCGTGGAAGGCATTTTACACAGTACAATCGGATATTTCAGGAAAAAACATGCAAATATGACACTTTATGCAGTCAACCCACAAACACCGTACTGTTCGAAGATTACAGCGTACATGCAGGCCAAGACCAAAAAGGCTCAGTCGCACACGGTCTTCGTAATGGGCAATACGGAGCATCGTTTCGATGTGGTCCTTCGAGACAGAGATGGATTTGGGACGGCTCGGTCTCTTATTACCCACAAGGTATGCCTTGGAGATCATGTGAATGAACCTAGCTGCACATGCAACATGCCAAAACTCCTTCAGAAGCCATGCTCTCATGTCCTCGCCGCGTGTGGGACAATCCACATGGACCCATCAAACTTCATATAGGAGTACTTCATGAAGGAGAGAGTGCAGCAGGCGTGATGCAGCGAGCTAAGAGGCTTCAGGGTTGTGGGCAACTTCGCCACGTTGGATACTACACAGAGGACTTGGATTTCGGATCTTGACCTGTTGAAGGTGGAAAGGGCCATCGGCAGAGTCGTTGCATTAGGAACAATATACACGAAGGAGAAGCTGGAGTGGCGGGTAGACGTTACGACCGTTGCCGCCAGGAAGGCCACACTGTGAGAACTTGCAAGGTGTCTACCGACACGTAAGAACACCAGCATAAAGTGCAGCACCGCTTCTTGTTGGGTGACAGTAGTACTAAGTTTAGAACTGCAAATTAATTAGTTTGGTTGTTGTAAGCACTATGAAACTAATTATATCGTAATTGCAAATTTTAACTTTATTTTAAGTGTCAATATCTCGTCTTAATTGAAATGCAAAGCACTATGAAAGCAGGACGTGAGCACTCTCTACAAAGCAGGACGTGACCCGATGAGTCAGCTTTTTAGGACGACGTGACCCGACGAGCCAGCTTTTCAGGATGACGTGACCTGACGAGCCAGCTTTTTAGGACGATGTGACCCGACGAGCCAGCTTTTCAGGATGACGTGACCCGACGAGTCAGCTTTTCAAGACGACGTGACAACACTCTGCAAAGCAGGATGTGAAAACACTCTACCTCACCAGCTTTTCAGATCGACATGACAACACTCTACCTCCTCAGCTTTTCAGACCGAAAAGACAGGACTACTCATATGAAATTAACCACACCATGCCAACCCTGTGGCTTATAAAAGGAGGTGAAAGAGATCTCGAAGAGAACACTATACAACCAAACCGAGCACTACACTAGAGCTTGGTTCAGCACACCGGGATGGACAAGATGTAGAAGAAGCAATGGGACAAGATGAACAGGTGATGGGACGAGATCTGCGAACAAGAAAGGGCTGCTGGGGCGTGGGAAGAACAAGCAAGGGCTGCTGCAGCCCGGGTCTGGCAAGAGGAGCATGCTAGGATGACAGCTCTTCACAATGACACCCCCTGTAGCAGCGATCCCTACCAGAACGTTCCAACCGAGCCTTTGCCGCAACACCCGCCTGAGGGGGAGACGCCACCCCTCTACTGGTGCAGGGACCCATGCAGCTTCTTCAAGTCCAAGTAGTGGCTCAGCCTGGGCATGCGTTACTGGGGTTGCATGAACTACTCCTATAACTATCCCGACCGCCGTTGGGACACGAGCAGCTATCAACAGTCGGTAAGGTCTAGTTATAGTATGTTCCCCTACGTTTTCTCTTTCAAAGTACGCACTAACAACCTCTACCGTCTACCTGTAGTCCTCGGATCCGCTATGTGGCTACCACAAGTGGATCGACCAGGAGATCCACCCACTGACCAGTGGACTCTCGACTACGAGGAGTGGAATGTCTAAAGGGCCCATGAGATCTAGGAGGAGGAGCGCCCCAACGACGAGCAAAACGAGCGTATAAGTCGGGAGACGAAAGCTCATCTCGAGGCGTGCAGGCGCAGGGAGCGCGAGGCTCACGAGAGGGAGCATGAGAAAAAGAGAGAAATGGCGGCCAAGGCCAAGGCGGCTAGCGAGGAGTACAACGCCGAGCTCGCAAGGAAGGGCAAATGTCCCCAATCCATACAGTAATCCGACCCTCTTCTCCATATGTTCGATGTATTTCTAATTCCCTAAATGCATGCTTGTACCGTCCTTGGTTCGTTAGCCTGCTTCCCATGTAACCCCTTGTCAGATCAACCGTCGTGTTGTTATCGTTGCACTATTTCTCCAAAGTTCTCAATCGTGCATGAATTTCCTCGTGCATCGCAATATCACTTACCTTCGTACTTACGAATCGTTGCTACCTCTATCATTCTCACAAAATTCTTCAAAAATTTAGTGCACTACAATAACATACAACGATCACAAAATGTTATTGCAAATCTGACAAATTTCGTACCATTGAGATTCTACGAAATTCGTAAACAGACCAACCAACCTTGTCACCACTCTTTTGTTGCCAAAAAAATAGCATCCTACCACCGGATTTGCTAAATGTAATACCTACAAAATGTAACATTTATTCCCACACAATTATTCCAATCAATTTATTCCCACACAATTATTCCAATCGGATTTGTTAAAAAGTACTACTTGAAATCGCCCAGTGGTTGAGCGACTTGACTAAGTCGCTCAACCAATGGGCGACTTAGTCAAGTCGCACAACTACCGGGCGACTCCAACGCTTGGCGCTCTGTCGTTGGGTGATTATGGCTACCGCCTAACCATTTGGCGACTAGGTATAAGTCACCCAACTGCATTTATTAACCGATGATTATTTCTGTCAAAAAAATTAAGTAGTATTATTTCTATAATTTTGAATAAAAATAGATTATTTTTAAAAAAGCCAACTATTTAGTACGTGCACATTTTCAGTGACCCTAACTTCAGACATATGGAGTAGTCGGGATAGGGAGGATTGCCTTAGTGTAGTTGTGCATTATGCTAATGACGACTGGTAATGGAGAAAAGGATTATAAGTTTGAAATTAATTGATGTAGCACACCGGACTGTATTATCAAAGTCGTGGAAGACTTTGGTTTTACAAACAAAATATTCTCAATTACTTTAGACAACGCCGCTTCAAACTTTAGGGCCATAGACATTCTTACTCCAATATTGAGTACATACGCCGATTCCTTCTTGCTACATCAACGATGCACTTATCATATTATCAACCTTATAGTCAAATGTGGTTTGAAGAGGTTGAGTCCGTATATTAAAGCTTTCCGCGATGCGATTTCTTTCATGAATAATTCTAACATAAAAATAGCACAATATAAGAACTTCTGTAGGGCAATGGGTGTATGTCCAAGAAAGTTTGGTTTGGATATGGAGGTAAGGTGGAACTCTACTTACCTCATGCTTAAGGGTCTTTTACCATACAAGAGCACTTTTTCTGTTTTTATTCAAATACACTATCAGAGCACTGACGGTAGTATACTATTGACTGAGCAACATTGGTTCATTGCTAAGAAGATACTGTCGTTTTTAGAAATTTTTTATGAGGCCATTGTTGCTTTGTCCACTTTCTACTATCCAACATCTCCTATCATTGTGCATATTATTTTACAAATTGCTACTTAATTAAAAATGTATGAAAATAACTTAGTTTTACGCGATGATATTGTTTCCATGAAATCTAAATACCTTAAATATTGAAGAGAAATCCCATACCTATATACATTTGCATTTATTTTAGATCCTAGAGGTAAAATTGATGCATTTAGTAGTGTACTTGATCTTCTTAGACTAAACTAATTATTTTACAAAAGTTCGTTCTCAGCTATACGAGGTTTACCAAAAGTATGAAAATAAGTTTCAAGGAGTTCGCTCGCAACGACTTCTAGTAGCCCCTGCCTCAAGTAGCTAGACAAATATGTGGGGACAAGATCTTCAGTGGCTCTTCCTCTAGGTCCAGGTCTTCTTCTTTTACACCGTCGCCTACTCACCAAGACCCACAAGGAGTGGGAACTATCCACCTATCCGACAATGATACGGTGGATTTCAACTCGAATGCTTCAAAATTTTGCAATGGTGGTAAGCCCATAAGTTAACATATCCCGTGCTATCCATACTTACACATGATGTGTTAACTGCTCTGCCTCGACGGCTTCTCTCGAGTCCGCCGGTCTTCTCGAAGAATATTGGAGGAGAGAAGAATAAGTCTCACAAGTGAGATGGCGGAGATACTGCTAAGTGTGAATGACTGGAAACAAGCTGATTCACGAACACAACACTCTGTGGAAAACCCAGAGTCATCGAAGGTGTTCAAAAATATGTACTTAGATGATGACACGTAGAACAAGGATGTATGTAGAACTATAGGTTGTACTCTTTTTCTTTTGCTAAGGTTTTCTCATTTTGATTTTTTACTTAGCAAAGGTTTTAATGAGGCAGACAGTTGAACATTAATAAAACTCTTTATTACATTTTCAATATAATTACCATATTTTTTTCAATTTTCATATCTATTTCTTAATTCTACATATTTTTCTCTTTTTTTTGGATTCTTTCTGTTTTTTCGGGCCTAACGGGCTAAATGAGCCGGTTTTGGCCCAGCAGACCAAACAGGCTTGTGCTGGCCCGACAAAGCATGAATGACCGACGAGCCATACTGGACCGCCTCCCCGACACATGGGCCAGCACGACACATCCCATCTAATAGCCGGACTAGGATGGGCTGTGCCAGCTTGTGCTCATGCCATGTCGGGCCACCCATTTGGCCAGCACTACTGGAAACCCAAGCACAAGCCCCTAGTCTCTCTCCAAGATCCATTTTCGCTCTATTTAGGCCCTGTTTAGTAGAGCTACAGATTCTCATTTTTCAGATTCTGCTCCTGATTCTTGGAGAATCCACTTCTCTGAGAATTTGGAGCTGTCTGTTGAAAGCGTTTGGCTGGTAGGTTGACTCCAAAAACCATATGAGGAAGAATTAGAGGCAAATAGACTATGTTACCCTTGGTTGTAATACTTCAATTGTATTTGCAACTTTCTCAGGCTCCAGCTCAACGACTTCATCGGCGTCGTCTACGAGGGCCGCCTCTACGGCCCCGACGACTTCGCGCAGCTCAAGTCCATGCCCGCCACCAGGGCGCAGTCCTACCAGTACCTCCTCGGCTGCCTCCAGATGCCCGTCGTCAACATCCTTGCTGCCCTCTGAGCGCGTCAGGAGGCCATGGCGCAAGGACAAGCCGGCCGTCGAAGAGGCGGCTGCTACGGCACCTGCAGTGGAGAAGTGATCCGTCGACGATAGTTTCTGCCTAATTTCTGTGTGCCAAGTATGCCATTTTATAATTTTACTTCACTGAGAGTTGCTAGGATGATGCGAGTATTTTGCTGTTCAGCAGTTTCTGTTGCACTAAAATTTTCAGTACATCTGGGAGGTGTTTGTAGAAGCAACAACATGCAGTGCAGGAGAGAACTGGCATCAGCCAGGAAGCTGTGAAATTACATGAAAAAGGAACAAAGAAAGCAAACTCACAACTCGCAAGAACAGGCATATCAACGCTGTTAGTACACACTGCTGCATCATCAACTCGTAGATTGATCAACCAACAACTGATAAAACACAGGAAATCTTCCAGAAGGAAAAACTGTTTGAAAACTTGTGACACTGTCACACTAGTGTTTCCTTGAGGGCAGGCTACAACCGCGATACGTTAGAAACCATACACAGCAAAATTGAAGTCTCAAGTTGCTGGTCAATGCACTTACTCGTCTCGCAACAGATTGGGATCCCTCGTTACAACATCAGCAAAAGTAGCAACTCCACTGATGCAGACATAGGTAGGTGAAACAACTAGAACTAACATATTTGCCGATCTTGTTAAGACTTGATAACCATTATCATGTCTAACACCGTACATGCAGGTCTATCATATTTCTTTCCTTCTCATATACATGCAAAATAACATTGCTGATATATCAAACTATAGAATTGCAGCGTCCAAAGACGTTGCATCTTTCTTCTCTCTTCTGGTTCAGGACGAATCAACCTGAGAGAAGCCATCTCAAATACCCTCTTCTGCATCAAACTCTCGACAGATATGGATTTCCTCTTCCGCCCGCCTACTGAATGTGGTTGTTGCTCATCAGCCTCCTCGAAATCACCTTGAGAACAATTGATGGGAAATCATAAACATCCTATCGCAGTAGCGCTTGGGGAAAACGCGTACGTAAACAGATCACAAATGACAATATTCATCACATAACTAGCAAGAATTCAAGATGATGAACAATCTGAAGATGCTAAAGCTTAAACCGTAACATGATTATGCCAAAAACAGCAAGAATTGACCATATTAACTCATAAGTGAGATTAATTGAAGATGTACATTAACAGAGCACATAAACAATAAGAACTACAGAGAACATCATATGGAATTATCTGAAGCTTTATCGCAAATGTTCTCAGATTGATTCAATCACATATTCCATGATTCCATTGCAGCAACTCACCAGTATCCCAGCTATAAATGTTTGCTGATACATACACAATGCAGTGCATTGCTAAGACATGACATATACAAACAAGCATGAATGATGCACAAGTAAAATAATCATCAGACAAACTCTTATGAATATAGAAAGCAATGCTTCAAAGTGACTCACTTGCATCTTGCATCAACTAACTAGGGCTCTACCACTTGTGTAATTCACAAATGTAATGACACCTATAATTTGTAAAGTTTATAATAATATCCATGTGCCATGAATGAATTTACATATAATTAAAGATATCACAAACGTATAAAAATAATTTCAAGCGAAGGTTGTCAAGAATCAGAAGGTACACAAGTCTCACTTCCTTCTCGCTTTCTCAAATGGCATCGGCATCCTCAGAATATCATGGAAGCAAGAAGGATTTGACTCCCAAGATAAAATCATTCACAGAACATTAACATCAATCAAAGGTATCAGGGCAAAGAACATTGGCATTACAGATCGATCCACCCTAGGGCTAAAGGCGAAGAGGAGGGAGACAAAATAGGGAGGGCAAGGGGGAAAGACGGATGACGAGCTTACCTTCGCCGGAGCCCGCCAGTGGTCCTTAGAGAACTGTGACGGCGAAGAAGTCGGGGAACCCCGGTCTCTAAGGTTTCCGGGGTCAGCGGCTCTTGTGCAGGCGGCGGCGCAGTCCGGGGCCTGCGGTGGAGCAATCGAGGACCGAAGGTGGCGCAGTCGAGATCCCGAGGCGGCGTAGTGGAGGATCCGAGGCGGCGGACGAGAGGGTCCAGGCGATTTTTCGCCAGTCGCAAGAGCGTCGAGAGGAGATGGAAGCGAGGCGGAAAAGGCGAAGGGGCACGGGATCTTGCCACGCGTGGTGGGAAATCCGGGGGTAGTTCGATGGCAGTGGCGGGTAAATACTAGAAACTTTAAGGGGTATTTCTGTTTTGTAAGGTTAGATTCTCACGAGAATCTGCGGAAGGTCGCTTCGCTGCTAGTTCATTTTTAGATAGCTCCTCGCAAGAATCAGGATCTCATGGTGTTGAGAATCAGGGTGTTTGGTACGACTCCACGAGAATCGATTGAGAAGCTGGGAGTAGAAGTTGTACCAAACAGGGCCTTAAAATGTCTTTGTATGTGAGAAAGCATTTGTTGTAATTAAAATATATCAATTTGCCTCGGAAAGGAAGAGTGATTTATAATGTTAAACAAAATTTAAATGCTTACAGTAAAAACATCACGACAATCTATCATCTAAACTATACAACGTTACAGAAGATGAATAAATGTCATGGAGAGATCAACAAAACTTTATTGACTATGCCTTCTCAACTCTCACAGGACAAACTTGGCTGTGTCTAATTCATAATCCCAGTTGATGTACACCTTATCGTAAGTAATGCCAATGCGCCATGCGGATAATAACTACGCTTGACCTGAAGAAAGAACCTGCCAATGGCACAATAAAATTAAACAGGCCCCGGCGCGAAATAAAGGATCAGTTGCCTACGAATTTTTATTATTATTTAGTCCTTTTTTTATTAATATTTTAAAGTTAATCCCTCGCGAACTTTATTTCCAAATCTGACCCATTTGGTCACGCCACCACCCCTGACGTGGCCAAAGCGTACTGTCACGCCACCAAAAGCGGCGTGACAAAATATGCCACGCAAGCCCTCGACCGCGCGCCGTGCCAGCGTGGAGGGCATGCGTGGCATCTGTCACGCCGCTTGTGGTGGCGTGATAATGTCGAATTATCACGCCATTGGATATGGCGTGACAGTAATGTCATATCGCGAGACAATAATGTATGGCGTAATAATTGAAGTTGGTTTGTAAATTGTAAATTCGTGCTCATGGTTGAATTTAGTTCGGACTTGATTTATGGATTTAGAACCTTAAGATTTGGTGGTAAGATAGAAACAAAGGGACTTGATTTATGGATTTGAAACCTTTTGAAACATAAAAAACTATTGAAGTTACGGTGATACATAACACCATGTACATGTAACATTTAACAATCCATAACTTGAAAATAGAGAATGTATCTGTGAACCAAAGATAACACCATCATTTTAACTGAAAGTAAATACCTATATGAACCGATATTTTTGTACACGGAGGTTTGTAAATTAGGGTTTTTTTCTGAAATCGGGTTTCATCAGCCAAAGCGTTGTTTGTAGTAATTTGAAAATATAGCAAATGAGTTTAGAAAAATTACGAAACTTTTTGTGGAGCCTCCCGTCATAGTGTTGATGCTTCTGTAATTTTTGTATAATTTTATTCGTTTAGAGAAATGATGGTTGATAAGAATATCAGACGAGATATAACCTTGAGGATGTCATCCAAGCAAACTGTCTGCTGAAACACTTGTTGTCCAAACTATTGGAGTCTCTCCTCAGAAAGTCGCCTCAATGTATATAGGGAGGCAAACGATGAAGTACTTTATGAAGCTTATAGAGAATATGATTGAAGGGTTGAGAACGCCACAGATTATGAAGATGCCCTAAAACATGGAGAATTCGATATCGGTGCTAATGGTTCTTTCCGAGATTCCACTAGAAGAGGCATACTTGCAATATAGGCTTGCTTTGATGGCTTAGCGGAGAAACGGAACTGTAACTACATTAGAGTCCATGACGTAGCATGTTACACGAGTGACATGGCATGATGGTTCGCTAATGACTTAAGTCATCCTCGCTACTACTATGGTACATTGCACACAAGCATCCGACCATATAACTATACATGCCTTTAAGGGATAGTAAAACATGCGGGTATGACGGGGAGTACTACGAATGACCGACCTACTATGTGGACCGATGCCATTTTCCCTTCCTTGCTAGCACGGCGTTGAACTCTCGGCCGCCTTCCTTCCCTTGTCGCGGACCGCCCATGTCGGGCCGGTATGTTGAAGTCGCCCATGTCCCGCGATTCCATGATGTAAGTGCATCAGATAGCTAAAATCGCACGAAGGATGTTAATTCTTCATATCTCACGCCGTCGACACGGATTAGGCCCGGCGACTGAGATGTCGTGGGCGCGTGCTCACCGGACGAGCCTTTCCTTGCCCTTGTCGCGGACCGCCCACCTCGGGGTGGTATGTCAAGTCGCCCATGTCCCGCGATTCTATGATATAAGTGCACAAGATAGTGAAAACGTAAGAAGAATGCAAATTCTTCATAACTCACGAGTGGATATGGATTACGCCGTGGTGACCGGATAAGTTGTGACGGCCTGCTCACTTCATGAGCCTTTCCTTTGCCCTTGTCGTGGACCGCCCACCTCGGCCGGTATGTCGAAGTCGCCCATGTCCTCGCGATCACCGTGATAGTGAAAAACGTAATAAGGATGTAAATTCAACGTGCCTGTGCACGCCGAGATTCCGCCTCGAGACCGCCCAAACCACGTGTTTGGGACCGCTCGTGGCTCATTCCCGAGCACGCCTAGGACTTCCTTCTAGGTACGCCGAGCTACACGCCTGAGTGCCACAAACCACTGCTCGGAAATCTGATATGCAGAAAGAAGATAAGTCATATTTTTTTCGCCTTCAGCCTATATTTGATTTCTATAGAGGTCCTTTCTATACAATCCCTCCTATAGTGATTTATTAACCAATGGACCAAAAGATCCTTAAACAAAAAGTAAGATGTGAGAATCATATGGATAATGCAAGGGCATAGTGGTCATGTGCATAGCCAAGAGAGAATGCCCAGCTAAAGCCTTCCCTACTTAAGCCATTTCCCCCCACTGCTAACACAATCCTCATTCATTTGGTTCACAACCAAGCACCCACAAGCAAGACCAAGAGCGAAAATTTACTATAGCCACGAAATAGACCGTTTTTACCGCTATTAAGGTTGTAATTTGCAGACCATTTTGCGAGTATTTTTCCATTGTTTCTCACATTACTATATCAGATCATGTTCAGACTCTATTTATATTAGGTTTCAAAATTGGATTGTTTTTATTGAAATAAGGATGGTATATGAGATTTTATTGAGTACTCAATATCTTTAAGTGTGAAATCCATAATTTTTTGTGCACATGTATAATTTTTAATGTTGTATTGGATTATATTATCCTTGTTTGCTTTATCTTGTAGATTATTAAATTAAATGATGATTATGTTGTTCATACTTAATAGAAATGGTGCTTTGGGACCCAAATTTTAGGATTCTATATTATTATATTCAACTTCTAAGTTTAAGATCATCGATATTTGTTTCAAAGCATTCTTTTAGTATTATACAACATAAAATTTAATCAAATGCTTTTAGAAAATAAAATTATCGCTATGTGCAGATAGCTTTCGCCATCACGCCATGGTGCTATGGCCATTTTGCCATTCTTCGCCGTGACGTATGCAATCACTTACATAAAACCGTGATATACATTAAATATTTGTGTCTCTTCCTCACATAAATTCGCATCTTAATTTGGTTTTCTCTCCATTTCAAATAATTTTTTAGTGTACCTTTGTTACATACATGTATGCTTCACCAATTCACCCAATTCTGTCGTGTTCATGTGTTCGACCAAAAGGTCACGAAGCAATATCATACTCTCAGCATTTCAAATCACATAGCAAGAGGAGGAATCAGGGAGAAGGAAGGTTATACCTCAGTGCGAACCACGGGGAGGAGGACCGGCGCGGGAGGGGACCGGCGCAGGAGGGGACGGCTCGGGGGGCTAGGTCACACCAACGCGGGAGGGGACCGGCGCGGGAGTGGACGGCCCGGGACAGATGCCTCCGCGAGGAGGAGGACCGGCGCGGGAGGGGACGGCTCGAGAGAGAGGCCGACACGGGGACGAGGCCGGCGCGAGAGGGGACCGACGCAGGAGGGGACGGCTCGGGGGAGAGCCGACGCCGAATGGGACCGGCGTGGGGACGACGCCGGTGCGAGAGGGGGCGACGCGGGGGAGAGTCCGGCACGGGGGGCGGTGTCGCGACGGCTAGGGTTGTGCTGCGCGAGATAAGAAAAAACGAAGAACGGGCTATCATGCGAGTATAAATCGCCACTGTCACGCCAAACCTAATAGCGGGACAATCCCACCTTATCACGCTATGACCTAAGGCGTGACGGATGCCACGCAAACCCTCCACACTGGCACGGCACGCAACCGAGGGCTTGCGTAGCATGTTTTATCACGCCGCTTATGGTGACGTGACATAACGCTTTGGCCACGCCAGAGGTGGTGGCGTGACCACAAGAGTAAGGATTAACTATAAAATATTAATAAAAAAATGATTAAATAAAAAAAAATTGTTGCCTACCGCAATCAAGAAAAACACAAGTTCGATTCCCATTTGCCAATCGCGTAAACAGTTTGCGGCAAATGCATTTGGTTGATGGGAAAACAATCTTCAACAAGACATGACCATCCAACATTTCATATCTATTTCCAGATTTTAATAATCCTTCATTCCTGCTCAAGGGCATGAAACAATGATATATTGCCCAAGGGAAAATATTGGGTAGACTTAAATGGGTAACTACCACCTAAGCCCTTTCAGTGAAATCAACAGAAGAATTCCAGATCAAGTTTGATCACCGAAGGTGAAGGCCAAGGGGTGTCAAAATGTTCTGAACAGCTGACCACCTCTTCACTGGAAGATTGAATGCTGCA
The DNA here is from genome assembly GCA_036346255.1 of Ampelocalamus luodianensis. Taxonomy (NCBI): domain Eukaryota; kingdom Viridiplantae; phylum Streptophyta; class Magnoliopsida; order Poales; family Poaceae; genus Ampelocalamus; species Ampelocalamus luodianensis. The sequence continues at coordinate 59,502,422 of CM070617.1, read as the reverse complement.
TAGGCGTAGGGTTAAAAGTATCAGTGAGCAAACTAAGCCAATGCCATTCAAGTTCTCTAGCACACAGCTTCCCTTTTGTTACTTCCACATTTGCATATGCTGCATAGGCGGCCACAGTAATGTTGGATTTGCAAGTGACCGTATTGCCTTCTACATTTGCTATTCCGCTCGCCTAATGGGGTCCTGGAAGTATTGGAGGGATATGAGAAGTGCCTCCTGAAAAAGTTTGCTACTTCTGTCAGCATAAGAACAAATGTCATAACGAATAATTAACCTTACAAGCTTTCAAGTGGCGGATACCTCTGTTCTTATTGTTCTGCTCCCTTGGTTGGGGCATGTATTCAGATAAGAAGTGAATACATCATTTACACCCTTACCCTGTCAGAGAAATATGTGACTTCAATACTAACAATAGCAATAGTAAAACACAAATCACTAATTAAAGAAAGAGACACCAACTCCCAATAAATATATCCTGAATCTTTCAGCTACAAAATTAGCTCAGATTTTCATCTAATGGTGGCAATTACATTTTTTTAATTCAATAATAGACAAAAACTCGTTGCAGTGATAATTCCTAGTTACCATGCAAGTGATCAGGTCGCACTAGAATATGATAGGACAATATGGTAAGAGATTTGATACAACAAGAAAAGGAAACATCAGAACGAATGTAGGAAAACTATTCCATGCAACCATACCTTCAAATGTCTATCTTCTTCAATGCTTTCTTCAAGACCAGCCAGTCCACCGAATGCAATTAAAAGGTGCCTGTGCAATCAAGCGCTCATAAATAACAACTCCCACAATGGTGGTTTTGTACATGTTGCAGGTTTTATAAAGTAAGACTCTTAACTTTGGAATGTGGAAAACTGGAAATCATGGGAGTACTAGCCAGGAGTTACTATAGAAAAGGTTTTACTATAGTTCATTATTCCAAGTGAACTTTCATCAATCATCGTGCCTTGGTCAAATGTTGTCTGCTCATGATTGGTTAAGGCAAATAAAAAGTAAAAGGGAGCAGCTACTATGTTTGGCAAGAATTTCGGTCATCGTGATCACAAATTGGAGTTGGACTTTAGGCACAGCAGGGTTGCACATTTTGTTAAGCAAAGCTGTACTTTTCTCTAACTTCTCCGGCATGCCCTGATTATTTGTTGAATTATACAGTTTGTGTGCTCAAAGTATAGCTGAAAAATCTGAATAAATTGGCAAAAATATGCTTTCATAAATCATAATGCGATAGCATCTAGGAAGAAGAAATTTACACATTCAACTGGCTAAACAACAGTGACCAAATCTGAATTGGTTTATCAAGGTGGTGGTCCAAGAGGTAGAGCTTTTGGCTTAAATGGCATTGTTTGTATCAAGGTGGTGGTCCAAGAGGTAGAGCTTTTGGCTTAAATGGCATTGTTTGTACGCAAAAAAGCAAATCTAGGCCCCTCCGGAGATCAAAGTCAAAAATAGCACCGCGGACTCACCGGTAGACGACATGTATCATCGTCCGCGCCATGGGTGCTCGTGATGAATAAATCTCTGTACTGTGGTCTTTGTGGGGTGGGCACATGGTTCTTGACTAGCATCTAGGACATCTAGCTTTTGACTAGCATCTAGGACATCTAGCTTTTGACTAGCATCTTAGCATCTTAGAGGACAACATCTATGACAGGTTGTTAGCATCTTAGAAGACAAAGATCTAGGACAAAGTTGTTAGCATCTTAGAGGACAGATCTAGGACAAAGTTGTTAGCATCTTAGACTAGCATCTTGGCATATGTTTGGTGTTTAGCAACCTATAATATGTATCCCCAACCCTCAAAGTTGGTATGGCATTGTGTGAGAAATAAACCAAGAAAAATTTGCACCATCTCCAAGTGTCATCCTCTCCATGAGAGTAAGGATCTTGCTATCACCAAGAGCAAGAGTCCAGCGACTAACAAGTGGTATCGAGTTATACTATCCTCGTAGCTCGAGCATCTCCTCGCCATCTCCTTCTCCGCTCGCAGCAGCCTCACCAGAGCAGCAGCAGCCCCGCCGCCCACGCCACTCCTTCCGAGACGGCAAGAGCCGCCGGCGCCTCTCTCCACGCAACACCCCGCAGCGCCATGTCCGCAGGCGCTCTCGCTTCGGCCGCCTCGAGCACGCGGCGCCGCAGACGGCCGAAGCCGCCATGGCAGAGCCGCGAAGCGAAGCGGCGGCAGAGACGCCGCAGCCGCGAAAGCGGGCGCCGAGGTCGGCAATGGCGAGCGGGCAGCAGCTGTGGCGAGGCGGAAGCAATGGGCGGGCGGCAGATGCAACGCAGGCGCAACAGCCGAGGTCGAGGCTCGCGCGCGCCGCGCAGAGCTCCATTTCACGACGAAGAAGCGCCGATGCACTCGACTACCGGGCGAGGGAGCCACAACGAAGCGGCGGCGCAGATGGCACCGCGACACGCCACGAGCGCGCGGCAGCCCAGCACAGCGCGGTCGCGCCGACGGCGCTCGAGGAGGCGCGCCGGCGACGGCGCAGACGGTCGATAGAGAGCGCGCCTTCACAGTGCGGCGCGCCTTCTCCGGACCGGCACCGTGGTTACCACGGGTTCCGTGTCGTTGTCGGGACGCCGCCCCGACGGCGGTGGCCTACCTCACCAAGACCAACTACGCCGAGCGGGCCGCGTGATGAAGGCGAGGCTCCAGCGCGCACACGCGGGAGGCAAACCGCAGATGGTGACGCCGACTACAACCAGATCGACGGCGCCGATGCCTCATCGCCGCAGCCCCGCCGATATGCGCTTCGCCTCCAACAAGCGGATCGCCAGGAGGCTTGGGACGCCATCGCCGCAAGACGACGGCAGCCGATCGCGCTCGCAAGTCCACACCGCAGCACTTCGCGACGGAGCGGGAGAACTCGCCTTCAAGCCGCGAGGACGTTGATGACTTTGCTCTCCGCCTCAACACCGTTGCGTAAGATGGTGCGCCGCGACGACACCTACAATGAGAGAGAGTCGCCGAGAAGCTCTTTCGCCGCCCCCGAGAAGTACAAGCGATGGCTCGCCGATCCGGCTCTCGCTGACCTTCCACGATGACGATCGAGGAGGCGCGGTCGCCTCAAGGTCGCTGGATGATGAGCCACGCTGGCTCTCGACCCGTCACCATTGGCGGAAGCTCCTCCTCACTCGGGAGCAATGGGTCGCCGCCAAGGTGACAGAAGAAGGGGAGCCTTCTTCCACGACAGCGGCCACATGCGTGGTAAGCGTGGCAAGTCGCGCAAAGACGCCCGCATGGGCGCGAGGACGCCGAGGGTCATGACCGCGGAGGCGCCAGCATGGCGCCGCCGGCAAGCCAAAGCCAAGACGAGACGACTCTTGCCACAACGCGCAAGCTTGGTCATTGGGCCAAGGATTGTCGACACCACGACGCGCCAGCCCACGCCGCGCAGCGGCGAGGAGGAGCAACGGCCTGCTCATTACTCATGCGAGCATCGAACTACCTCCGCCGCACCGCCGCAACGCTCCTCCACCTTGACGAGCTAAAAGCACACGCCTCCCGCGAAAGTTCCGACAACAAGAAGACCGACGGCGGTGCTCGACACCGCGCCACCCACCACATGACCGAGCGGCGGAGTTCTTCTCCGAGCTTGACTCAGCGCTCGAGACTCGCTGTTTGGGGCGCCCGCGTGGAAATCAAGGACGACGCCCGCTCCAGATCGGATGGTTCAACTCTCCCACAAAACGACGCACAAGACTTAGGGAGAATGATGAATAAGTCTCAGATCGTGGTCTTTGTGGGGTGGGCACATGGTTCTTGTACAAAGATCTAGGACATCTAGCTTTTGACTAGCATCTAGGACATCTAGCTTTTGACTAGCATCTTAGCATCTTAGAGGACAAAGATCTAGGACAAAGTTGTTAGCATCTTAGAGGACAAAGATCTAGGACAAAGTTGTTAGCATCTTAGACTAGCATTTTGGTATATGCTTGGTCGCTTAGCAACCTATAAATATGTATCCCCAACCCTCAAAGTTGGTATGGCATTGTGTGAGAAATAAACCAAGAAAAAGTTGCCCCATCTCCAAGTGTCATCCTCTCCATGAGAGTAAGGATATTGCTATCACCAAGAGCAAGAGTCCAGCGACTAACAGCTCGGACCCCCTCGTCCCCTCTCCTGGAGAAGGGACTTCCGACACGTTCCCTCGTCCGCACTCCTGAGGAGGAGGCTTCCCTCGTACTGCTAAATAATTACAATTAAATTGGTTATGACTAAATAATTCGGACTAATTAATTACAACTAATTAATAACGACTAACTACAACTTATTAATTATGAATAATTAGTTATGACTAAATTAATTACAACTAATTAACCACTACTAAATTGATTAGGACTAATTAATTACAATAAATTAATTTCGACTAATTAATTATAACTAATTAATTACGACTAAATAATTACATGGGTTAATTAATTAACCACCACCGTGTAATTATTTAGTCGTAATTAATTAACTACCACCGTAATTATTTAGTCGTAATTAACCCCTACTGTGTAATTAATTATATGGGTTTAATTAATTAATCCCCGTCCACGCCACAGGTTAATTAATCCTCATCCGCGCCACAGTAGAGACTTCTCTCGTACTGCTAGTTAATTAATTAATTACACCGGTTTAATTCATCATTGCTAGTAATTAATTAAACTGTAATTAATTAATTAACTAGCAAGACAAAAGAAGTCCCCACCGTAGCACGGACGAGGATTAATTAATTAAACCCGTATAATTAATTACACGGTGGGGTTAATTACACAACTAAATTATTACACGGTGGGGTTAATTAATTATGACTAAATAATTACACAGTGTGGGTTAATTAACCCGTGTAATTAATTATCGTAGTTAGTTAGCCGTTATTAATTAGTCCTAATTATTTAGTCATAATCAATTTAATCGTAATTAATTAACAGTACGAGGGAAGTCCCGTTCCCAGGAGCACGGACGAGAGAAGTCCCCTCTCCAGGAGAGGGGACAAGGACACATGTCGGAAGTGCCCTCTCCAGGAGAGGGGACAAAGGGGTCTGAGCACCCGTAGCGCGGACGAGGACACATGTCGCTTACCGGCAAGTCCGCGGTGTTATTTTTTACTTTGATCTCCAGAAGAGGCTAGATTTGCTATTTCGCGTGCAAACAGTGTCATTTAAGCCAAAAACTCTCAAGAGGTATGCAGATGACATACCTAAAAGAAGGTAAGACAAGCTCAGATGAACTAATGACTTTGCCATGCTCAAGTGCCAATGATATGATCGATCCTTCCTAGAAATAGTGAAAATATTAAGTAACAATAACTAAATATTTCTATACAACGAATGACATATGGTTGAGTTCATGAAAACATTACCTTGTATGGTGAATCGTTGAAAACACCACTTAAATTTGGAGCATATCGGACTTTATAGCCCCAATATAGTCCCATTTCTTCCCTGGGAGAGGACGGGAGAACAACTTTCCTTACGCAAGCTAGATGCAAGTGAAAATGCAGTTACAATCAAATGGCAAAATAACATAGGTATAGTTCAAGTTAATAAGACAGAACTAGAATGAGGATATAGAGATGTACGCCAAAGGACACTGCAAGTATAATATAATTAAGTCTGGACTAAACGTATTCTGCCATTTAAAATTGAAATGATCGTGACACTCCAATATATAAGAGGAAACACATTGAGAATAACTATGCTTCTACTGATTCATTGAATGAGAACTCATTGGAGTGAGATTGGCCCAAAATTGAAGTGAATGCAATGAGTACATGTCGCGAACTGACAATACAATACAGATCATAAGGAAAATATGTCCTGATGATATCGAACCACGGAGAAGATGGATATCTAGATTACAGAAAAGATTTCTAAATCCTTAAGATATTACAAAAAATCTAGACAAAGAAATATCAATAGAATCATATTTATTGCCTGGAGTCAATGAAGTCAATCATTTACCTGTTGTAATGTCACGGTTGGTTCCCATGGCTACAGTCACTCTTTTCCCTGGTTCTAGGATTTGCTCAACCAGAACATTCTGCAGAATTATGATAAATTAGAATTGGTGCTAAGTCCATTTGATAACAGTGGTCATTTATTTTATATATGATGCCATTTTTAAGTGTAGATGAGACGATATACATTATGGAATCTTGTTTAATATGTTAAGAATAAATGAAGGCTTGTCCAAAGGCAGACAGGCAGCAACACGTAGGGCCTTTGTTTGGCCTAGCTTCAATACATGTTATAAGCAGCCAGCGCTCCCCTAGGCACCCGCCTAGGCCACCTAGGCGCTAGGCGCAGCCCCGCCGCCGTGATTTTGGGCTGATCGGCGGCCTGGGCGGGGGAGGCGGTCCAAGGTAGCGGAGGGGACGGGAGAGGACAGGGAAGAGAGTAGAGGAGAGGAGGGCTTGCCTCACTTGTTTAGGGTTGTAGGAGATGATTCCCCCGCCACCCCCGCCGATTCCGGTTCGCCACCGGTCAAATCGGCCTCCGCCGCCGCCGGATCCGCCATCCCCGCCACCGGATACGTCCTCGCGCCTACCTCTGCACCGCTTGCCGGTGGTACGGCAACGGGATGGGAGAGAGGATAGAAGGGGAGACCAAGAGGGAGGAGAACAGTAGATCTCAATTGAGATCGAGACAAGAGTCGAGGTTGAGAGCCGGGATGAGGGACGAGAATCGAGCTTGAGGCGGCGAAAGTTGCACTAATGAGGTGTTGCCGTGTTGGGCCTCCTCACATGCATGCCAGCTGCGGTGCTGGGCCTGATAGGCTGCACTGGGCTTAGATAAGGTAAGTTGCACTTTTTTCCCTTTTTTCCAATTTTCTTTGCACTTCCTCGCTTTCGCTTTCGCTTTCTGCTTCATGTTGTGGGCCAGTCGGCCGCCTAGGCGGGCTAGGCGTTGGTCTATCTGTAATATCTCATTTAACTAAATAAGTAATTAATGAACTAGAGGAAGTAATTAAGAGTTAAATTCAGAATTTGGAAAAAAGGGGAAAGACATGGGCCGCCAATCCCATAGCCCAAAGGGGAGCCGGCCAAGGCCCAAGGCCCAAGGGGGGTCAGCGCCCCACATAAGAGGGCCAAGGGGTGGCGGTACAGCCCTAGCCGCCACCACACCTCCCTACACCCTCCCAACAGCCATCCCACCCCATCCCTCGGTGTGCCCTCGTGCTCTAGCCCCTAGACGACGCCCGCCGCCTCCTCATCTGTGGTGAAGATCACCTGCCACCGACGCCAAGCAAGGAGAGGTGGGAAGGAGGACCAGCAAGAGAAGGAAGGTCTAGCAAGGTGCGGCAAGGGGAGGAAGGGCGAGGAATGGAAGGAGAACGGAAAGAAGAGAAGAACAAGCTAGGGTTCGTGATCATCGTCGATTTTTGTGAGTAACGATCTGATAGTCCCTAGATTGATCATCGAGTATTGTTTAATCACATTGTAGATTGGTTTGAACGTGGAAGATCGGTGTTTTGTTATGCCCTAGTTCATTAAACTATACTGCAGAACCTTACAGGGGGAATTTGGGGTATCTACACCCAGAATTGTGTTTTCATCTGGTTAGAAAAGTTGTAGGAAATTTCCTTAGCTTTTTAGGAAGCTCTAGATCACTAAATTTGGATAAGTGAGTAAAAAGATATGGCCTCGAGAGTATCGCTATCGAGAAATCCATCACAATGGCAAGCAATGATAGATGGGTTAATTACGACATTAGATGAAATAATTTAATTGTGGTTATAACTAGAATAAGCTAGACATTTCTTAGTAGATTCCAGAAATATCATGGTTTACTATTTTTCATATTGCATAAATAGATACAAAAATGTGAAGTTGATTGTTTTGATAATTTCCATAATAACCTTCTGGTTGGAAATAGGAACCTAAACGGCAAATTCAAAAGTTTTGCATAACTAGAATATTGTGAGGAATTTCGTGTAGTTTCCAAAAACATATAGTTTACTATATTTGGAGTTCAAAGATAAAAGTTATGGTCATTTGATCACCGACAATGAGTAAGTTGTCCGGTGAAGTTGAGTTAGGAGTGTCGGTTTATGCGTGTAGATACGATAGTATTTTTTAATAATTTGGTACTGTGTGGCATATTTTGAGTGTATTATTGATTGTTTATTCAGAGAGCGTTACCTCAAACACAGTGTCACAATTTCATCATCCGGTTTCTAGAGGCTAAAAGACAAGCGCTTGATAGAGCGGTGGGCATCGATTTGTCAACCCTTATCTCTACCATGAAATGAATATGACATTTACTTACGCTCTTTATAGCTTATTTAAAAGCCATGGTATTATGATGATAATGATTCAATGAGGTTATGACATGAATATTGATGACATGAAACGTTGATGATTTAATGAGATTATGTTAATGAACATTTGCATCATTTGCTTGCATAAGGGTCAGGGCAGTGAGTAATATCATGTTTATGGCTATTCCGGCGCGCTCCATGTTAAAGCCTTACAAAGATAGGAACCCCACCCTCAAGAAGGTGGGGGAAGAGTATGTGATTGACGGTGAACACTCGCTATATCGGTATCACCGTTGAGTTGCATCATTGGCATTTCATACATGAGATTTGAGTACATGAGATTGAGAACATGAAAGATGAGAATGATATTAATGATACTTGAACATGTTTATGATAATGATGATGATTAACATGAATAATAAACTACGTGTTTATCGCTCTATCTTGAGAACATGAAAGATGATAATGGCATTGATGATAATCGGAACATGTTTATGATAATGATGATGATTAACATGAATAATAAACTTTTGTTTATCGCTCTATCTTGTATTTAATGAGTCGTGGACTCACTCTTGCTTTGTTGTTGCTTTTAGGTAATCGTTGATGGCGACATGCATAGGATAGAGTAGCACACTAACATCACATGCAATCACACGTATTTTTATCTATTAGTTGCTTTCAACATCACATGCATATATCACACAGATTTTCATCTATTAGTTGCTTTATATAAACTAGAGACATGATTATTTCATTTAGGACTCATCCATGATTGGACTTGATTATTTTAGAATTGCTAGTTGGAACTTGAGTTGATTTATTATAGTTCAATTCAGTTTGATCTATTATTTACTTAGTTATTGGTTGGATTCTTAATTGCTTTACTTGTAGTGGATTATTAATTGTTGTTAATATATCTCTTGTAACCCATTGATGGGATTTTATTATATGCATCCTTGCTGGAATTTATTGTTAAATATGTTTTAAATTGGTGGCTAGAGTAGTTTAGGTGACATTCTGGGCTTAGTATTGGGCCAGGGTATTACACTGCCGCCCAACTAGCGCCTAGGTGAACATTGTAAGCAGCCTTATTGGGATTACATAAAATAAGCCAAATAAGCTTAGATTATAGAATATAAATTCAATACATTTGGTTTGGGTATGCTCAACTCATGAACTCTCAGTTTATAGGTTTGATAGACACTTCCCATTAGCTTCAACTTCTTTTCAAGTAGCCTAAGCTCACAACAAGCCTGGGAATAAGTTAACTATTTAGCTTTATGCGCTTGGCTTACATTTATTTGGATGGTAAGCACAATATTAAGCCCTTAGTTCAAGCCGCATTTATAGCATAACACGCTCAACTGAATTCAACTGAGGTAAACACTCTACAAGCCTCTTTTTCCAGCTTAATAAGCATTATGCTACCCAAGCTGTTTCAAAGCATATGTGAAGCCAAAGAGTCACTTGTTCATTTTCCAACGTTTCATACTAATGCATTTGCAAGAACTCTCTAATTTACAAACACAAAAGATTATCAAAATAAAACACCATTACCCCTGGCAGATTTTATACTTCCGCTTCAAGTGTCCAAATATTGGCTTCTTATATATATTGCAACCTATATAAAGAATTATAGTTATTGTAGCGTTAAACCCTTCGTTACTAGTAACGATGGCGATGATGTAATAAGCCGCTTCTAAAGCATGAGGGCATGTTGAGTGCTCTTACACTTTCTCTTAAACATAAGTACATAACACAGCCTTTAAAAATAGTTTAGAATTAAGCAAATATTTTTATAATCTCAGCCTCTCCACCCCTAGAAATAGTATGTAAATTGAACCATTCACATTAGATTTTAATGGAATATATCTATTTGGTTTTAATTTCAACACCCTGTCGCTAAATATTGATCCGCCATTGCTTCTAGGACTTATTGTAAGTACATAACATGTTTGACTGTTAGTATAGGGATGTAACTTAAATTCAGTAAGATCCATTTGTAGAACAAAATAATGATTTCATGACAAGAAACTTTTTGTGATACAATTAGATGAGTTCTGCCAATATAGAAGAAAAAACACCTAAATAAGCTTGCTTGTAAGGAAATTGGCTTGGCTCATTTCCCTGGCCAGATTGCTTGCTGCCATGAAGTATTATCTAAAGCTCAAGAAACAAATTTGTTGGAGTTGCATTAGTTTTTTTTTCCATTAGGAGGGGCATAATTTTTGTGATTGTCACATATGTTATTTCTTTCAAATAACTAGCACACAAGTCTAAAACATCATTATAAAAGAACAGAGGGTATTTTCTACAACAGTACAAATCAATTGACTACAAGCAGACATCCGAGGGTTTCCTGAAACATAACCCATCATATTTTTTAAACTCCACAAAAGTCTTTCCCCAAACAACTTGTTCTGGAGGGGGAAAAACAATATTAACAGTACCATACATACCTTAGTTAATCCGACATCAACAAGTGTCCCTTTGAACGGTCCCCATCCAATGTTACACCTGTCTAAATTCAGTATACTGTAAGCACTCTGTTGAATGAGACATGTGAAAAAAGCGTGTTAACAGGAACTTATCCGATAGAAACATTTAACCAGGATTCCAAAAAAAAAAAGAACAAATTCTATATTATCAATATTCAATTTTCTTTCATCAGCTTAGCAGCTCAAAAAGATGCCTTTCTGCAATGCAGCCTGACAGAGTTGAGCATACATCAAGATAAATAGGAGAGACAGCCTCTGAAGCAGCAGTTATTCTACATCCACATAATCATATTATCAACAACAGTCCAATCAGCCCTACCGAAACACTAGAACAAAGGCCATACAAAGTTTTGCCTGGACAACATGAACTGATAAGAGTCCAAAAGGCAATGATTAACCATTGAACCCTGGAATGAAGTTGCACAAGCTATGAAGAACAAAAAGGACAAGTGCAGGCCTTACATGACAGTAATCTAATTTACGACATGCACAGTTGTGGTCACACATCAAAGAAGCATTAGATTTGGTGTTTCATTCCAAATGCTCAGCATGCCTTGCGCATTTACTATGAGAGAAAAGTCAGAAGAGCCCCTATTAAGAATCTACGAGAAGTTGTAAAATTCACATTGAACTATTTAAGTATGCTCTTTGAATGAAATGAAATTTTGAAGGGGCAACAGCAATTGAAATTGATACTGATGGCACCGCAAGAGATATATCACCTTCACGAAATGCAGACCACTCATGCTTGCGCACATGGTGTGGCGCATCGAGCGGCGGAAGCAACCCTGCATCCCAGAAGAAGCACAGAGCAATTAGCACTTCCAGAAATCCCCACGTATCCAAACCACATTATCCAACTTCTCACCACAAACTTCAAGTTCTTGTGCATTGGGAAAAGGCGGCGGCGCAGGTACTGTGGCGTCTCCAGATACTCTAGTATCCGAACAAGGAACAGCGCGCCACTCTCTTCACTCGCCGCCGCCGCCGCCGTTCTCCATCGCGGGATTGCTGTCGAAGACAACAACCTCGTCGATACGGAAGACGGTCGCGGCTCGGGCGATCTGACCTGCCAGCTGAAACAGGATAGGTGATCTTATAAGCACCCGTACTGCAAGAATTGGTGGTCGAAGCCTCGAAGAGGTAGTAATAGGGAGAAGGAATACTCACGAGGGTGGCGAGCTCGAGGGATTGGGCGTTATCGATGATAGAGCCGGCGACGGCGATGCTCACCGTCGGCTTCTGCTTCGGATCCGCCTTCTCCTCCCCATCCTTACCCTTCTTCTGCTTCTTCTTCTTGTGGGTTGTTTCTTCCTCAGCCGTTGCGGCGCCGTAGTCGTTCTCTGCGGCGTCATTGCTCTTCTTTCTTCTCTTTCTTGTCCTTCTTGCGCCGGGTCTTCTTGGCGGCGGCTGCCTCGGCGTCTGCGGGGTTCATGGCAGCGGCCGGGGAGGAAACGGGGGTGCTTGTATTTGGGGGTTTTGGACTTTTGGGCTGGTTGTTCAGGGAAGGGATGGTTTTGGGAGCGGTTTGTTATTCAGGAGGCCTGAAGAATTTTTTTAAAATAATATTATTTTTAAAGATATTTACAAAAATAAATAGTAGTTTAAAAATTACAAAATGTATCTCTGTTGCCGCTCAATCAAGCGACAGAACCTATCGCCAGCTCAATCAAGCACAGACTCGCCGCCACACGTGTTAGCCATTTATCGCTAGTTCAATCTGGCGATGTGAAGTTGGGAAGTTTCGTCGCCGCTGAATCGCGATATGTTCAAGGCAAACTATAAATCTCAAAAATGAATCCATAATTCATTTTAATTCCAAAAAAAAAGAGAGAGTTGGAGAGGAGAGAAGAAATTGCGCAAGCCCCGCTTGCTCGTCATGCGGAGAGAGATTGATAGAGCATCGCTCGATCGATCATCTTGTGTTGCGTAAATTTTTCAAATCGTATGTTACGCCCAAACCTTGTAAGTTAGCAAACGCACAATAACGACATAGAATTGAGTAGGTTAGATACATGTAGTCGAACTCAGAGTACATATTTTGAGTTGTGTAGCGACATAGAATTGCGACTATAGCGATATAGAATTGAGTAGGTCACATAAATTTAGTCGAATCTGCAAGATATATTTTGAGTTGTGTAGCGACATAGAAATGCGACAATAGCGACATAGAATCGAGTAGGTTACATAAATGTAGTCGAACTGTAGTACATATTTTGAGTTGGACATAGAATTGCGACAATAGCGACATAGAATTGAGTATGGCGCAGTTGACCCAGAGTAACATAATTAATGCACGATACATTTGCTTTAAAATAGAGAATTGCATGATACATTTTTGAATTGTGAGAAAAATACGAGTAGCCGTAGGTCTAAAAACAATGAGAATATTTGTGCGCGTTATCATTTTGTTAGTACGTTATTAGTTGTGTTAGTGCGCGTCAATATCTTGTTAGTGCCGAAACACCGCTTAACTAGAAAAGTAGCATGACATGTATTACATTTGTAAAGAAAATTGTAGTTGCTACATAGGCTATGTAAAGATGTATGAAAAAATATGAACTTTCTCTCTGTCGCATTTTCGTGTATGGCGACGCGAGTCGCACGAGTTGCTTGACCCGTTGATTGACCAATGCTACGTGAGTCGCCTCAAGACGCGTTTCTCCCGAGGGTGAGGCGCCGATAGAGCTTGGGTCGCTTTCGCCACGCACTTCATCGTGGCATGGAGGCCGCACCGAGACCGATTCCGAGGTACGTGAAGTTTTGACCTTGATGCACTCAATCGCGGTCTGTTTATGTGGCGTTGACTCATGTTTGTTCTTAATCGTTTCGACGCAGGTTGAGAGCGGCAGGCCTCCTTCCACTAGCGAGGATGGTGGAGGCGATGTCGAGGATCGACCAGACCACCGCGTTCGCAGGTACGCCTAGGCGTTTCCATACGATCGACCCTCCCGACGGCGCTAGTTGACCGCTGGAGGACAGAGACCCACACGTTCCATCTCCCGTGCGGGGAGATGATGCCGACGCTGCAGGATGTGAGCTACCTGACTGGGTTGCCCTACGCAGGCGCTCCGATGGTGGCGCACGACGTCCCCTCCACGTGGCGCACGGACCTCCTAGCCAGGTTCCGCGATATCTCGCCGCCAGCAATACAGACGCGGAGTTCAAGCACCGCACGCCCACGCCGGCGGATCTCGCCGCTTCCACGTAAGTGTTTTCCTAACTATTTTTCTCTCGTAACAATTCATTTGTGAACCCTGCTGACGTTTACGTGTCTTCTTGCAGCCCGAGCGTGTGGCTGAGGACGCAGGGCCCGTCGCTGTTACGATGCACTTGGAGGCCTACCTGTTGTGGTTGTTCGGTGGGTGATGTTCCTGAGCTCCCACGGCGACAGCGTGGACAAGCACTACATCCGGTACGCGCATGAGGTGGCGGAGTCACCGATCGAGTGGATCCCGTAGTACGTGTGGGGTCCGGGCGGCCGCGGCGCGACGCATCACAAGACCGCAGGCGACGCTGCGCCGCTGGCGCGGATCGGATCCATCCTCTCTGGATGCCCGCTCCACCGCACTGTGGTCGCTGGAGCGCTTTAGATCGGACGACCAGTGTGGACTTGACAACAGACGGACAGCTTTGTACATCCCGCAGATCGACCGACCGGCCACCATGGGCACTTTATGGTGCCCGACGGGTTAGTTTCGTAATCATTTATTATTTTCATTTTGCAATCATTATTTTCGTGTGCTTAGTTTGCGTGTTGTATTGCACAGTCACCTTCACGCCGATCACCTCGCAGGCTCCTACCCGAGTACGCTATGATGTTCGATCACCGACCGATGACCGCGCTATCCGACCCCGCATGCTGATGACAATGTGATCGCGCGCCTCAATGGTCCTGGCTTGCCGCACGCGAGACTACCCGACCGTACACGCGAGTGCCTTGGTGCACGACATCTTCGTGGAGGAGTACCGATACGCTGGTCATGCGCCGCCGGTCTCGCGACAGAGGTCCCACTCTTGGGAGGCGGTGCCACGCACGTACACGCCGTAAGTTCATCGCTGACTTTATGTCCGCATAATATGTGTTACATCGCAACCAAATATTTTTCTTGCCGCCCACAGTACACTAGGAAGGGAGTTCAGGCACGATGTCCCGGCCTGACAGATGGCCCCTGGGTGGACGGCTGAGTGCCGCGCACGAGACCCTCGTCGAGGTTGGGGACGAGGCCCACGACCCAGACGCACGAGCACTACATGGAGTGGTACTCACCGACGAGGTCCGCTGTGTCCGGTCATGGTCGACCGCCGACATGTGGCCGCGACGCCGACACGCACTCCACCCACCGACCGCTTCCACCGCAGTTGTATGTACTCAATATTACATATTTCATATTTAATTTGACATACTTACGTGTACAACTTGTTGATTACCCGCGCAGTGGATCTTCACCGGAGGTCGCCCGATGGTAGACTCGCGCAAAGACATGGCAATGTCGGGAGATCGAGGGCTCGCACAGATCGTGGAGGCAAAGAAGACGCGGAGTGCGGATCGCGATCGTCGACGACGACCGACCCGGTGGACCGAAAGCAACCGAGGACGAGGGGTCGACGAGGTGGTAGGACACAACCTCCCGCCGCACGTGGCGACCTCGCCGGCGTGGCAGTGGGGAGCACCTCCGACATGGGAGGTGAGTTCGACGCCGACATCGCTTCTTCATTTCATTTCAACCTCATAAGTTTGTAACGACGATCTTCGTTACAGTCCTCGCCCACCCGCACGCTGGCGTGACTATGTCGCCGCCGTCCGAGCACATCTTTGGGCCAACAGTAAGTTCCGCTTGTTTGCGTAACGATTTTTAGTCATGACTATGTTTGTAACCTAATTCTTCGCAGAACGCTTAGGAGGACGATGCATTCTCGATCGACGATGCGCACTCCATCGCACCCTCGAGGACTTCTTCAGTGGATCCGTGACACGCAGCTCTTTGGAGACTTCACCAGACGGCGCCGAAGTTCGACCCAGCGACGCACGCATGCGCACCAAACGACGCAGATCACCGACGCAGAGCAGCCCCGCTACACCATCGCTGGCTACTCGCTGGTCGAGTAGTCAGCAACCTAACCCTCCGACGCATTCGCCGCAATGACGGCAGAGGCCCGGCGACACGCGGTGCAACCAAGAGGACGCCATTAGATTTCCTTTATGTAATTTTTTTCATTATGCCAATCGTTGTTATGACAACTTTTGAATATGAGTAATATGTCCGCTTTGACGATCCAACTGCTCGTGAACGACGTGACAAAACGAAAGCTAGGTTTCTTGGGTGATGCGACAACACGGTTACCTTTTTAGGCGATGCTACAAGACGGAGCAGCTTTTCAGGACTCCGTGACCAGACGGGTCAGCTTTTCATAATGATGGCACCAGAGTAGGATGGCACCAGAGTAGGCAGCTTTTCAGGACGATGTGACCACACGGGCTAGCTTTTCAGGACGATGGCACCAGAGTAGGCAGCTTTTCAGGACGATCTGACCACACGGCCTAACTTTTCAGGACAATAGCACCAGAGTAGGCAGCTTTTCAGGACGATGTGACCACACGACCTAGCTTTTCAAGACGATGTGACCACACGGGCTAGCTTTTCAGGACGATGTGACCATGCGGGCTAGCTTTTCAGAACGATGTGACCACACCGCTAGCTTTTCAGACGATGTGACCAGCGGGCCGCCTTTTCTCGACGACTTACCAAGACGAGCCTCGCAACGGCTCCGCTCCGCTTCTAGCTATAAATACAACGTAACTCGCCCAACTAGTCCAAAACAAAGACCACCAAGTAGAAAACATGGACAAGGAGAAGGAATGAGAGAAAATCCGCAAGCTTTTGAAGGATCGGGTGTCTTCCCATGAGACCACCGCCGCTATCATGCCGCTTAGTCGAGCCTTTCACACACCAAACTTTTCTCGAACCGTGGATCCGAGGAAGCCGCCATAGTACGCCCAACGACTCGGGTCCACCACACTTCTCCTATGCTCGCGAACGCCCGGCGACCCCGATAGGGGTGGCACCCCTATGTCGTGTAGGGACGCCGCAAGTGCGCCAAATCAACCGATGAGTGGACCATTGGGCGCGCTATTGGTGTCGCCAAACTACGCCGTTGATCGCAACAACAGCATCCGTAATGAAACCGTATTTCATGGTACAATACTTTTTATTCCGACAACGGGTAACGAACTATCTTTACCCACCGCAGCCTCCGCCACCACTATGCGACTTTCCAGCGGATCGACGACAAGATCCACCCCTACGACATGTGGTCGCTGGCGAGACTAAGAGTTGGGCCAAGGAGCACATCGAGACCCGTGAAAGGCGCTCAAAGAGTTGAAAGTCGAAGCAGCCGAGCAAGGTAGGCGGGACAGCAAACGCGAGGAGTAGGAGCGTGAGCATGCGAGGCGACGGAGGCCGAGAGGGAGCGAAAGAGGGCCATCGCGGCGAGCCAAGGCGCAAGGCGAGGAGTACAATGCCGAGCCGGGTCGCAAGGGTAAATGGCCATGTTCGACTTAGTAGTTCTACCTATTCCTCCACATGTCCCATGTATTTCAATTTTTCCTAAAGGCATGCGTACCGCCCCTGCCTGTCCCGCGTGCCATGTAATCCCCTTGTCCGATGAAATGTCGTGTTTATCGCTGCGCCATTTCCCAAAGTTCTCCGATGGAATTGTGCGAGATTCCCAACGCATTGTAATATCACCGCCTTGGTACATACGAATCATTAATCCTCAATCGCATTTCAAAAATCTTCCAACAATGCACAACAACAATAGCCACGCAACAAGTTGCATAAATTAACTCGCTACCGCTGAACCGCTTAGTTGCCGGTTCATTTATGTATTTATGCTCAATCGCGACAGAAGGTATCGCCACTCAATCAAGACAGGAAGGTATCGCCGACAAACCGCGACAAGCCCGATTTCTACAAAACCTCGTAACCGCTAAATTCCACACAGACTCACTTTACTCAACAAAAATAGAAGGACACAATGAGAGGAGGAGGAGAAAGCTAGCGGCGCTGTCATTCAGCTTGCTCACCCTCGGTAATTTTCTTAATGTAACGGATTACATGATTCTTGATGTGTCAGTTACGAGTGAAGTCCGCTTTATAGACTTTTTGGTGGGATATTTAGTTGCACATATGTAGTTCATCGTAAATGTTCTTCACACCGCAAAGACGTCAAATATGTCCGACGTCGCCAATTTCAAAATTTACTACGCCGAGGGACTATTATGGAGGGTCCCGAGGGAATTGATTTGAGTTATTTCCACCGCGACGTGTTCCCTACCAAGACCCGAGCAACGCATAACAGGCGCTGTGGATGCGGTGGTTGTTCCACACGCCCAAGTGGACCGTGATGTCTCACGATCCGACATTGAGTCGCCGCTTCGCGTGATAGCCCACGATTGGGAGTTAGTGCAACTAAAGGGAACAAATTCATGGTGGTCGATGTACGCATGGCGCAGGGAGAGGGGATGGAAATTGGTCCTTCCGTTCAGCGCATGCTAAACCCACTCAAAGATCCGCGCCTAACAAGTAGGACTTGCCGACACCGGGAAGAACTAGGTGACTTCAAATGGGCGCACAAAATGGCGTATGGGCAAGAGGTTGCCGATGTCGCCGATGAAGACTACGCCGAAGTTACCTCATTCAAGGAGACAAGCTAGTGGGCTTGCCGACGAGGGGAGGAGCCGAAGACCTAGTGGAAATGATGGAGCTCAAGACCAAGACTACATGGCATTGTCCGAAGATGAAGGTTCCGATGACGACGATGATGCGACCAAAGAAAGGTTCCATCCGAGTGGAACACATACCGCCGAGAACCTCGTCGTTAACGAAGGCTCCATGTACCATGGGAGTACGCACTGAGCGAGGTCGACTAGGAGCTACATACAAATGCAAGGAGGTCGTGCAAGATGCGGCCATTCGGGCATTGTTTGCTCGACGACATTCACCGCCGCCAAGTCTACCCCAAGATGCTACGACGTGAAGTGCGGCATAGAGGATGCCTTGGCGCGCACGCATTTCACCAAGGGCGGACACCCCGGAAGTGCTCTATAGTGGTCCTCACACATGCGCTCGTCGCCGAAGTCGCCATAGCCCCACCGAACTCGCCATCGCTTCATTGCCAATCTCATATACAAGTGAGATCGTGGATAACCTAGATTTTGAGCCATGATCCATCATTCGCCATTGAGGCAAGGTTCCAAGACACTATCACTATGCCAAGGCTTGGAGGGCAAAATGAAGACATTGGAATCAAGGTTCGCAGACGCTCGAGGATTCCTACCACAACCTCCCGGCAACTCCGAGTCATACAAGACAGAATCGCACTCATGTCGACATTCAAGACGCCACGCATCCGGCGGCCTAATAAGAGGGTACTACAATGAGCATTCTTCGCTTGGTCCATGCATCAATGCATTCCGATCGTCAGCCCAATCTTGTGTATCGATGGCACATTCCCGATCGCATGTACAAGGGCTGACATCGACGCAATAGCGGCTGCATTTAAACAATCGTTCTTCCTCAGGCATTCGCCGCTGAAAGCGAGAACACTGATAGTCGGGCCGTGGTTCCCAAGAATGTGAGGATTTTGTTGTGCAGACCGCCCCAACGTATGCCTCATACATGATCGCACGCTGGCTCCTCGCGCAACAACACAAACTACAACGAGGAGAGAACGCCCACTTCCATGGCCGGATCTACAGAGCAGTGTGGCATGAGGCACTTGGGTGCAAACTTATAAGCAATTCCGCAATAAGGACTTGATGAACATGTTCAAGCTACTCAGGCAACCGTAACCAGCAGCCAGAAGTTCGACACACTGGAAGATTCTCGACGACTGCACCCAAACTCGCGTAAGGGAGGCATCGAGAAGGGCCGCCTAAGCGCCGATCAGCCCCCAAGCATTGCCACAGCTACCACGACGCCCTAGTGTCACGAGGAAGACAAGGGCACAGTCAAATGCTTCTCGATCGGATTGAGCACGAGCCTAAGGAGAAGTGGTCGCCGCCGATCGATATGGTATCATGACAACCAACCTAGCCGAGGTCTACACTGGGTCATGCGCGCGCCGTGTGCCTCCTTTGGTTGGTATTGTGGAGGCAATTCTCCGCTGTACCACAAACTACTTTGTTAACAGATGCAAGAATGCGCCGCCACCATGGCAATGACAGAGTACTCTACTCCGCCATGATCACCGTGATACATGGAGGAGAAGAGCAAGAAGGGTGAGATGCACCGGCATTCAAGATGGGCACGAGGGAGCTTCGCTTCGAGATAATGTGCGTGGATAAAGGGCGCCGCGGACTAACCGTGAGAGGATCACCCATGAGTGCACGCTACACCGCTGATAGTTGCGTATGCACTTGTAACAAGCCCTTCTTCTCGTGATAGGCCCTCGCTCCCATGTCATGACCGCCGTTTCTACGGTGGCGCAAAGATCCCTGGCCGCACTCTCTCACTATTTCACCAAGGAGGCGTGATGCAAACATGGAGTGGAGAGATGTATGGTTACGCCGTTGTTGGCCATTTCATCGACCATCTATCCCGAAGCAACTAACTCGGGCCGCGACATTGGTAGGCTCAAGGGAAAGGTTGGCCGCGATGTACGACGATCGTGAACGATATGGACGGGCAGTTTGACGCCGCACGTAAGAAGTGCTTCATTTGCGTGGAGTCCGGCACACCTTCAAGACATGCCCCACGCGAAATACTCAGACCAAGGAGACATCGACATTCCGGACGTCACCACGTGGACCTCATCCGCGCCCCGACTAGAGGCGCCCACATGGGAGACGCTGACGCCGCGACCATGAAAAAATATTATTATCAATGTTGTCCATTATCATTTTAGTTAATCGTTATGACGCTCTTCTCGCAAGTTCGTAATATCGAGTGTATGAATTCCCGAGCTAATAGCAATATCACTTATCTTTCTTTTACGAATCGCTCATACCTCAAACGCCTCGCTAAATTCTCCAAAATTACCCGTAGTAGAACAACATACGATGATGATAAAATGTTATTACGAAGTCAATGATTTGCATCGCTTAAAATTTATGAAAATCACAAACCGCCAAGTGAAATAGGGAAAATAAAAATCGCTAGGGTTGGGAATGAATCGCCGCTCAATCGGCGATATCCTGCCGCCGCTGAATCGCGATTCATCTCTGCCGCCGCTCAACCGCGATAAATACCTCAACCGTGACAGGCGGGACAGATCTGCCGCCGCTGAATCGCGAGAATCTCGCCGCCGCTGAATCAAGATGAGATATATTTTTGTAATTTTTTAAACGACTAATTATTTTTGTAAATATCTTTAAAAATAATATTATTTTAAAAAAAATTCGAGGCCCGAATAGGTCGGCGAGTGGACGGCACGCCGCAAAGACTACCCACCACCAACTTACCAAGCGCATCGGATTAGATCTTTGGAATAGCTGCTTCGCTTTGAAAAGCTTCAAAGCTAAAGTCGTTTCAAACAAGAAGTTTTGTACACCGTTTTTCGGTTAGAAGCCGCCTATGGCCCTGCTTGTTTTGGCTTCGCCGCTTTTCAATCGAAAAGTCTAAGTCAAACAAACGGCCGCTCGGCTTCTCCCAAGCTCGCCAACTCAACGTGAAAAGTGAAAAGCAGGAAGCCGGTCTCCCGCAGCTGCCCGCAGCTTCCTCAGTCGGCATTCCGCAAATACCCCGTTCCAACTAATTACCCGCAAATACCCTCGTTTCTACGCCTCCCGCTTTTTTCCCACTGCGTTTTGCGCTCAGAAACCTAGCAGCGCCACTCGCCCACGCCGCGCCCCGGCCGCCCTGCCGCCTCCTGCTGCCTCCTCCGGCCCACCCGAGCGGTCCCGCCGCCCTGCCGCTTCTCCTGCTCTCGGTGCCTCCTCCGGCCCCACCCGAGCGGATCCGCCCACGCCGCGCCCTCCCGCTCTCGCGGCGCCTCCCCGGCCCCACCCGAGCGGATCCGGCCCACGCGCGCCTCTCGCTCTCGCGGCGCCTCCGGCCCCACCTGAGCGGATTCGCCTCCACGGAGAGCTCGCACTCCGGCCATCTCCAGCAGTGCCGCCGCCTCCTTCTCGATCCAAGGTACAACCTCCTATTCACACGGCGCCTCCGCTCTCCTCCTTCTCTTGATGCCCCAGCCGCCCGACGCCCACACCGCCAGAGCATATCAAATCGGGCATTGATTGAATCTCTGGCAAGCTACCACCTCCCGCAATCCTTTTGAATTCGTAATCCTTGGTTACGAGATGCTCATGAGCACCACAAAAGATATTCACGATCGATTGAATATGAATGTAGATGTAGATGTATTCACGATTGATTGAATCTGGCAAGCTACCAGAGCATGATTGCTCATGAGCACCACAAAAGATATTCACGATCGATTGAATATGAATGTAGATGTAGATGTATTCACGATTGATTGAATCTGGCAAGCTACCAGAGCATGATTGCTCATGAGCACCACAAAAAGATATTCACGATTGATTGAATATGAATGTAGATGTAGATGTATTCATGATTGATTGAATCCTGGTAGCAAAGAAATGTAACTTCACGCAGATCCAAACCATGCTAGCTATAGCTACAAACCGCGCTTTCTTGAGCATAGTTATATGACGAGCTACAATAATATAGTTTTTTGACAGTTCTAACATCGCTTGAACACATGATAGATCGAATCGTCATGCCTAGCCATAGCTTTGCTCCTCATGAACTAGGATGTATATTGGCTCTCATGAATTAGTAAAATTAACCTTCGATTGATGCTATAATGGTTTGGTTTTGCTATTATACTTACTTGACTTGTCAGAGCATTAATGAACGTATCAACATCATTAGTAAAGTTTTACTAATATATGGTTGTTTGTAATATGCATGCCACTTATAGATGGATAAAGCACAAGTCGCAAACACTACTACATGGGATGCATTCACAAATGAAGTGTTCATTGACATCGCGTGGAAGAGGTGCTTGCAAACAATAGACCCATGCAATGTTTGAATAACAAAGGGTATCGTAACCTTATGACCAAGTTCAAAGAATGTACTAATAAAGAGTACAACAGTAAGCAATTAAAGAACCATTGGGACAATTTAAAAGGACTATTCCAATTGGAAAACATTGAAGCTCCATGCATCGGGCTAGGCATAGATCCTAAGACCGGATCCATTGAGGGAAGTGATCGTGGGTAATGAACAGATTAAGGTATGAAATCTTTAGTGTCATGCAGGTGTATTGAATTCAATTGTTCACATTGTTTCATGGATTCTTGCATTTGTTTAATCGCAGCCATGTCACAATGTAGCAAGTTCAAGAAAGCACCATCGCAACATGAGGACAGCTTGACATCATTTTTGATGGTGCAAGTTGTACGAATGAATCATCTCTGTCCCCGGAGCAGATGGTGCAGCCCATGTCAATCTTGAGGATGATGAGGGTGAGGGTGATGAGCCTCGTGGTGAGGAGGGAACCACCGCAACGAAGAAGTCACCCATGTGGACAAGGGCAAGAAGAGAGTTGGCCATGGCTCACCAAGTGGGAAGAGGCCAAGAAGACATACAAAGACGCAATCAAGCGATTGGTGGACATTTGGGAGAGGTCTCAGGGTAGCAAGAATTCTGCAACCAGTGTACCTGGTCCAGTGGTTGATCCTGTTAGGCAAGAGATATTCCGAAAGCCAAAAGCCAAAAGCCGCCCACGGGAGCTTCCCATGGCTTCCTGCAGCGCTATTCCGACTTTGCCCCTCCACTTCCGAGTTATTTACCCGCTTTTATGCCATTGAACAAAACCCCCTCCCCACCGCCCTTCGGCCCGAATTCTAACCCTAGCCGCCACTGCATTTGGCCAACGGCGGTCCAAGACGGACCGCCAGACACGGCCGCTTATACACGCCCATTCCGCCCGACCATTATTTGTGCCGACCGGTCGCCCACGTGCTAGGTGGAGGCTGCATGGTCTGTCGGCATTCGTGTTTCGCTAGGCCACCTAAGCCCGCTTGGCCCGTTAGAATGAAAAAATCCAAAATGTGTAGAATTCGTATAGACATAACAATTGAAAAAAAAATAAGTCAATCATATTGAAAATGTAATAAAGAGTTTTATTAATGTCCAACTAACTACCTCGTTAAAACCTTCGCCAAATAAAAACTCAAAATAAGAAAACCTTGGCAAAAGAAAAGGAGTATAGCCTATAGCTCTACAATTCTATATACACGATACATCCTTGTTCTATGTGTCGGTGTCATTCTCTAAGTACAGATTTTCGAACACTTCCGACAACTCTGGATTTTCCACAGAGTGTTGTGTTCGTGAATCAGCTTGTTCCCAGTCCTTCACAGATAGAATTATCTCCACCATCTCACTTGTGAGACTTGTTCTTCTCTCCTCCAATATTCTTCCAGAGATCAAAGGCACTTGAGGAAACCGACGAGACAGAATGCAGCTTAACACATCACGCAAGTAGTATGGATAACACGAGATATGTTAACTTATAGGCTTGCCACCATTGCAAGATTTCGAAGCATTCTGAGTTGAAATCCACCTTATCGCTGTCAAGATAGGTGGGTAGTTTCCCGCTCCTTGCGGGTCTTGGCTGAGCAGGCTGCAGTGTAGAAGAAGAAGATCTGGACCTAGACGAAGATGCACCGAAGATCTTGCCCTACATATTTGTCTTGCTACTTGAGGTGGTGGCTACTAGAGGTCGCAAAGCTGATTCCCTAATTTATTTTCATACCTTTGGTAAATCTCGTATAACCGAGAATAAACTTCTGCAAAATAGTCAGTATAGTCTAGCATCATTAAAAAGTTCAAGTACACTACCAAATACATCAAGTTTACCCCTAGGATCTAAAAGAAATGCAAATGCATATAGGTATGGATTTCTCCAATATTTAAGGTATTTAGATTTCATGGAAACAATAGCATCATGTAAAACTATGTCATTTTCATATATTTTCAATTGAGTAGCAATCTGTAAAATACTATGCACGATTATAGGGGATGTTGGATAGTACACAGCGGACAAAGCAACAGTGGTCTCATAAAAAATTTCTAAAAACCCTAGTATCTTCTCAAAGAACAAACCAATGTTGCTAAGTCAATAGTACACTACCATCAAGACTTTTATAATGCGCTTGAATAAAAATGTAAAAATTGCTCTTGTATGGTAAAAGATTCTGAGCATGAGTTAAGTAGAGTTCCACCTACCTCCATGTCCAAACCGAATTTTCTTGGACGACACCCATCGCTTCCTACGTAAGTTCTTATATTGTGCTATTCTTACGTTAGACTTATTCAAGAAAGAACTCGCATCGCGAAAAGCTTTAATATACGAACTCAACCTCTTCAAACCACATTTGACTATAAGGTTAATAAAATGACAATCGCATCATTGATGTAGCAAGAAGGACTCGGCGTATGTACACAACACTAGAGTATGAATGTCCATGGCCCTAGAGTTTGAAGCGACGTTGTCTAAATTAATTGAGAATACTTTGTCTATAGGATTAAGTACATTGTCCGTCCCTCAACTCTTGCCCTAGTTTAAAATTCGTCCCTGAAGTTCAATACCGGATACAACGCGTCCTCAAACTATCAATACCGCGCAAAAACCGTCATTTATTCCTTTTGAGAGTGGTTTCGCGCCACGTGGAAAAATAAATATTTTCTCCCGCCACCGTGCATCCACGCTGGCGAACACATCCATTTTGATCGACAAACACACGTAAGCCAAATGGAAGCTCCACGACGCCTCCTCCTCTAGCTTGCCTTTGGCCCGGCTCCCTGGCCGTCGACATGCCGACGCCACCGCCCGCACTGCCGCACCGCCGCCGGTGCCCTCGCCAGGGCACTAACGCCCACAGCACGCAAATGCCGCGAACCACGCCGCAGATCGCCATCACAGACGCCACCCACCCTTTGGCATTCACCCTCACGCCGCCGCCGCCACGGCCATCGGAGGGGTACATGGTCAACGGATGGGGATGCACCCGGCCGAGGTTGTCGGGCACCACCACGCGCCGCGCGCTCGCCCGAAGCCCACTCTATGCCGCCGATCATGGAGGCCACCACCTTGGGCACCATTGTCTTCACCTTGTCAAGGCTCCATGCGAAGCTGTAGTCGTTGTCGCCGAACACGAACAGTGCCTTCCCGAAGAAGTCCTGGCACTTTGCCATTAATTTTCAAGAAACAGGGGAGAACTCAAAATAGACGTGACACCGGCGATAGAGGCGGCGGAGGACGAGGAGAACGAACGGACGACCTTACCTTGTGAGGAGGAGCAGACGGTCCGCTGACTCATCGAACCACCGAGCCGACGCCATGGAGGTGTTGAATGGTGGGATGCTCCACACGCTGTTGTCCTTGAAGTACTTGAGGTCCGGGCCGCGTGGCGCCATCACCGCGGGTTGGTGCCCTGGCCGGTCGGTGCCCTTGTTCGCCGACGGCGACAAAAGCAGCCGTGGTGTCGAATGCTCACCGCAAAGACGCGCGCACAAACCGATGTTGAGGTCCGTGAAGAAGGCGATGATGGCGGTGGTGAACAGCATGACGATGGTGGCATGTGGCCTGGGGAGGGCGAGCCAGAGGAGGAGGAAGGAGGCGTCGGGGAGGAGGGAGGTGGAGGAGGGCGGTGGCGGCGGTGGTGGGGAAGGAGGAGGACCGAGGGCAGAGGAGTCGGGGGAGCTCAGCGGCGGTGGGGTGTCGCGCGCGGGGAAGAAGGGGGCCGGCGTCGGGGGAGGAGGGAGGGGGACGAGGAGGGCGTCCGCTCGGGGGGAGGAGAAGGACCAACGCGGCGGGGAGGAGGAGGGGGAAGGGCGAGTCGGAGGAGCCGAGGCGGAGGCGTCCAGATCTGGGCAAATCCAGATCTAGGGGGATCTGGGCGGGGGAGAAGACAGCTACCGCTCGGGGGGAGGAGGAGGGTAGGGCGGTGGCACGTCGGGGCCAGAGGGAGGGGAGGAGGAGGGCGCTGCGCGTGGGGAAGAAGGGGGCCGGCGTCGGGGGAGGTAGAAATGGATGCGTCAGGGGAGGAAGAAGGACCAGAGCGCAAGGACCAAAGCCAACTCGGACGACCCTCTTTTTTTTATTCGACTGGACGAGCCACGTGGGTCAAATACCGGTCAAAACCGCTCTAAAACGGATGAAGGTATATCTTTTGCATGGTATTGATAGTTCGAGGACGTGTTTTATCCGGTATTACAATTCAGGGACGAAAATTAAACTAGGGCAAGAGTTTAGGGACGAAGAATGTACTTAATCCTTGTCTATAAGACCAAAGTCTTCTACGACTTTGATAATACAGTTCGTAATATTTCCACCCGTGTGTGCTACATCAATTAATTTTAAATCTATAATCTTTTTCTCCATTACCGAGTTGTCATTAACATAATGAGCAACTACACTAAGGTAATCCTCCCTAGCCCGACCACTCCATATGTCCGAGGTCAAGGCCACCAAAAATATGCATGTACTAAATAATTCCTTTATTTTATTACGACGTTCATTATAGTATTTTACTAGATCTCTAGTTGTTGTCTATCTAGAAACGGAAGAAAATTTAGGATTATGCGTAGTCCTAATATAATTTTGGAAAGAAGCAGACTCGCCAAAGCCTAACGGTAAATCCTCAGAAGCAATTAAACGACAGAGAGATTAGGGGGCTACCTGAGGATCTTAGTCCCAGCTACATACCGTACCATCGGGATTATATTGCAGCTGCGTCTGCCTCATCACCAATCCTTGCTTGGCGCGACATCTTGTAGCATGTCTAAGCAAATGCCCTGTTCCACTTGTAGATTTTGCAGACAATTTATGGCGATAAATTTTACAAATAGCATATTGTACCTCATTTCACAAGGCCTTGCCTCGTTGTCTTGTCGAAATTCTCCCACACTCCAGATGTAGACGGTCTCGACCTCTTTGCTCCGGTTGCCGTGGAGCCTGATGACGGAACTTCATTTTTGCCCTTCCAGTGAAACCTCCGGTTATTTGAGGCACTGCAATGCTTCCATGGACGCAATTTCCTTTGGTGAAAGTCCGTAATCACCAAGAACAAAGCTGTCGTAAGGATTGTCCATAACGAAAACTACAAAATCGCAACTAACACTATTACTACTTTCATCTTAGCATAACAAGAACTAACAATAAAAATATTACAAAAGTAGTATTGTACCTCTTTCGCTGACTTACTGTCGAAAATTGAAATTTCCAAATTTTGGCACAATTTTTTTGAATTTTACCAAATTAGCTCAACACGGATTTGAATTTGCACAACACAATTTCAAAGATAGAATGGAGAATGAAAGGGTGCTGAATGAGGGGGTATGGTAGCTATTTATAGAAAAAAAATCATGATTTTTTGATTTTTTTTGCTATTTTTTAAGACTCCAACGGTCAAAAAAGGCTAAAATTATCCCTAACAACCAGATTTTTCGAGTCGGGCTGTTCCTGGCACGGCCCACGAGAACGCCATGGCCTGGCTGCCCGCCCCTACCCGGCTTCCCCTCCCCTTGCCCTTCTTCTTCCCCCAGCCCAAGTCCCCAATGCCCGTGACGGCGCACCTCGCAGCCTCGCGGCGCCATGGCGGCCGCGCTACCGCCCTCGGTCCGGCAGCCTCTGTGCATCGCGCGCGCCGCCTCGCCTCGCTCGGTCCACGCAGCCCGCGGCGCCACGCCGCCTCTACTCGCGCCTCCTCCTCTCGCCTCGCCTCCTCTCTCCGCACCGCTCCTTTCTCCACCACCGCGTCGGTGAATGGAATGGAGGAGGCGGTCGCGGGCCTGTTGCGCACGCGCGTGTCCCTCCGCCTCAACGGCTCCTTGGTCCTCCGCTCCGCCTCCTCCCCGCCGCCTCCCGCTCGACTCCCTTGGTCCTCCGCCCGCCTTCCTCGGTGTCGGCGGCCCACCTCGACGGCCCCATAGTTGGGCCATGCCGCTACACGGCCGTGCTTGGTCGTGCCATGCTTGGCACGGCTCGGCATCTTGAAGCTGCGGTCGACCGCCCACCGTGCTCGATCGCCGACCCAAACACGCACGGCTGCACCAAGCCGCAGACGACCCATGAACAGCGCGTGGCGCTCTACAATGTCGCGGCTCGCCGCCCGACAGTAAAGCCCGCTTGGCCGCACTAGCCGCCACCCGCCGCCTCTCCTCCTTCTCCTCGCTCGCACCGCCCCCGCCCCTTCCTCTCACCTCCCACGCCGCGCCCTCCTTCCTCCTCTCTCGCGCGCCGCCCCGCCGTGTCCTCCTCCCGTGATGCCGCCCACCCTCGTTCTCTCTCCTCTCTCCTCGCGCATCGTGTTCTCCTCCTCCTGCCTTCATCCGCCACACCGCCCCTCCTCCTCCCGCCGCCGCTGCCCCGCCCTCCTCCCTGGTGCCGTGCCATTCTCCTCCCTTCCCGACGCCGCGCCTACCCTCCTCCTCCCCGCCGCGGCCGCCACCCTCCCTCCCACCGCCGCGACGCCGCTGTCCTCTAGCAACACCACTGTCGCCAGCCCCAAATCGAGCGCTCCTCCTCCTCCTCCTCCTCCTCCCCACCCGGCCTCACTCTCCTCCTCCTCCCCTACCGCTACCACCACCTCTGTTTTTTCCTTTTTTCTATGGTAAATTAATTGTTTTGTAATAATTGTTTGCTTTAAGAACTATTTGTTGTAATAACTATTCATCAGAATCATTATTTTTAATAATTATTTATTGTATTTATTTATGTAATAATTATTTATTGTAATAATTATCGCTGATTACGTTAATTGCGTTTATTGCGCTGACGTTAATTGAGGTATTGTCGTAGTAAAAGACTAGACATTGGGTACAAGGTACCCCATACCCTTTGTCTTTGAGGAGGACCGTAAAGGGAGGAGCCAAAGACATAGGCATGAGTTGTATTACTTTGTGTGAAAATGAGGAGAGAGCCCTCACATGTGACCTGTGGCCTCACTTATAGGGGCAAGGAGAGACATTTACCTTCTTGCCCCCATAGGCTAGAAAGAAACAAGGGGCATTTAAGTACATTTGTCCAAATATGCTATACAAACTAGGTTTACATATGTATGGTATTCCCGACAAGACACCGATATTCTCGACGACTTAGGTGCTGGCACCTGTGGGGCCTCGCACGATGTGTATAGTGCATTAATTGTGGTGTATTGCGTTAATTGTCGTTAAATGCAATCAATTGCGAATCAGTTTTCCTAAGCTGTTGTGGTGGTTTAGGTGACGTTGACGATTGGGTGTTACGTTTTGCATAGAGATGTTGAGGGATTTTATTAGTTTGATATGTTGTGTTACATTGCCAAATCTTTTTTATGTCCGGGATTTTACTTCATCCGGTCCACATTAAAGAAAAAGGAGCACACAAACTCGCGAGGTGCACATAGGAGCAGCGCTCGAACCATGGCGTGCTAGGAGCCTAAAGCTCCCTATGCCATCAGTGCCTCAAGATAGCTTCTCCACCGTGCCCTCACAAGATTCCGCGAGGCCCGGGATCGAACTCCCGACCAGCTCTCGTCTCAACACAAGCAGGCCAAGTGAGCTACGCCCACTCCTCTACATTACCAAATCTAGTTAGAACATTTTTTTACTGGTTCTAGTAAAATATAGTATTTTCATTGTAGCTCTAAAAGGATGTTAAGATGAGCCTTAAAGTGCATTATGGTAATTGGTAAGCACTAGACATGAACAATAGCAGATTAACAAATTTAGGGATGGAAATGTGAGATAGCTACGGTTATAGTTATACAAATAAATTGTTGTCTATATATTATCGTGACATAGGAATCAAGTTAGCCATCGAGTGCCTTCGACGGTAGTAGATTCCTCGAGGTTGTGGTAGCTTCCTTCGACAGAAGACCATGGACGCACGTTACTACAACAAAGCTTGATTGCCTCAAATCCCCCCATGATAGCACGTGACACGCATGACCACATCTGTAACATTCCAAAGTAATATTACCAAATTAAAATAAAATAAAATAATTATTTTATTGGATTTTCTGAAAATTTGGAAAGAGTTCTACTGCTTTAATTGAATCTTTGAAATGTGAAAGTCAAAATTTAAAATTTATTTGAAGTTCTTGAAGTTTTATTGGATTTAAATTAAAAGTAAAAATTTACTTAATTTCTAAGATTTTCTTGAGTTTTTAAAAGCTTTTTCTTAAATATTTTATAGCCAAAACAATTTATTTGCAAAATTAAAAGCCAATATAAAGTTGGAAATAATTTTATTAAGTCCAAAATAAGTATGGAAATTTCTGTGAATTTTTCCATAATTTTTGGATTTTATTTTCTATTTTCTAGAGCCCTTTTTATTTAATCGCATATCTAAATTCGCAAATCAATTTAAAATCAGAAATTGGTTTTGGGTCAAACCTCCGCCCATTCTTCTTCCCGCGCCGCCCACTCTCCGCCTCGCACCGCTCTTCTCTCTCTCTCTCTCACTCCCCGGCCCCACCCGTCAGCTTCCGCCTACACGCCGCCAGGTGGCCCCGCCGCACCCTTTCTTCCTCCTCCCCTTCTTCTCCGCTTCACCCGCGCAACGCCGCCATTTCTGCCGTGGATCGAAGCCACAACCGCCGCTTTTTCCGCCTCTCTCACACGAACGTGCGACTGAATCCGGGCGTGCTCAACCGCCACGACCCCACCTCTTCTCCTTCCCTCGCGCCGGTTTTCTCCGATTCACCCGCGCGCCCCCAACGGCCGCCGCCATCCCCGCCGCGCAAGATCTCTTCCTCCCGTGCCGCCCGGACCTATAAAATGGAGCCTCAGAACCACCTTTCCCGCAACCTCTCACCGCACTCACTCTTCCTCTCCTCGAGCTCGCCGCATCGACGCTTCCGCCACGGCCGCCACTCTTCCGTCGCCGCTTGCGCCGCCGACACCGCCTCGCCGCGCCGCCGCCACCATCGGCACCGCCCGCCGCGCGCACCCGCGCGCTGCCGCCACGGTGACCCGCCGCATCGCCGCGCCGCCTTCGTCCCGAGCCGCCGCCGCCATTTTGCTCGCCGCCGGTCGACGCCGCACGCCCATCCGCCGCACTGGTGAGCCTCACATTCCCCGCCTTCCCCTCTTCACGTTGCACCCCTCGGTGGAGCCGCCGCGCGCGAACGCCGCGAAGCTCAACACCGCCATCACCGCCATGTGCCGACGTGGCTTGACCACGTGTGCGCCACGCCGTGGCCACATCGGCGCCACGCGGCGTGGCTCGCCGAGGTGGCGCCTTACATGGCACCACACGGCGCCACTCACCACAACCTCGCGCCATTGGTCCATGGACTCACCATATGGACCGTGTCACCGCACTCTGACCCACCCGCCGTGATTTCTTTTTAATTCTTTTAATTCAAAATCAGCTGCTGATGTCATCTTGCACAATAAAAGGGTTTTTCTTTAGAAAAATAAATCCAGAAAATCTGAAAATTCAGGATTTAGGGTTTTAATAGTTTCAAACTTCAAAAATTCATATCTTTTGAATCCCAACTCCAAATTGGGTGTTTCAAATTGCAAAATTTGTATAGAATCATTATCTAACCAACCACATCAAAATTATTTAATTTTGAGCTCATTTGACCACTAATTCCTTTAAACCCTAATTCATCATTTCATGTGATTTCAAACTCAAAGCTCATATCTTTGCATCCAAACTGATTGAGCCCATTCAAATTTCTAAATTTATCTAAATTCAAGATCTAGCTATCTAAACCAAAATTATTTAATTTGGAGTTAATTTGAATCTTATTTGATTTTGGTTTTAATTTGGCTCATTTTCACAGATAGATTTCACGACGACTTGAAAGTCGATTGACGCCATTTGAAGAGCACATAAAAGGATTGATTTTAATCAGTATGATCATCGTGATTGTACACCTAGACTACCTGGAGAAAGTGCTTGTGAGTACTAGGTGACCGCTGAGGAAAACAACATCACCTCAAGATCGGTTAACTGCTCACCTCAAACGAGGCAAGTTACATTCTTGATCATACTTGCACCTATTATTTAAAATTATTTAAGTTCTTTTTCAAATTATTACTGCATGCTTATTTATATTCAAGAATTTAAATCCTGCTTTAAATATATAGTTATGCCTAAAATCCTTTGTATGGCCAATCTTGGTAATTGAAGTGAGCATATTGTCACCCTAGATAAACACCTGGTTGATACAATAGTATGGACTAGGATCATTTGGAAAATATTGTGCTTAGCCATGCTTATAGACCAAATATGTTTCATTTGGGGAATTTCAGCCAGAAATCAACTATTGTTTAAATGGTACCCTTGACATTGGTGTGTCATGGGAGTTTCATAAATGACTTTAGAAAATAAAATAAAATGATGGTTTGGACTTGGGCGTACTGGTTGTCTGGTGGGTGCAGGTTTATGCACGGGTTCAACCGTAGGTTGAGGCCCGTGGTTCGCTGGTTGTCGCCTGTGTCGCTTAAGGATCGGTCTTCGAGCCGCATCTTGCTAAGCCACCTGCACTACCACATGTCTTGTATGGCAGGTGACTGGCCGATTAATTTGCAAAGTTCCATCATGATCGCTCGTGATGCGGTGGTCTTTCATGACCTTTGTTAGTCCCACTTGGCGCAAGAGGGGCTCGAACCTCGCGACGGTAGTCCAAAGGGGTGAAACCTTAGCGAGGGAAGGCTATGGTGGAATAGCGCATTGTAAAAGCCTTGACACGTGCTCTAGATCGCTACCTAAGGTAGTGAGCGGTGGTATCGACGGATGCCAAACAACTAGAGAATTCATGTCTTGTGGGTAAAGTTGTACAACCTCTGCAGAGTGTAAATCTATTCGAATAGCCGTGTCCACGGTCATGGACATGCTGGCAAAGCCTATCAAAGTTAGACTTTGATTTCAAAATGTTTTATAAAACAGTTTGACATGGATGGGTATCCATGAGAAAAGTTATGGGTTGAAGCCCCGGGTTGGTGCCCGTGTTTATGTTGGTGTTAGGTTGGTGCCTACACTATTGTTATCAATTCAAGATCAATTTTAGATTTTATAACACTTGAGCTTTTGAACTTATTATGGTATTCAATGTCAAATGTCGTTTTGCACAAATAACCCTATAAGCCTTTCTATTGTTACATCCATTTATGCATGTCATTTTGTTAATTGACGTGTAACTTTGCAGCACGGAAGTTGTGCTCATCTTGCTTTATGCAAATAAAATTTCAGAGGAGAAGAACTTCACATGTGTGTGGATCGTGACGACTAGGCCGCTACCCTACCGATTGCCTCGTGGTGCATTGTCGACCCTACTACTTCTTCATCGCCTTCCATTGTTTATTTAATGTTGCCCCGTAAGGCTATCTTGTAATCAACTCAATTGTTTATTAATAAATTTTAGCGCTTATGGTTGTGTTATCACACTTGTTTATCGTGTGAGCTAGCCACCGATCATGGACTAGTTCGGTTATGCACGTAAGATCCGGATATTAATCTCTGGTCTTACAAAGTGGTATCGAGCCATATCGATCGTAGGTCGTGACCTAGTTAGAATGGCCGTTAGTTGAAAACTTCAAAATTTATTTTATACAACAAGAAAAATAAATTGTTCTCTCCTCATCTGGGTCATCTATCTATCTTTAGCCTTCTTACCTAATTCTCTCCTCACAATTTTGTGATATTAAATGGATCCTCTTTCCTTTATAAAATTTCTATAGATGGTCAACACGTTCTCTCCTGCTACGAGACCGTAAGACGTGAAGTTGTCAAAGAAACGCCATTGTCAAAGACCACGAGCAGAAGATACGATGTCAGCCCAGCCATATAGTATAAGTTTGCCAAGACTCATTCTGTGCATTGAGTCATTCCACTAAATTAAGAGTTCAATCGATAGAACGTTGTGTAAAGTTGTTCTGAAAAGTTTTTCAGTTGGTTCTTTTGGGAGTGTTGTTTTGCTCTATCCCCTTATTTCTTCTTATTTGTCTCTTCCCTATCCTTTGTCTCCTTCCCTAACTCTCTGAGTAAAACAGCAGATGGTGAACCCTCGTCACCCTGGAAGTGGAACCAACGCCAACAATGATAGAAGTGCTTCTGGATCAGAATGGCAGCAGTTGATGGCCAATCAAAACCGTCTGATCGAATTGCTCTCTCAGTCCATCAACAACAATCAAGCCCGACAAGCTACAGCTTCCCAAGCTCCGACTCCAACTCCACCACCCCAAAGAACCAGTATGTCAGAATTTATGAGGATGCGTCCACCAACTTTTTCAAGCAGTACCGAGCCCATGGATGCAGATGATTGGCCCGCAATCGAAGAATTTGACATCGCCAAAGGCACCGATCGTGAGAGGGTGTTGTTTGCTTCACATCAACTCATGGGTCCAAACTTCCAATGGTGGGACAATTTCAAGATCTCGCATGTCGATGCTCAAGATATCGCTCGAATGAATTTGTGCAAGCTTTACCATGCACATATCCTTCCGCATGATGACTCTTAAGAAGAAGGAATTTCATTCTTCGCGCTAAGGCAACCTCTCTGTGAATGAGTACCGCACAAGTTCAATCAATCGCACGATATGCACCTAACGATGTTGCTAAGGATGAAAACAAGGTGAAAGATTCCTAGAAGGACTCAATGATGACTTGTCCGCATGCCTAATTTCCTGTGATTTTTCGCATTTCAAAGAATTGGTCGACAAGGCGATTCGTCAAGAAGGCAAGCACCGCGAGATGGAGAATCGCAAGAGAAGAATGACGCACGTGTTCAACTCGTGAAGTTCTTCCAACTAGAGGGACTTCATCATATCAAGTCAAATTCCAAACAACAAAGAGTAACCTACCAACATGGAGTCCTCCAACACATCTAGTGGTGATCGCATGTATGACTCATCCTATGTTCCGCATCACGTGCTTTAATTGCCATGAGGTGGGGCATTTCGCCAAGAATGTCCAAAGAAGCAAAGAGCAAAGAAACCCATCAACCCGTAAGTCAACATCATGCAAATGAACAGAGGTCGCAAAATGTCGAACGAGGACGCCTGCTCAATGTCACAACTCAAATTCACAGCCTGATGATGAGCAGGATGTGAACGACGACAATTCCAGCTTGAAGACCTAGCATTTCCAAACTTTGTATTCCCAGCTTTCTTTCTAGCCTCTCC
This sequence comes from Ampelocalamus luodianensis, assembly GCA_036346255.1. Taxonomy (NCBI): domain Eukaryota; kingdom Viridiplantae; phylum Streptophyta; class Magnoliopsida; order Poales; family Poaceae; genus Ampelocalamus; species Ampelocalamus luodianensis. The sequence continues at coordinate 59,466,489 of CM070617.1, read as the reverse complement.
GAATCTCGGGGACGAGATTCCTTTTTAAGGGGGGAGTTTGTAACATTCCAAAGTAATATTACCAAATTAAAATAAAATAAAATAATTATTTTATTGGATTTTCCAAAATTTGGAAAGAGTTCTACTGCTTTAATTGAATCTTTGAAATGTGAAAGTCAAAATTTAAAATTTATTTAAAGTTCTTGAAGTTTTATTGGATTTAAATTAAAATGTAAAAATTTACTTAATTTCTAAGATTTTCTGAGTTTTTAAAAGCTTTTTCTTAAATATTTTATAGCCAAAACAATTTATTTGCAAAATTAAAAGCCAATATAAAGTTGGAAATAATTTTATTAAGTCCAAAATAAGTATGGAAATTTCGTGAATTTTTCCATAATTTTTGATTTTATTTTCTATTTTCTAGAGCCTTTTATTTAATCAGCATATCTAAATTCGCAAATCAATTTAAAATCAGAAATTGGTTTGGGCCAAACCTCCGCCATTCTTCTTCCCCGCGCCTCTGCCACTCACCGCTCGCGCGCTTCTCTTCTCTCTCTCTCCCTCCCCCACCCACCGCCTCGCTTACACGCCGCTGTGGCCCCGCCGCACCTTTCTTCCTCCTCCTTCTTCTCCGCTTCACCGCGCAACGCCGCCATTTCGCCTGATCGAAGCTTCGCCAACCGCCGCTTTTCCGCCCTCTCCTCACACGAACGCGCGACGCGAACTAGCGTGCTCAACCGCCCACGACCCCACCTCTTCTCCTTCTCGCGCCGGTTTCTCCGACCCGCCGCGCGCTTCAACGGCCGCCGCCATCCCCGCCAAGACGATCTCTTCCTCCCGCGCGCCCGACCTATAAAATGGAGCCCCAGAGCCCCTTTCCCGCAACCTCTCCCGGCACTCACACTCTCTCCCCTCGTAGCTCGCCGCAATCGACGTTCTTCCGCCGGCCGCCACTCCTTCCGCCGCCGCTTGCGCCGACACCGCTTCCCTCGCCGCCGCCGCCACCATCGGCACCGCCGCCGCGCGCGCACGGCGGCGCTGCCGCCACGGTAGACTCCGCCAGACGCCGCGCGCTTTGCCCCGAGCGCCGCCGCCATTTTGCTCGCCGCCGGCCGACGCCGCACGCCATCCGCCGTGACCGTGAGCCTCACATTCCCGCCTTCCTCTTCACGCACCTCGCTGGAGCTCGCCGCGCGCCAAACGCCGGCGAAGCTCAACACCGCCATCACCGCCATGTGCCGACGTGGCTTGACCACGCGTGCGCCACGCCAGGCCACATCGGCGCCACGCGCGTGGCTCGCCGAGTGGCGCCTACATGGCACCACGCGGCGCCACCTCACCACAACCTCGCGCTAATTGGTCCATGGACTCACCCATATGGACCGTGTCACCGACACTCGGGACCCACCCGTCAGATTTCTTTTTTAATTCTTTTAATTCCGAAAATCAGCTGCTGATGTCATCTTGCGCAATAAAAGGGTTTTTCTTTGGAAAAATAAATCCAGAAAATCTGAAAATTCAGGATTTAGGGTTTTAATAGTTTCAAACTTCAAAAATTCATATCTTTTGAATCCCAACTCCAAATTGGGTGTTTCAAATTGCAACATTTGTATAGAATCATTATCTAACCAACCACATCAAAATTATTTAATTTTGAGCTCATTTGACCACTAATTCCTTTAAATCCTAATTCATCATTTCATGTGATTTCAAACTTCGAAAGCTCATATCTTTTGCATCCAAACTCCGATTGAGGCCATTCAAATTTCTAAATTTATCTAAATTCAAGATCTAGCTATCTAAACCAAAATTATTTAATTTAGAGTTAATTTGAATCTTATTTGATTTTGGTTTGAATTTGACTTATTTTCACAGATAGATTTGACGACTTCGGAAAGTCAGATTTGACGCCATTTGAAGAGCACATAAGAGGATTGATTTTAACTGTATGATCATCATGATTATACACCTAGACTACCTGGAGAAAGTGCTTGTGAGTACTAGGTGACCCGTTGAGGAAAACAACATCACCTCAGTATCGGTTAATCTGTTCACCTCAAACGAGGCAAGTTACATTCTTGATCATACTTGCACCTGTTATTTAAAATTATTTAAGTTCTTTTTCAAATTATTACTGCATGCTTATTTATATTCAGTAATTTAAATCCCTGTTTTAAATATATAGTTATGCCTAAAATCCTTTGTATGGCCAATCTTGGTAATTGAAGCGAGCATATTGTCACCCTAGATAAAAACCTGGTTGATACAATAGTATGGACTAGGATCATTTGGAAAATATTGTGCTTAGCCATGCTTATAGACCAAATATGTTTCATTTGGGGAATTTCAACCAGAAATCAACTATTGTTTAAATGGTACCCTTGACATTGGTGTGTCATGGGAGTTTCATAAGTCACTTTAGAAAATAAAATAAAATGATGGTTTGGACTTGGGCGCATCGTTGTCGTGGTGGGTGTGTTTATGCACGTTCAACCGCAGGTTGAGGCCGTGGTTCGCTGGTTGTCGCCTGTGTCGCTTAAGGATCGGCTCGAGTCGCATCTTGCTAAGCCACCTCGCACTACCACATGTCTTGTATGGGCGTGGACTCGCCGATTAATTTGCAAAGTTCCATCATGATCGTTCTCGTGATGCGGTGGGTGGTCTTTCATGACCTTTGTTAGTCCCACTTGGCGCAAGAGGGGCTCGAACTCGCGGACGGGTAGTCCAAAGGGGGTGAAACCTAGCGAGGAAGGCTATGGTGGAATAGCGATTGTAAAAGCCTGACACGTGCTTCAGACCGCTACCTAAGGTAGTGAGCGGTGGTATCGACTGATGCCAAACAACTAGAGAATTCATGTCTTGTGGGTAAAGTTGTACAACCTCCGCAGAGTGTAAATCTATTCGAATAGCCGTGTCCACGGTCATGGACATGCCGCAAAGCCTATCAAAGTTAGACTTTGATTTCAAAATGTTTTATAAAATAGCTTTGACATGGATGGGTATCCATGAGAAAAGTTATGGGTTGAAGCTCCGGTTGGTGCCCGTTTATGTTGGTGTTAGGTTGGTGCCTACACTATTGTTATCAATTCAAGATCAATTTTAGATTTTATAACACTTGAGCTTTGAACTTATTATGGTATTCAATGTCAAATGCTGTTTTTGCACAAATAACCCTATAAGCCTTTCTATTGTTACATCCATTTATGCATGTCATTTTGTTAATTGACGGGTGTAACTTATGAGCACGGAAGTTGTGCTCATCTTGCTTTATGCAAATAAAATTTCAGAGGAGAAGAACTTCGCTACGGTGTGGATCGTGACGACTAGGCCGCTACCCCACCGATTGCCTGTAAGTGCATTGTCGACCTTACTACTTCTTCATCGTCTTCCACTGTGTTTATTTAATGTTGCCCCGTAAGTCTATCTTGTAATCAACTCAATTGTTTATTAATAAATTTTAGCGTTTATGGTTGTGTTATCACACTTGTTTACTGTGTGAGCTAGCCACTGATCATGGGACTAGTTCAGTTATGCATAGAAGATCCGGGATATTAATCTCGGGGTCTTACAACATCACACGCATCACATCGACTATCGGGGTAAGTGCCGTGCCATGGGTGTCTTTCGGGCATACGAAAGTGGCACAAATGCACAATAAGCTTACTTTGTGGTGTGACGCAAGCGCCATCGCCGTCTCACAAGATCACCGCATGAAGGACGGCACATGTCGAATGAATACTTTGGCGGCATGGACTCACCGATTGGAGATGACGCTGATATCATCTCGTTAAGAAACTATAGGCTCGCCCTAAGCAGCCCATGTATGGGCTCCCCATCCCAAACCCTAGCAGGGTCTCTGGCCTATAAATAGGCGGTGCTATTCACTGTAAACGATTAATCGATGGATGAAGTAGTAAAGAGAAGCAAGACGTCCTCTTACATCTCTATGTTCAATCTCTTATTCTGTTCTTGTGTTCATGCATTGTTCTTACGATCTCGAGTTTGTCACGAGGTAATTGCTCGATCGACTCGCCAATGGCGGCTTCCTCAACACGATCGACTCTCTCGTGATCGAAATGTAATCGTTGATGAACGACACTCGTAGATTGAATCGTATTTTCTAGATTGCTTTCAATTCTGCAAATTTGGCTTTCTAGATTGGTTTTCTACTGTGCAAATTCGCTCTAATCTACCACGAGCAGACTTGAAGTCGCCACACAATGTCGATCGGTAGACTGCATGAAAGAGTGGATGTCGATTGTATCGTAGATTGAAAATTACAAGTTCGTTCTAATCTACCGCCAGCCGACTTGAAGTCGCCGGCCAAACTGATCGGTAATTGCAGGAATGATAATTTCATCGTATGAACAGTGTGCGCGCGATGAACATTGCGCGTGCCTGATGAATAGTACCACCCCGATGAACCGTGCGCGCGCCAGATGAATAGTACGCTAGATGAACAGTGTTGCGCCGATGAACAGTGCACGCACCTGATGAACAATGCCACGCCGATGAACAGTGTACGTACCTGATGAACAGTACGTGCGTGATGAACAATATTGCGTCCTGATGAACAGTATACGCGAAAATTTTGACCGCCGACCTGCAGTCGATGACGGCAGGTGCCCCGCACGCTTTTCCTCATTGGCGCGGTCCGGCCGGCCCGCCTCAGAAGTGGGGTCACCGCCACGCACGCCCCAAAGACACTCCGCCCCATCGTGCGATGCGCGCCCGCCGCCCCGCCGCCTTACACCACCCTAAGGCGCCCGCACAAGCCAAGAGACTTAGCCTCTCACCGCACGAGGCCGACGCCATCGATGGCTCCGCGCCGCCGTCGTGGCCTCTGCGGCACCTCGAGCCGCCCGCCGCTCGCGATGCGGCTCTTCCCGCCAGTGTTGCCCGCCGCCAGATGCGTTTCTCCGGCGCCGACCGCTGCCGCCAAGACGCAGCCGGCGGCGCCGGCCGCCACCGCCGCACGTGGTCGCCACGCTTTGGAGTCGCGCCGGATGGCCCATGGAGCTGCCGCCGCATGTTGAAATCAGGGTAGGAAACCCTACCTAACTCGGCGTTTTGAGCCAGCCAAAGTGGCCTGCTGGATTTGGGCTGGAACAGGAAAGGCCTCATGGGCTAGGGAGGACGGGCCGTGAAATTGGCCCAGCCGGCCGGGTGAAAAAAACGAAAAAACACGGAGGGGGCGGTGGAAGGAAATTTTACAAATAAAACCCTCAAAATTCTGAAAATTACGAGGAAGTTTCGCGAATGAAGAAATTCTTGCAGAACAACCCCCCAAAAATTTGAAAATTACGCGTAAATTTTGCTCTGTGCTAAACTTTTTGCGTGTTAACCCCTGAAAGTTGCAGAATTTTCCGAAAGTCATTTTTCCAAAGTAAAATGGCCTCTGAATCCAAATTTTTGTATATTTTTGAACTTTGAAGCATGTTTAACTTTATTATTGTTGTTTCTATGTAATTTATTTATTGTATTTACTGTTTTGATTATCTGTGATTGTTTATATTGCTTTTAATAATCAAAATAGCAATAAATCATGTAAATGCATAGAAAAATACAGGATCACGAACCGAAGTTCAAAAAGATTATGAGAATTTTGTAACCATTTTATGCATATTACTAGCAGTAATCTTATGAATTTTGCATGAATATGAAGATAATCGCATCACGAATCAGAATTCAAGAACTGACCAAAGATCATCGATTTTGTATAAAATTTGTATCGGGTCTTTAATTTCGTGATAATGTAATCACGGATGAGCGTAAGATGGAGAAGACTTTCTACCTTTCACCCAACACGGTGTAATCCGCACGCAACTATCATCAAGACGGCTACATAAAGTATGCCGAATTAATTGACATCATGCAAGTTGTGGAAGCTCAAGATGATGTTCTAAGAAAGAACTTCATCTCGCAGCCACCTAGTAGCAATGTTGGCTATGAAGCCATCGCTAGCGCTACAGGTGATGAAGCCTCTCACGAATGAGAGGAGCAAGAAGGGTAAGGTCGTGCGTCGCACATTATTGATGCTTTCCAATCTAAGAAAAAGGGCAAATGATAGCATGAGGCACACCTCGTCATTGCAGGCACAGAGGATTCACATCCACTAGTTGCACTTATGAATATGGACAGCCCAGTAGCAGCCCCCATCATCCCTCCTTTGGACATCGCAGCGGCCGCAGCCGTAGCTGCCTAAGAGGAGAAGATCGCGCATGGAGCCGATTGAGGCAAAAGTTCCTGAATACTTCGCCGATTCAATCTAGTGCACACTTTGCACTCCGATCTTTTATAGAAACTTGCAGTTTGTAATTGAAGCAGAACTTTGAATTATTGAATAATGGTTGCAAGCTCTACGAGAGCAAAGTATTAAATTCTTATTATGAGTCCTGCAAGACTTATTTTCCCGTCTTTATAATAGCAAGTTACGTTCTGATATCTAAAGTATTTTATTTATGTGTTGCTTCCTTTCTGCTACATATTAATAAAGTACATTTTATTAGAACGCGTGTGGCACCCTATGAAGGAAGTGTGCTTAGTGTAGCGCATAACGAATACCATCCCGAGAGAAACGGAAATTTTTCTGGCCGATCGCCAAGAATGCCGTAGTCTTACGATAATAGCACAATGATACTTATATAATAGGCTCGTAAAGGGCTATAATTATATTCCCAATGGGCACAACATTGGTCATTGAAAAAGACTTGTTGTACCGTAATCGACTAGAACTCTCAAGGATATTCGCGCACCGCTTCCACGTAGAGATCAAGAAGAGTATGGTAAGCAATACCGCCATTGAAAATCGTGAAGAAAGTGGAACAATGGCATTAGAATGCCTTCCTTCATATGAAATCGGCTATACTACACTAATATTAAGGCACCTACAGCCTGTACTGCATCGCCTCGAAACCGTATTTAAAAGCTCTGAACTTTTCTATCTCTGGCATGATAGATTATGCCGCCTAGGTCTTAGGATAATGAGAGATATTATTAACAATTCACAGGGACATAATATGAATGTAAAGAATTTCTCGAATTAGGACGATTTTGTGTGCCCCGTATGTGCCACCGGAAAATTAATTACTAGACCTTTCGCTCTGAAAGCGAAGAATGAAGTCCCTGCATCCCCGGACCATATCCAGGGAGAACTTTCTGCGGTCCTATACAGCCCCTATAAGGGCCATTTAGGTATTTTATGGTGCTCATCGATGCTTCCTCAGAATGGTCGCACGTATGTTTATTGTCTACGAGAAATCATGCTTTTGCAAAGCTAATCTCGTAGATAATTAAAATTAGAAATATTTCCCTGATCATCATGAGAAGTCCACCTGAATGGACAACGCCGGAGAACTTACTTCGAAGGCATTCGATGATTATTGCATGAAAATAGGAAATAAAAGTTGAGCATTCCGTACCGCATGTCCACACCCAGAATGGACTAGCAGAACTTTGAAGAATTATAATTTACCAACTATATGTTGGGGACACGCAGTCCTACTTGCAACATCTCTCATCAAGTTTAGACCGTCGACCTATAACATCCATCTACCTATGCAACTAGCGCAAGGGTCAGCACCGAAAACTCCTCGTCTTCGCAGGTTTGGTTGCAACCATATACCTATACCACCACCGCAGCGAACTGCAATGGGTCTTCTCTGAAAGTCTGGGATATACGTTGGTTATGAGACAACATCCATAATCAGGTATTTGGATCCTATTACTGGAGATTTGCATAATGCCCGATTCGCTGATAGTATATTAGATGAGGTATTTTCCCGTCATTAGGGGGAGGAAATCAACCCTTGATGAAAATATCGGGAAATAATGTGGCAAGCCACAGGAAGTCTAGAAGACAATTGAAGTCTAGAAGACAAGAGAAGTCCCCAAGACAATTGAAGTCCAGAAGATAATTGAAATCTATCCATATGACCCGCGCACTAGTAAAACAAATAAAGAAGTCTAGAAGACAAAAGAATTCCAGAAGATAATTGAAGTCCAGAAGGCAATTGAAGTCTAGAAGATAATCGATTTGCAAGCATTAGCGAATCAACTGCCTAACCACTTTAGTGATTTGAAGAGCGTGACTAAGTAGCATGTGCCTGCACGCAATGCATCGGAGAGGGTTGAAATACCGATGAAGGTATCCCTAATCCCGTCCTAAGGCCTCTGAAAGGACGAGAACTCGCCCTCGAATCCGGCAACCGGGACGCCCGTGAAAAAGATAAGAAGGACTTGACACACCGATCACCAAGTTCCCTAGAACTGTAAGGGAAGCCGCTGAGACTGCACCGGTATGGAACCTTCGTAAAGGCATACTGAATTGAACATTCCCATGAAGGGAGATATCGCATGGATGTGTGCACACACATCGAGCCGAAAACTAAAGGAACTTGCCCCACAATTGGAAGCAAATATGAGCAAGTAGAAGCATTAGAAGAATCGCCCTGAAGAAATAGCTATAAAATTTATGACCTCGAAAGAATCTTTGAATATGACAACAACCAATGTCGACATTTACTTTGCAAAGAAACTTACCACAATCATCAATCTTGATCCAGAGCTCGCATCGTCACGAATGAAAGAAAATATTAGATTGAAGAAGACAATAGAAACTGAATTATTCTCTCCGAATAAAAGAAAGACGTTTGGACCTATAAGCCGCACGCCCCTTGTGCACCCCGTAGGGCATAAGTGGGTATTTGATCGAAAGATAAATGAAAAGAAGCAAGGCTCGTTGCATAAGGTTTCACTAAACATCCAGAGATGATTATGAAGAAACCTATTCCTGGTCATGGGCGGAACTCCTTTAGACATTTATCTCAATGGTAGTGAACTTGAAGTTAGAAGTGAAATTGATGGATGTAGTACCAAAGATACCTTTATGAAATATTGAATTGAGACATTTATATGAAGATATTCGAATATATCCTCGTCCCGAACCAAGACAGAGCAAATAGAAATATGTACAATGTGAAACTCAAAAGTCACTATACAAAGTTAAGCAATTAGGCATAATGTAGTATAATCGCTAGTTTAACTTTCTATGTAAGAAAGGCTACACGAACAATGAGAATAAGCCCTGTGTATTTATACGACGATCCCAAGATGGATTTTGTATGATCTCAGAGTATGAAGATGATCCAATATCATCTAACCCAAGGAGATTAAATGAAATTGGGTGGATTGTACTTTTTCCCTTGACGAGTTTTCTTGAAGTTTCTCGGCTAAGGTTTTTAATGAGGCAATTTGTGCAGCACAACAGAACGTGTATCATGTACTCTTTCTCCAAATTTTTCCCATTAGGTTTTTATGGAGTTTTGATGAGACATGAACATGTAAGGATGGGTGCCCAAGGGGGAGTGTTAAGAAACTATGGACTCGGCCCAGAAGCTGGCCCATGTATGGGTTCTCCATCCCAAACCCTAGCAGGGTCTCTAGCCTATAAATAGGGGGTGCTATTCACTGTAAACGATTGATTGATGGATGAAGGAATAAAGAGAAGCAAGACGCTCCCTACATCTCGTGTTCGATCTCTTATTCTGCTCTTGTATTCATGCATTGTTCTTACGATTCGAAGTTTGTCTACGAGGTAATCGCCGACCGAACTCGCCAACGACTTGCCTCAACAATCTCTATCCCAGCAAGGGCGTCGGCAGTGCCGCTGCATGAGGACACTACAAACGATCACGAGTTCGCCGCTGAGCATGTCGCCCTTGTGTTTGCCTTAGCTAGAAATTAAGACTCGACCTTGGTACACTACACAACGACATGTTATGGCTACTCACCATCGCAGCTTGGCATGGTGGACTGAATATATTTGCCAAAGCTTTGCTCGCAACAACATGCAGGTAGCATTATCCGCACCACGAGGTACCATGGGAGTGGTTGGATACAAGGTGTGAACTTGGTCGATCTACAAGACTACAACCCCACATGTCAACATGCAACTCGTCCGAATTGTTAGCGCGCAACCAATCGCCACCAGTGGACAATCTTTGGTACATGACCTGCGCCGGTGGTCACCGACTACTCCGTCGCAACGAGCGTCGCTGAGCTTCCCGAGCATGCTCAAGCTCGACAACCTCACACGAGGGGACAACAAACTCACATTATGGCGACGAGCCAGCCCATGCTCCCCCCACGCTAAGTTTGGCGCGCTAGCTCGCGCGCTTTCCGCGTGGATCGATTTAAAAGTACCAAGATCGCCCAATATGACAAGAAACACACACATAACCATGTTTTATACGTAAATGTGTCTTTCTTTTGTTTTAGGAATAATTTTTATTAGTATTCCAATTCATGAACATAACAGAATGATGTAAGTCGCAAATAAAAAAAACTCTCTATGCATTTACTAAAAAAGATTTACTGTATTACTAAAAGAGATTTGCTGCAACCTCTATATGACTTTACTGCCATCTTAGCCAACTAGTACAAACAAGTAGACAACCAACTAGCAAGCAGTCTGTTTTCGCAATAACTTTTGATTGGATGCTCCGATTCACGAACGGTTTACACTGGTAACTTGGCGACGACGAGTGTAACAAAATGATATAAGTCTTGCAAATAAAATCTCTGTGTGTTTACTAAAAAAAAAGATCTACTGTAATATTTACATAACTTTATGTCATCTTAGCCAACTAGTACAGCATAAGTAGACGACCAACTAGCAAACAATCGATCCTTGTTTTATACATGAATATTGTTTTTCTTATTTTAGTAATAACTTTTGATTGGAAGCTCCGATTTACAAACGGTTTTCACCGGCAGCTTGGTGACGACAAGGGTAACAGCATGATATAAATCTCGCAAATAAAAACATCTATGTGCGTTTACTAAAAAATATTTACTGCATTCCTAAAAGAGATTTTACGACAACCTCTACATTACTTTATTGCTCTATTACAAAAAGATTTACTGCAACCTCCACAAGACTTTACTAGTTTGTTACAAAAAGATTTATTGCAACCTCTACATAACTTTATTGTCATCTTAACCAATTAGTATAAACAAATAGATAACCAAATTACAAGCAATCGGTTCTTTGTTTTGTATATGAATATTTCTTTTCTTATTTTAGCAATAATTTTTTTATTAGAAGCTCCGATTCACGAAAGGTTTTCACCGGCAACTTGGTGACGACGAGGGTAACAAATTGATATAAATCTTGCAAATAAAAAAATCTTTGCGCATTTACTAAAAAATTACTGCACCGCTAAATTTTTTTTACTGCAACCTCCACATGACTTTGTTGTTCTGTTACACAAAGATTTAGTGGACTCCACTTGTAGTTTACTAGCATATCCAACATGCTGTATGAAATAATTGTAAAACAATATAAACGTGGTGATACACGCAATAAAATTGCTATCATAATTACTTTCGACTCGCCATAGCAAGGCGGCTTGGACGCCCGACATCACGTGGGGTCATGGGTTAGTGGACGAAAATAGTTTGTTATGGTCTTGTCACGCGTGGGTCGGGTCTCGAGTGTAGAATAACTTGTTTTACCCTTTGGTGTAGATGTGTGTGTCTATCTATCTATATATATATGTATTATATGTGCCATATATATGATAGCTAAAGACAATCTTTTAACATTTCTCCTAGCTAACAATTATGGAAAATCTCTATATAAAAGGAAGTAGAAAGGGCTGAGGGGAGAGTGGCCACGTCGACACTTTTTCCCTGTCCATTCGATCCCGCTGCGCTCGTTTCCGCACCGTCCGATCAGATCCAGCATGCGCTCGCTCCGCTTGCCGTCGCGCCTCCGCCGCCACGTTGCTTGCACGCGCCGCTCCGCTTCTTCGCTTGCTGCCGCGCCGCCACGCGGTGCTCGCTGGCGAGAGAGAAGGCTCCCGAATGCATTTCCTTCGATACCTTTCTTCCTTTGGTCTTCTCTCTTCAATGCCACATAAATCGGTCACCGTCGCTGCTGGTTTGTGCTCCTCGCGGCGAACCGGCTTCCCTCATCCTTCATCGCCGCCCCCAAGTCCTTCTCCTTACTCCAGGAGCTCCGCACTCTCATGTGTTGCCTGCTCCGGTGTCTCAAGCTAGCGTACACGAGCTCCTTTTGTTGGAGATATGCCCTAGAGGCAATCATATTGATGATGATATTTCATTGTATCCATGATTTAATAAATGTTCCTTGAATATTGCCTTTGTGTTGATTAACAAGTATGTGACTTGTTTGTGAAACTCTTTACTTGTATGGTTATTCTAAAGTTGTTATTATGTTCCTAGTATGAGTCGAAATATTTTATCCCCCTCATGTTTGATGAGAGATGGTTATTCATTTGCAAGTAAAGACAATGGTTGTTTGATCTCTAAAAATGGAATGTTTATGGCTTTTGCGCCCATTGTGAATGGGTTATTTATTTTAAATCTTGATGATGCGCCTATCTTTAACATAAATGCTAAAAGACTTCGACCTAATGATTTGAATCCCACCTATGTTTGGTATTGTCGCTTGGGTCACATAGTGAAAAGCGCATGAAGAAGCTCCATGTCGATGGTCTTCTAACTTCGCTTGATTTTGAATCATACGAGACATGTGAAGCTTGTTTGCTTGGTAAGATGACCAAATCACCTTTCAAAGGTTCTTTTGAGAGGGCGCGACTTGTTGGAAATCATACATACCGATGTATGTGGACCAATGAGCACGATCGCTAGAGGTGGATTTCATTACTTCATAACTTTCATCGATGATTTTAGTAGATATGGCTATGTCTACTTAATGAAGCATAAGTCCAAACTTTTGAAAAGTTCAAAGAGTTCCGTAATGAAGTTGAAAATCATCGTGACAAGAAAATTAAGGCTCGCGATCCGATCGAGGTGGCGTAGTATTTGAGTCATGAATTTAGCAATCATCTCAAGAGTTGCGAAATTGTTCCACAGCCTAACACCGCCTAACGCCTCAAAGAAACGGGTATCCGAGCGCGATCGACCTTGTTGGACATGGTTCGATCGATGATGAGCCACCGATTTACCATTATCCTTTGGGGTTACGCCTAGAAACGCAAATTTTCACACTTAATAGGTACCGCCTAAACTCCGTAGTTAAGACACCATATGAGATATGGATCGGAAGAGTCACGCTTGTCTTTTCTAAAGATTTGGGATGTGAGGCGTTTGTCAAGCGTTTACTTACACGGACAAGCTCACACCCAAGTCTGATAAATGCATTTTCGTGGGATATCCGAAGGAAACCTTTAGATATTACTTCTACAACCGACTAGAGGTCAAAGTGTTTGTCGTCAAGTGGTGTTTTCCTAGAGAAAGAGTTTTCAACAGGAGACAAGTGGAAGAACGGTGTAACTTGAAGAGGTTCAAGATGAACCAATCGGGAAGACTCGACTAATGATGCCCATGTGGCGTAACGTTGAGGAACCCATGGCAAAGGAAGCACCACCACCACGGTTGTCGGAAGGTTCGCAATGCGCGAGATATGTTATTGTTAGACAATGATGATCCTACGACCTATGCGGAAGCAATGATGGACCAGCACTCGAGAAATGGCATAGTGCCATGAGATCCGAGATAGCATCCATGGGAGACAATCAAGTTTGGAATTTGGTTGACCTACTGATGGTGTTAAACCATAGAGTGCAAATGGATCTATAAAAGAAAGATTGATATGGATGGAAATGTTCATATCCATAAAGCTCGACTTGTCGCAAAAGGTTTTCGGCAAGTTCAAGGAGTTAACTACGATGAGACTTTCTCACCAGAGCGATGCTTAAATCAATACTGATCATTCTAGCTATTGTTGCATATTTCGACTATGAGATATGGCGATGGATGTCAAACCGCTTCCTTAATGGAAATTTAACCGAGGACGTATATGATACACCGAGGGTTTTGTCGATCCAAACAATGCTAGAAAAGTATGCAAACTTCAAAAATCCATTTATGGATTGAAGCAAGCATCTCTGAGTTGGAACATCTGCTTTGATGAAGTGGTCAAAGGGTTTGACTTCATCAAAAACGAAGAAGAATCTTGTGTTTACAAGAAGACAAGTGGGAGCTCACTCGATTTCTAATCTTATATGTAGATGACATATTACCGATTGGAAATGATATTCCTATGCTCGAGTCCTAAGACCTCACCAAAAATAGTTTCTCAATGAAGGACTTAGGAAGCAGCATATATTTTGGGTATTAAGATCTATAGAGATAGATAAAAAGGCTAATAGGATTAAGCCAAAGTACTTACATTGACAAAGTGTTGAAACGGTTCAACATGGAGGAGGCAAAGAAAGGGTTCTGCCCATGTCTCATGGCATAAATCTTGGCAAGACTCGTGTCCTTCGACAACCGATGAGCGAGATCGCATGAGTAAGATTCCATATGCTTCACCATTGGATCTATCATGTATGCTATGATGTGTACTCGCCAGATGTTTCCTATGCTCTAAGTGTTACGAGCAGATACCAGCCGATCCGTGAGAGTCATCGACAAATGGTTAAAAACATCCTCAAGTATTTGAGAAGAACTAAGGATGTGTTCCTAGTCTACTGAGGTGAGGAAGAGCTCGTTGTAAATGGTTACACCGATGCAAGCTTCCAAACCGACAAAGATGATTACAAATCGCAATCGGGTTTTGTGTTCCTTTGAACGGTTGCAGCGGTAAGTTGGAAGAGTTCTAAGCGTGAGAATGTTGTCGACTCTACAACTGAGGTCGAGTACATTGCGCTCAAGCAAAGAAAGGAAGGTGTTTGGATAAGGAAGTTCATAATCAACTGGTGTGGTTCCTAGTGCGCAAATTCTCCGGATCTTTATCGTGATAACAAGTGGGGCCATTGCGCAAGCCAAGGAGCCGAGGAATCACCAAAAGAACAAACACATACTACGGCTGCTCATCTCATTCGAGAGATCCTTAATCGAGGATATTTAAAGATATGCAAAATACACATGATTTGAATATTTCGATCCTTTGACTAAGCCTCTCCCACACCTAAGCATGAGGCGCACACAAGAGCTATGGGTATTAGATATATTCTAGATTGACTCTAGTGCAAGGGAGACTGTTGGAGATATGCTCTAGAGGCAATCATATTGATGATGATATTTCATTGTATCCATGATTTAATAAATGTTCCTTGAATATTGCCTTTGTGTTGATTAACAAGTATGTGACTTGTTTGTGAAACTCTTTACTTGTATGGTTATTCTAAAGTTGTCCCTAGTCGGAGTTCATGTGAGGACACACGTGAATGATGGATTAGCACATGTATCGCTGATGACCATGTTTCACAAGTCATAGACATGGAGATTTCAAACCAATAATGTGGACACATGTTTAGAACATGGGGTTGGACCGACCCAACATGAGACATAGCAATTATACTTTTGGTTCTCTACACAATGTGTACGCCTTGTCCTTAGACCTCGAGATTGTCGCATGTACTTGAGATGTGAATCGACCTACTTAGGGGCTATCAAACGCTACTCGTGAATCGGTAGTTATAAAGGTAGCTGGTTTGTCATGAAGCATGTCGCGAGGCATGGTCACGAGATGGGATTTGCCCTCTCTACCAGAGAGATATCTCTGGCCCTCGAGTGATCGGATCCGTAAATGCATGGCCATGCTACTTAAGGTTAAGAGTTAACCTAGTAAGGGATTCCGATCACGTGATCGAGAAAGAGTGGTTAGCTTGGAGCTCGACCGAATATCGTGAGGCAAAGGGATTGGCATGTACATAACGTTGTGATGGTTCGTCCGATATGATCTTTACGTGCGTTTAGGAGTTGGCACATCTTGCTAGAGGCCGCTACCAACTATTGACCAAGTATGTGTACTTGCATCATGTCTAAACATACGTGAACCATAGGGTCACACACTTAAGGGGCTGAAATCCGAATTAGACTGGGCATTGAGTCCTAATGGGCCTCTATTCGTAGAAGCCCATTATAAGGACGCCTATAAAAGGAGGCAGAGGCGCATCGTTAAGGGTTGAGTTTTCGTGACATCCCCAAACCCCGCCGCCACCCTCCCACGCCCTAGTCGCCGCGCGATCTAGTAGTCCGGCGCGCCGCTTCCTCCCGCACGTGGATACCTTTGAAGGCGCCGATTCGTGGCGTTGGGACGAACCGCAAGAAAGGAGTCAGACGTGGGACGCCACGACGAGGACGAGGAAGTAGTACGACTACTCGCCCCAACGCATCGCATCAACTTAGTACGACTACATCGCCCGACGCGCCGCATCAACTTCCGCACTGCTGCCTAGTGGTAAGACCGTGATCTATAATCGCAGTGATCTTGGTTTACGTAGAATTTTTAATTTGCGCTAGTGTAGCCTACCCGCTTCCCTTCACATTTCGCGCTTTTCTTCACCGTTCTTCCGCCGCCTTCCTTTTGTTGGATTTGAGCGTCTTTGTTTCTACCCTTTCTACCGATGTGGTATTGATTTTGCCTTTGCTTTTTTGATGTCTTACCTTCCTTAGCTTCGCCGCCTTTGTCCATGGATCTACGCGGGTTTGGTTCTACCCGCTCTTCGTGGTTGAGTTCCTTTACTATCGCTCGCTCGAGGTTTTCCTCATCTTCCTTTTGGTTGATCCGCCCCGCCGGGTCTCTTTCTATGGATTTGCGCATCCGCTTTTTGCAGGTCTTTGTCCTCGCCGGTGCACGGGGAGCATAGTATTCATCTAAACAAACCCAAGGCTTGTAGTTGATATTCTATGAACTGAGCTCCATGAGCATTCTCGGAGGTCGTGGAACAATCGCAACTTGTCAGTAGCTTTGTTGGAGTAGTATTTCATACTTACTTTTTCTCCATGATTAGCCAAAGAAAATGCATTGCTTAAGTCTCTCTTCCAATTTTTAATCTCATGTGCAACATGGTATGTTCCTGGCTAAGTAAATTGGCCAACAAGATAGATGATGATTTATTGTGAGAATCTTTTGCCTATATGGTTAGTCCTAATGCAAGTTTTCAGCTAAAGGGGTGGCCGAGCCCTGTTTGGCCTCCGCCATCGCGCTCGGGCCCTCCTTTTCTATGGCGGTACAACCTACTTGTGTCCGGTTTCTACCTTGTTGTGTTTCCACTACTCCAGCATTGTATTTGCACTATGGTCAAAAGAGGTAGTGAAAGCTTCTGCTTGTTCGTAACCTTTCGCTTCTGGTTCATTTGCAATGCCTAACAACATACTTCATATTCACAAGACTAAAAGGGTATCTCTACACAAAGGTAGACCTGAAGCTTTCAAAGACAGATAGGGTTAACAAGAGAGAAGTTTGGTGATGCGATGTTTGTCGATGCAAATGCAAGATATGGATGGCTTGGATCCGTAAAGCAAGACATGTTTGGAGTTTTAATTAATGGTTTTGTTAGCAAGGGAAAAACCACTCAACGCTGATATGGGTGCTTGCATATATCTGTCACCCGAAAAGCGTGCCTTTACAAGGTTCTTGTTCCACTCGTGTTTTAATGTTCTGTTTTAATTTCATACTGGTGAATATTACATAACATTTCATTATTTTGTAGTGTTGGTCTTTCTGATGCTGACGAAAAAGGGGTGCAGTATATGCTACTATGCCGAGCAATACTGGGCAACACGAGATCTATCCAAGCAGAGTCACAGGGGGACTTTCTAAGCATATATGATTTTGGTGTTGATAGTTGCTCAAACCCAAACTATTACGTGATATGGCCATCAAATCTAAGCACTCATATTTGTCAGGAATATCTCATTAGCTTCAGGCTTCCCCCAAAAGTTCAAGGTAACATTAGGTAGAGGTGAGTTAAGACTCTGATCATGTATATCACACTGAGATAGGATGTGTGATCCACTCTTTACTGTACTTATTTTCAGAGTATTTGCTTCGCTTGAAGGTTTTATGGTTGCGCCCACCTCCAAAAGAAGTGATAGTGGATCTTCCTACTCTTCAACCTGTGAGTTGTCTTAACAATCTTATTACGGTACTTTCCAATAGGAGCTACGGGGTACAGGCTTGTTTTCCACTTAGATGCATTTTTAGGTTCTAGCAATTGTTGCTACTGCACTTGTTAATTTAATGCAGCAGATAGAGCCGATGTCACTGTCATTGTGTGTCTGCTTTCATGTTGGCAGCAAACAGAATTCTATTATGTGTGTCTGCTTTCATGTATCTATTATGTGTTTTTTAATTGTGACTTAGGTTCTACTTGTACTTGTTGTACAGAGGTATCGACTAGCAAAATATCACAAGTGGCAGAAGCTCTTAAGATGCGAATGGAGATTGTAAAAAACTTCATAACTAATTAGAGGTGTGTATCAGAAACTTGGGAGTCTGGAGTGTAGGCTATTTTGTTATTTGTATTAGAGGGTTCAAGCATAGCCTTATTTTATCGGTAAATATATTAAACTTATCTTAGAAAAGCGGATGAAATTAGTCGCGCCTAGATTAGTATATACTATCACATATCCATGCATCTTTTGGATCTGTTTCTACAAAGAACAAGATATCTGTATCGCTTTTCCAGGACAACCCTCCATGCTAGCTGCAAAAAGCTTGGTTGATAACATATCCAATTTTTAATGACGACTCTAGACTTCTAGAGGTAGATAGTCTAAAATTGACGCAACAACATCCAGCGTGCAAAAGGAGAAACTGTTCTAGACTGCTTGTTCAAAATGCTAGTTGTTGACAGTGCTCATCTCAAATTATCTAGATATATTTATTCCAATGATGGAATTGCTAACATTCATGAATTTGTTCAAAAGGGGAAACTCCTTTGGACTGTGCTTCAGCCATAGTACATTACAAAATGTGCCGGAGGATGGAAGAGCTTACGGCATCACAGCGACCCGAGTGATAGATATCATGTATTCTAGGGTTTTGTACTAGCTGTTCCCGTTTTCTGTTCCTTAATGTGTCAAAGATGGTGTTTCGCTGCATAAACCAATTAACGACGCAAAGCTTCTTGCATGAGCCGTTTAACGACCGAAACCATTTCGAACTGATACATTTAACGACTCATTTGCTTTCAGTGCTAATAGAAATCAGTCAAGTTTCTTTAATTTGTATGCCATACTTATTTGAAGGTACAATACATTGAACTCTAACCTTGTTGATCTATTATAGTGAGAAAATTTTGCTCGGCCTCGAGGTTGAAAGAAATGATTGGGAGTGGGATATTTGCTGAAGAGAGTGAAAATGGTGATTCAGAGCCTTCAAATCCTGCTAACAAAACTTCTGTGAGGATGTATCAGATGCTTTTCCTGTTTATAAACATGTCGCGGTCCCGCTTTTTGTTGAGTATGTCTTTCTCCACTTGGTATAATTGTGATAGCTTTTTGTGCTATTAATATTATAGTACGTGTTGATGAATAGAGTTCTAAGTTAATACACACCTCATACCTTTTCTATTAACAAAAACTGCTATTTGGTTTGAAACTTGAAAAGAGGCATATTTGCAAGAATATTTTATTGTGTTTTATGTTTGTAACCCTTTTGGGCAATTAATCCCAAGCTCAATCTTTGATTTCTTTCAACAATATAATTCACTGATGAACCTTTTCATGACAGCAAACTATAACTGGAATAAGTTAGATCTCATTTAGTGCTGATGGAAGTGTTTCTCCAAAGAAGCCATCCTCATTGCCTGAGATGGCTAAAGGCCATTGGCTGCTCATAGTATCGAGCTACAAGAAAATCTTTATTTTGCACTTCCACAGCCGAGAGACATCCAACATTTTGATTCCAAAATTGCATGTACAACTCCTGTCAGGCAAACAACAGAAGGCTTATTATAGAGAGTTGGCACTTCGTGTCTTCACGTGTCTTTAGGAACAGAAGATAAATTTCAAGTTCGCCCATACATAGCCGAACATGAAAAATTATGTTTTTAATTTTGTATTTCATTTCGTTCAGTTCTTTATATTATGAAAAACCCCTGCTACAAAGCTGGTCTATTCCCTTTTATAAGGTTTTTGTTCATCTATTACGGTTTTTGATATTGCATACGGTCCATCTCCGACAATTTCTTTGTCTCGATCACAATCGCACGTTTCCAACTCCACACAATGGCGCGCGGTTTCTAGTGTATATAAAGGGGGGGGGGGGATCCAGGGGTCATCGAGATCCCCGGTAATAGCCAATTAACAGAAATTTTGGTAAAAAAATAGTCCGGAATTTTTCATTTGAATTTGATTTCGCAAGGATAAATTGTATAAAGATGATTTGAACCCACGCCATGATATGACCCTTGACTCCGATTTGGACCCAAGACCACGTGCACACGACACAAGGATAAGCTGGTAAGGTGTTGCACTTGGCTTATGGTTGTTGGACATTTTCCCCTTAATTCTAAATTTAAAATTCACATAAAACCTTTTTTTTTTTCGGTTTACGCTGATACGGTACAAATTTCCTTGCTGGCAACTGTTAAAAACATTATGTACGCATGCGAGCTACACCTACCGTATGCATAGGATCCTTTCTCCAACAGACTGTCCACTCCAGCCAGAGTCTCCGCTTTTGGAATACTTGACCGTTGTTGAGGGGGAAAACTGAAAATCGCATGCAGAGTTTCTCATGAGAACCGCCGACCCACGGTCGACCATGGTCCTTGTTTTGAACCCCATCCTACTATTATATATTTTCAGATATACCCCTCGTGAAGAGGAGAACACCTAGAATTTTCTCATTTTTCATACTTAATTGTATCATACAATTTTTTAGGTCGTTGTCAATATCATCCATGACTAAATTCCAACTGAAACAATTGAAAATTTAAAAGCCACCTAGAATCAAGCTTTTAAATCAACACAAGAAGATTCTCAAGAAAAATTGAAAGCTTACTCTTCGCAAAAAGAAAAAAAAAATGAAAGTATGCCCATGTAGTGATTGCTTCGGGTCAGGCAAACTTTATTCCTCGATGTTATGTTCCAAGTCCTATTAGGTTGATGATCAAATGCCGGAGTGAATATAGATTTTCAAGCCTTACTAACTGCATGTTATGAGTTTGATTACCTCAAACCTTGTAACTGGTATGTCCTTTCAAAACATGATTTAACTGTGAGACCCTGGTTTATTAAACTTGTAATACTTAACCTTCCACCGTTCTAGTATCACAAATAGAATAATCCTGCCTCGATGAACATGTGCCTCCCGCAACAAGCAAAGACACATACATCAATTCCAAGCATGCATCATTTCCATACAATGTAATATAACAAGTCTACCAAAAGACATACATAATATAAGTTATTACAAACACACTGACGCCAAATGACATAAGTAGCAAATAAATAACAATGAAGCAAAAGTTGCCATAAGATGGCTTAAACCAAAAGACGACCGGTTAGCCACATAACACCACAGTGGCAACCGACCGCCGCCAAGCTAATCGCCTTAAACCGCCACAAAGACAACTCACAAAAGTGAGGTCCATCTGACTCACTATCATCCTCTCACAACACAAGCAACGCAGTGAGTACAAAATGTACTGCAAGACTTACGAGTAGCAAGCCTATACATAGCTACATGAAAGTCAGATTCAAAGGAATGTGGTTATATGGTTCTTTGACGATAAAGCAAGTTTCATTTGCAATATTGTATTAAGTTGAACAAATAGCTTGTAAAATCCGCTTAAGCATTTAAATAACAACGAGTAAGCATAAGTAACAAGTGTCCACCTAGAAGTGACTTTCCCAAAGCCACCACAACATAGCATGAATCCTCGATTCATACCACCCAACAAGTTTTAATTTTAAAAGGTTGTAGTCTAACTCTTGAAAAGCTTATCCAAGCGTGTCCATAACCTAGACGAGGCTATTCGAATAGTTTTAATCCTCATAGGTGTACCAATGTACCCACACTCGCATCGCTTTTCGCCAAGCTATTAAGCACACTTCCTTTGGTATGTCTACACGGCTAAGTCCTACGAACCCTTTCCAATGGAATATGCTAATCAAGAGACGCACGATGGGGTTAATCTCAGTGATTCGCCGACGAAATATGGATCACAAGGACCCATACGTGGAGCAAGATACACCGCCCTGCCGGTGTTCTCCTCCTACAAACGTGTCCATGTTGCATATAATCAAATATGCAACCCACCACGCGACTCATTAATTAACACACCCAAAGTACTCAGCCAAGAGAGGTCCCATATCCTCTAGTGTGGTTAGCACGCACGTAATGCTCTGATAATGTGTACTCACAAGTAGTTCGGTCCTTAATTGACCCGCACCATTCCAATCACACCCAAAAGATCACACCATCTTACCATTGTGCCCAAGTCTAAATTGTTTTCATTTTCGCTTTAGTTTTGCAAATTAGACAAAGCACAAGGCTGAAATGTACACAAGTAATAGTTTGTGTGATCAAAGTTATCGACGAGTCGATAATGGCCCATTTCTACCGATAGCTAAGCACCGCTAAGCATAATGACACGTAAACTACTAAGTGACAAGGGTCCATCCATCGAACCCAAAATCACAGCAAGTAACCTAGGCTTCAGAGTAGAGGATAGACATTTCTACTCGATAATGCATCTAGTAGGCCAACTACCGACAATAGTTTAAAACAACATAGCAATGCATACATAGAATTTGCAAACAATATATTAGAATTTGAAAATAGTAGGAACAATATGATCAAATGAATGCTACATCCGCTTGCCTGGTCAAGTGCAGAGTCCGATGGCTCACGTGGCTCAATATCAAGATTAATAATATTGTCTTCTAACCTAACGCTAAAAGGCGATAAGCAAATAAGAACGAAGAACACCAAACAAACTCCAACAAAGAAACACATCCAAAACTAATAAAATTTACACTACAGCTAGGAAATGATTTTATAAAGTGACAGAACAAGAATTATGCAATTTGAACTAAGCATGCAAAAGATATGAGCAAATGCTCTTTCTCACTCTATAAAGCAATCTAATTAATAATTACACTGCTCATGGCGAAATTTTCCGTAATGATCTAAGGTCTGAAATTTTTATAGCAGGTAGATTATGACATCCTAATAACAGCAAAGTTGGATTTACTAATTTTGGAGTTATACACATTTACTTATGATTTTTCTAAGTTGTAATTCTAATGCAACTCATCTTACAGAATTATGAACCTGCTAAAATCCTATTTTATATGAAAGTATACTAACAGATGAATTTAACAAAATTGGTTTTACACAATTTGGATTTATACAGAAAAAGATATGCATTTTTCAATGTTAAAACTATTTCTGGAATATTCAAAATGACAGAAATCAAGTTATTCCTAGTTATACAATTTTCTGCCACTGGAACATGCTTAAATCCATTTTTATAATAAACTAGAGTGACAACATAATTTATTACCGTTGGAATTATCCAAAAGTGCTTAAAATGAATTAGTTATGAGTTTCTAAAGTTTTTATATCATTTTCAGTTGTTAAACAAATACTTACCGAAATACAGAACAACCCTAATAAAAGAAAACGACGTGGACAATTCTCCACCCTTGATCTAAAATCCTCCGCCACACGCAAACAACAAAAACGCGCGCTGGAATCTAATCAAACGAGTCCACCGTTGGATCAAGATCCAACGGCGCACACGAGTGTATGCATTCTGACGATGCGCTGTATACACGATCTCACCGTTGATCGCAAGATCGACGGCCGAGAACGATCAAGGCATCCGGAGGGTCCGAACGCACACAAAGATCGTGGCCGCAGATCTAAAAATGAACGGTAGATATTGATCGCAGCTCAAAGGGAGATGTCGACATGGGACCGCATGTCGCTGATTTCGAGTCACCCACGCTACCGGTTTAACCCACGCGCACGCGGCATCGGGCCCACTTGTCGCGATCGAGAGTGGCGTTAGGACAGATTAAAGGTTCTAATGATTAACATTAACTAGGCGCTAATGACTACGGAATTTGATTTTAATCCCCTGCCCACAGACAATTCGCAGGAGATTCCGACAAATGATTAAACCGCCGGCTACATTAATTAACCAATGATTAACATTAATGATGCTCTGAATAAAGTGGATTGAACCGAGAGTGATTTAAGGATATTGGGCCCACCGTCGCTGGCTCAATAATGATTAAGACACAATTAACATCTAATGGTTAGCAATTAATGTGTCCTAATCAAATGACGAAACAGAGCTGCCGCTTCAAGAAAACCCGAGTGAGTTCAACGCAAATCGCCGCGACACCACGCGCGCGGCGCCACCAAGAACCAAAATGGATTCGCAAAAGCACAATGAATCTAATGGTAGCACTCTCGCCGCATGAGGATTAGAACGCCGCCAGCTGAAAATAAAAGAGGGAGCTATCGCTAAACACGAAAATCGCGAAAGCTCCGCCGCAAGCCTAGGATGCGTACAAAGCTTCTATGACTAATAAGAAGCTACCTTAGTGATAAGAAGCTTCAAAGATGGCCGAGTTGCTTGATCACGTGAAAGCTCGCCGACACGAAGAAGAAAGGTTGAAGACGACACCCGAGCCAAATGAGTGATACCAAAGCATCAATATAGCTTCATAATGATTCACGTAAGTTTACATGAGCAAGCAATTGGAAAATGGAGCACTCACCGAAATGAGGAAGAAGATGACCAACTTTGCCGAATTTGAACAAACCCCAAATTGGACAATTCCGAGAATCAAATCCAAAATTAAGTGAGGGGAAATGTTCAAGGAAGTAAATAGATAAGGTTAGGGCAAAGAAACATGAAGGAGGACCACTGGAACACCAAGAACACCAATGGAGCTCCACGGGTCAATAATGGCGATTTGCCATTTTTGAGGTGTTAAGCTTCAATATTGTGAATGGGGCTTGATGGTGGTCTAAAGAAATACCAGAGGCATTGAGAGTGCTTATAAAGCCATGAGGGCATTAGGGTTTGCACCACACACCTTTCAAGCAAGAAACACAAAGCACAATGCGCGCCGACAAGGAAAAGGGGTGTAGACGTGCACTAGGCATGGCCTTGCATGTGAGTACTCCCATATCCCTAAACGTCGGCTAGGTGGCTTTAGGGAGCAAGAAATGACATCGCCATTACTCCCTACAACAGGCAGACCACGGGAGGTAGAAGAAGACCAAGAAAAGGCTCGGTGATTCTCACTCACGATCTAAATCTGACGGCCACGAAAGCGCCACGCCTCCTGTGTTTAAAACACAACGGAGATATTGCGAACCCTACGATTAGAAATGAACGGCTCAGATAGCTCCACGCTGCAAACTCAAATTACAACGAGTAGACGCGAGCGCTGGATCTTAATCCAACGGCTCGATTCAAAAATGCAACCGAGGGTCCGGTTTCGGAAATCTCAACGCTGATGGAGATCTAACTACGACAATCGACTTGCAACCGGAAGGTCCGGCGATACACGCGCCGCGGCCGTGCGATTAAGATCTAACGGTTGAGATCCACCGCGCTTTAAAGAGTGGCTCGGTGCAATAAGTTGATCGACCAAGTCGATTGGCTCGAGCCCGAGTCCGACTCGAACCCGAGCAACAAGAAAACCCGCTTTGACTTGAAATAAAACAGAGACTTTGAAAGATTTATTTGAGGTAGCAAATTAACTCCAAAAATTATGAAATTTTTACAGAGCTTGCTAACTCAGATATTAACCTTGTGTAAAATTTTCAGAGGTTTTTATCCTGCGAATAAATCTCCAAAATTCTGCAAGGCTCTGTTTTATTGTTTGACTGAGAGTCAAACAGTTTGATCGCTCTAAAAATATTCAAACAATTTCTAAAAATTGTGAAATTTTTCAGAGGGGTCACATACCATCACAGAGACTTAGGAAAAATATTTCCAGAGGATGACCATAAGATTTGACAAGATTGTTTTTAGAATATCCAGATTTGGATCACTAGACTTGTGACAATGTATTTCCATAATTCCTTGTACAAGAATTGATTGGCACAAAAGGAAATACATGATGTAAGAAAAAGTTTTAATTTCTACTGATTTTCTTACATTTGAAACACAAGCCCAAGATTGGGATGTTACATTAACTAACCTAATTTAGTTTCAAAAGGAAGGAAAAACATTTCAAAGAAAGCGTGATTGGTTCCATTTCAAGTGCAACCATACCTTAAAACATTGTTTACTTTGTTAGGCACATAATTTTATTTTGTAGACTTTCAAACAAGAATTTAAACAGAATATGAACTATTTTCTTAAAGGCAATTTCTATAAATTCTACTTGTGCTTGTTACAAACAACCACCACAGCTCCTTCTAAGTGATTATGAAGTACATCCATCCCATGTTATGCCCGGTCCAACCTTGGATTCCTAGGTGGCCGATACACCAAAAATAAAAGAACGACAGAGTACCATTAGTCGTGAGTTTGTTGCAGTGGACTATTGAGGGAATTGTCAAGGCGAAGAAGGTGGCACTTGATGTGGTGGAAGTGTTTGGCGCTAGACCGTAATGTAGTGTCACCGCCAATAGATGCAACAAAGTGGTGGTTGCAACAATTAGGCTAAAAGCGGAGACAGTTGTGGCATGTGGGTCACCGTAATGGGTCGGTTCCGATTTGGGTTCCTTTGGATGGGTTGGAACAGATGTAAAATTGTAATAGGTGGGTTGTTTTTATTAATCGTGTTGGATCGGTGGTTGAATTTAGAAACTAGCGCTTAAAATGGGTTGAACCCACCACACAGAATCCTCATCGCCCCACACGCACTCGCTACCTTGCCGCCACCGCCCTTCGTCCCTTGCCGTGTCGCCGCCCTCATCACCACCTCGCCGCCCTTCCTCCCCTCACGCCGCTGTCCTTGGCCACGCCGCCATAGCCCTTGACGGAGAGCACGTCAACGAAGAGGGTGTCGCGGCAGAGGCGATGGACAGGGAGCGAGAGGAGGATAGCCGCAGTGGAGAGGATGGAGGTGGCTAGGAGCACGACGTCGGGATGGCCAGGAGCACGACGTCGGGGTGGCACTCGCGGAGGTCGTGCGGGTCGGGGAAGAAGGACGCGCCGAGGGAGGCCGCGGTGGCAGAGTGGTCGGAGCGGGAGTGGGCAAGCACGGTGTGCCCCTGCTGCACCAGCGTTCGGGCCAGGAACTGCCCATAGTTGCCGAACCCCACCACGACGATCTTGAGGTTCTGATTATGTTGGCCCTCCTCCTCACCTCAGCGGCGTTGTGGGACTTGTGGTTGAACAGCTGCCGCACGGCGGCGTCTGTGGCATGGAGGCATAGGCGGAGTGGCTATTAGAAGGCCCAGAAGGTCGCACAGGCCCATCAGACAAAGCCCACTTCCCTGGTTGGGAGGAGAGAGAGAGAATATGGGAGTTTGCGAGGAGAGGAGATTGTAACATCCCAAGTTTAGGTTTGTGTTTCAAATGTAAGAAAAAGTGTACAAATTAAAACTTTTCTTGCATCTTGTATGTCATGTATGTTCTGGACAATCCTTGTAAAGGAATTATAGAAATACAAAATCGCAAGCCTTTAATTTGACCTAAATCTTGCCTTTCAAAAACTTTCTTATCTAACCTTATGATTATCATCTGGAAATATTTTTTATTGGTTCTAGGGATGTTGTGTGACCCCTCTGAAAAATTTCACAATTTTTAGAAATTGTTTGAATATTTTTAGAGGTTGGTCAAACCAGTTTGACCTTGAGTCAAACCCTAGCTCAGAAACTTGCAGAAATTTTGGAGAAAAATGCACTACAACAAAACCTCTAAAAATTTTATACAAGGTCAATCTTAAAGTCAGCAAGCTACTGTTAAAATTTCAGAAATTTTAGAGTTAGTTTCCTATCCCTAAAAATCTCTCTAAGTCTCAGTCTTAAAATTCAAACCCTAAGTCAAAGTCATGTTGGGTTTGAGTCGGACTCGAGCCCAAACCCTCTTCCTGGTTGAACCTAACCACCTTCCGCGGCTAGGCCTGACCGCTTAAGCGTGCGTTCAATCTCAGCCGTTGGATTTCGATCCTACCGCCCTCGTTCGCTGGGACTTTCGGACCCCAAGTCCCGCATTTCATTTCAGCCGTTAGATCTTGATCTAACTGTTGTGGGTCGTTGTGAGCAAAGCGATCGAGCCAGGCTTGAGTTGTGGTTGAGCCCGACCAACTAACTGCACCTCGGGCTCACTTAAAAGGGCGCGTCCATTTGAGCCGTTGGATTTCCATCGGGCTGTCCAAAAATGACTCAGAAAGTCTCTGCCATGTGGGCCCAGCCCCTTAAACACCCCCTCTCGCGCTGTGCATGTGCATTTCGGACATCATTAATACTAATCACTATTAATCATTGGTTTAGTATTTAATGGCTGTCCTAAGCGTTGGCCGTGTCACTTACATGTGGGCCCGTGTTTTTAATCCCCGCACTATGCACGTGCGCAACGCTTTGTGATTGTGGACCATCGAATTTTTAATCTGCGGTCCAGATCATTTGGGTCATTCGGACGTCTCCGCTGAACCGTCAGATCTAGATCTAACGGTCTAGATCTCCGTGGGGGGTGATCCAATCCTTTGTTATCGTTCGTGTTTAGATCAATGGTCCAGATCATTTGGGCTGTTCGGACCGTCTGAACCTCCCATCTCTTTGGACCGTCAGATCTTGACCTAACGGTGTGAATCTCCGCGGAGCGTTCCCAATCCCTCATTACCGTTCGTTGTTAGATCTGCGGCTCAAATCTATTGGGCCGCTTGGACCCCTTGGGTCTAAGCCGCTTGATTCACGATCCATGCCCAAGATCGCCCACGCTGCTTTTTAGTTAAGTTTGTTTATTTTCCTGAGCATTTATTTGTCAACTAAAAAGGTATTAAACTTCAAAATTCATAACTAATTCATTTTAGCTCCATTTTAGATGATTCCAATTGTGTTAAATTTCTGTTTAACTAAACTTTAATATAAAATATGTTTAGGCACTCGTTCTGTGCGAGAAAAATTTGTATATTAAATTAATTTGCCTAGGTATTAAATATTATCTAGAAATTCGCTTAAAAACTTGGAAAATGCATAAGTAATTTTATGTAGCTCCAAATTTAGCAAACTAAAATTTGTTAAATTCCTCTCATAATGTATTTTAACATAGAATAGGTTTTGTTCATGTAATTGCTCTCAAAAATGATATGCTCTAGTTTCACAACTTAGAAAAATCATAAGTAATTCATTTTGACTCAAATGAAGTAAATGCGCTTTGTTGTTCTTAGAATGTCATATTCTATCTACCATAAAAATTTCAGGTTCTAAAACTTTCTAGAAAATTGTGCCACTAAGAGTAATTGAAATTAATTTAATTTGAATTGTTTATCCTCTACTCATCGAGCCTATGAGTATCTTCTTTGTGATTTAGAATTTGTTGGATGAGCTCTTGTCACTTAGTAGTTTACGAGTCAATGTTGCTTAGTCACGCTTAGCTATCGGTGGGAGATTGGGCGGTTGTCGACTTAGTCGACAACCTTGATCACACAAAGTTTATTATGGCTTTATGTTCAAAGACCTTGTGCTATGTTTAATTGTGAAAACTAAAACTGAAAACAAAATGATTTAGACTTGGACACAATGGTATGATGGTGTGCTTTTGGGTGTGAATGGGTGGTGCCCGAGTCAACAAGGATCGAACATCTTGTGTCACACTATACAAGCATTTTTGCGTGCTAACCACACTAGAGGGAAATGAGACCTCTCTTGACTTAGTACTTTGGCGCATGTTGGTCTGAGTCGCAGGAGGTTTGTAGGAGGGAAGATGTTGGGAGCATTGTAGTTGTTCGAAAGCTTTACCCTTGATGGGTGTTGACTTTCGGCTTTACAATGTAGCGTATGGGTTTCTATCCATACGAGCAGCTCGTATAGGGATGGCAACGGGGCCATTCCCGCCGGGAGTGGTGGAACATCCCCATCCCGAGAGACGAAAAATTCCCGTCCCATCCCCATCCCGTCCTCGGTGCTATTCTCCCCGTCCCGTCCCGTCCCCATCCAGTTATCGGGGCCACGGGACCCATACCCGCAAGTTGGATCCCGAAAGAAGATAAAATAAGATTCATAATGTTATAAAATGAGTATGAACATTCGCATGCAATACTAAAATGACAATATTTTGTTATTAATTAGCATTTGAAAAGTAAAGAATGCAAATAAGATTATCTGCCTATCGCCTTATCGGGTTGTGCAGTACTGGGCTAGTGGTCTACATGTCTTATCGGGGCCCCAAGCGGGTAACGGGGATGGGGAGTAGGGGAATATCCCTATCCCCGTTTCACCCGATGGGGAATTATATTTGCATATTAGCATCTCCGTCCCCTAATAGATGAATTCCCCGTCGGGGAATGGGGAATGGGGCCCCATTGCCATCCTTAAGCTCGTAGTTGATACACAATATTGGAAACGTCTTGTAGGACTTAGCCATGCCGGCGTACCTTTGGAAGTGTGCTTCATCTAGTGGCAAAAAGGCGGTTTGAAGTGTGGGTACATTGGTACACCCCTGCAGGGTTTTGAACTATTCGAATAGCTTCGTCCTAGGTTATGGACACACTTGGCTAGGTTTTGCAAGAGTTAGACTATAACCTTTTAATTAAAACTTGATGAGTGGTACAAATCGGGGATTCCTGCTATGTTGTGGTGGCTATTGGGTTAGTCACCTCTAAGTTGTTATCTATATTATTTATGGTTACCTCGCTGTTATTTCAAATATTAAAAACAGATTTGATAAATTGCTTTCAATCTATTACATTATTGCAAATGAAAATTGTTTTATGCGTCCAATGAACAATATAACCATTTCCCTTGTTCCAGCTCTCATGTAGGTATGTATAGGCTTGTTACTTGTAAGTCTTGCGAGTACATTATTGTACTCATCTGCATTGCTTTTTGTGTGCAGAGGAGGAAGTGGATCCCTAAGGGGTCTACTTCTTTGAGTTTTGCTGCGGCGGGTGCGACTAGCTTGGTGGTCCGGTCGGTTGCCTTGTGAGTTATGTTGGATAACTGGTCGTCTCTTGTTTATAGCCATCTTATGGCACTTTTGCTTCCGCTGTTAGTTGTTACCTTGTTGTCATTTGGTCGGTCGGCTCTTTTGTAATAACTCTATTGACGAGGATATGATAATCCTCATTTTATTATTCCATAATCATGTAATATGACGTCACATGGTATACCCCTTTACGTTATAAGGGAGGAGTAAGTTAGGTGGTCGTAAGCTCTTCTACGATCACCCTCCTAGTCGTAAGTATTTTTACGAGTATGGTGTAATCGTAAGTCCTGCTACGATCACGTCCGGTCGTAAGTCTTTTCACGACGAGTACCGACCGTAAGCTCTTTCACGACTACCCCTAATCGTAAGTTCTACTACGATTAGCCCTGCTACGACTAGTCCTGCTACGACATCCTCACAATTAGCTGGGTCCACTCGTCAGAAGGCCCATTTACTAGTGAGATCTGAGCAGTCAAATTACGTAGTTATACCCAAATAACTACAGATAATTCCCACTATCTCATCGATCGTAACAGTTGAACAACGTGGGGGTTACTACTCGTAATTACTCTCATTATTACGCAATAATGAGCGCCTAATTGGCTCGGAACGACAACCTCCCCAACAACATAGTATAAATAGGTATCTTTAGAGATAGTGAGGAGAGAGGCTTTTTGGAAGGATGATCAGAGAGTGATTAGGGTAATACCTTCCGCGATTGTAATCTAGATACCCAATACAACACACACAGAGTAGGGTTGTTATTCTCACCGAGAAGGCCCAACTCGTATAAAAATCCATGTGTCTCTTTCTGTCTGCGTGATCAATTGTGGAGACCCCGAATCAAACAATATTTACGTAAGATCTGTTCTAAAACACCGACGCTGGCGCCGATCGTAGGGATCTTCTGCAATTCCTTGTCAACAGTTCTTTCTTTTTCTTTGATGCTACCATGGTGGAGAATGGAACGAGGAGAATTGGTTCGACTGGCCGATTACGAGATATCGACATGGATGTCGCTTCGACACGAGCCGAGTATCGAATCCTTCGATGATATTGCCGCTCGAGATCTTCTATCGATCTCTGAGATCGCACCACCGTCGAGTCCGTGAGGGATCCTCATCCCCGCAACACGCCACCGAGGAACCGGCTTCTCGTGGAGGTAAGGGTCAACACGACCACCATGTGGTCGCTTCTAATGCACTCGCGACACAACAAGAGTTTTTCCTCTAAGTGTTCGAGTCCCCCGAAGGCAGTACGACTTGGCAAGACAGGTTCTAGAAGCCATCATTCCGGAGCTCCATCGACATCTAATGGTCCTCTTTCTTCGGGTGATTCCACAGAGAAGAGGATCGAGCACGCTGTTCCTCTAAGTTCAACCATCCCGACGCAGATCCACCGCAGACGGAGATGCTTATAACCCTGAGTTCCCTACGGAGGGGTTTACTCCAAGTCGCCAGATGGTGTCGCTCGACTACTCCTCAAGCGAGGAGGCCTCGAGCGCAAGTGGAGGTCATCCACGGGAGATATTCGTCCTTCCCTCTAATAACAATCATTCTCCTAGAGGAAGGGTTGACGATGCTCCCCAACGAGCACACTCTACACCCCCTCGTGGCAATGGCCAGAGCACCACCGCTGATGAATGAGACGAACAGTTTAATGAACGTGCGGGACATCCTCAACATTCTCGCACTCCATTAAAACCAACTCAGGGGTCTGATATAGGCTATTCTGAGACAACCCGACGGAGAAAAATAGCGGCTCAGAAAAACCTTCCCGAGCGCGCTTATTTCCAGTCGGAGGAAGCTTAAGAGCTCTAGCACATCAACGACTTGCTGAAAAATCCGACCCAGGAACTCGCTCGAGCACCAGGGTATGATTTCTTTGCAGAGGAGATCACACAAAGGCTTCGTAACACGATGGCCAAACTCGAGCCTCCTCACAAACACAACCAGAAGTCGTAGCAAGACGACTCCATCTTCTCGCCGACCATTCGGATAACTCGGCGCATGGGAGACGACATGACCTCGCCACGCTGCGTTCTCGACTGAGGAAAGCTCGTTGGACATCCGAGACCGACAAGCCCCCAGAGAGGTGATCTTTCACCACTTCCGGGACGAAATGCACGACGGCAAGTAGAATACGAGGAGTATTCCTCGTAAAGTCGAGACTTATCACAGTCCACCAAACGAATCGGATATCGCCGAGTACGATCACTGGTATGTTAATTCTTCTTTTACAAAGAAGAAGACAAGAAGTTATCTCGGGTGTCAAGCTCCCGATCTTCGAGCGCTCGTCACGCCTTGTTTTCGACCAGCGAACATGGAAAAGTTTGATGGAACTCAAAATCTCATCGAATTCTTCCAGATCTACACTACAGCTATTCGAGCAGCAGGAGGAGGAGAGCATGTCATGGCGGATTACCTTCCGACTGTACTCGAAGGATCGGCTCGATCATGGCTTTTAAACCAGCCATTCGAACCGATCTACTTGTGGCAGCACCTCTACGACCTTTTGCTGGCCAACTTCCAAGGCACTTACAATCGCCTTGGAAAGAAAGATGACCTGCACCGGATAAGACAGAACGATCATGAAACGCTTTGACAATTCATCAGCGCCTACCAGTTTGAAATTTATTTGTAAGTTTCGACTCATCCGTGATCAGGGCTTTCAAGCAAGGAGTCCGTAGCAGAAGGATAACAGAGGACATTGCTTTACATCCTCCTGCCACTGTCGCCGAACTCTTCGAGATGGCCGATAGATACGCCGATCGCCACTGAACCAATGAGTGGAACAATACTATCGATCGTGGAAGACAATATCCTCAAGAGGTGGGGCGAAGTGGTAAGAAAAAGGATAAAGGCCAAGAAGTCTAAGAACAAGGCAAAGAGACACAAATCTCCACCGCTGGTTCTAAGGAGGTCCTCGCCGTAGTTTACAAAGAGCCGCGCAACCTCAGCGTAACCCCGATCGAGGCAAGGGTAAGCGCCAAGATCGGAGGAATGACAAACCTGTGGTGTCCTTTTCACAAAAAGAAGGGCATGACTTTCAGAATCGCCGAGTTTTTCTACAAAACTCAAGACTACTACTCTGGCAAAGGGCCACTTCCTACTCTTGAACAGATAGGTCAAACAAGTGGACGGAAGGAGTCGGATGACGAGGAGGAGATGCTCTTCCAGGATCCGCAGCACACCATCAATCACATCTATGGAGGATCATCGCATACGAGTCACGACGACAACTAAAAGTCATCGAACGTGAGGTAAATACAATCGACTCACCTCTCGTCAATAAGCTACCGAAGTGGTCGGAAATCACCATTGCTTTCGAGAAAGGTGATTGCCCGATCCTTCGACTGCATCTTGGCCGGTTCCGATCGTGGTCGAACCCACCATAAACAATCGTCGAATGAATCGAGTCTTAGTTGATGGTGGAAGCTCGTTAAACATACCGCTTACGAGCACCGAACGAGATGCGGTACCAGATTAAAGGTAAGACCGATACGATATTCATTCCATGGAATCGCATCGGGTCCTCGCCAAACCAATTGGCCAAGTTTCTTCCTTTAACGTTGGGCTCACTAAGCAATTTCGGTGACGAGAAAGTCTCTTTGATGTGGTCGATTTCGATACGGCATATAATGCCATACTTGACGACCTACTTTGGCAAGATTCTTAATAGCTACTCATTATGGGTATCACCGCCTTAAGATGCCAGTCCCAAAGGAGTAATCACAATATATTGTGACAAGAAGATGGCACACTCGCGATCGTCGCTCCTCGAGATGGTTGGACAACTACCAACTCGAGGCTAAAGTCGTTCGACTAGCAAGTCGAAGCTTCAAAGCCGCACCTAAGGCCGAACGACTGTGTCAAAGAGGTCCTCGGACGCGGGGGAGCCCTCGAAGACTGTTTGCATTGGGGATTCTTTCGACCCCAAATAGGAAGACGCCCTCATCACTTTCCTCCGGGCAAACGCAGATGTCTTCACGTGGCAAGCATCCGACATGCCCGAGTCCCAAATGAAGTGATCGAGCACGAGGCTAGCCTTACTACCGACAAAGTACCGTGAAAGCGAGTTACGAGATTTGCCCTCATCGACGAGATGCTATTAGGTCGAAGTGGACATGTTGCTTAAGCGGGCTTCATAAGAGAAGTTAACCACCCGGAGCGGTTGGCTAACCCTGTCGTGGTTAGAAAGTCGAACAGCAAATGGCGTATGTGCGTAGCCTTTACTAATCTTAATAAAGCTTGTCGAAAAGATGATTTCCCTTTACCTCGTATCGATCAGCTGGTTGACTCTACTGCAGGATGTGAGATATTGAGTTTTTAGATGCATACCGTTACCACCGGATCAAGATGTGTCGAGAAGATGAGGAGAAGACCGCATTTATTACACCGTTTGGAATATTTTGCTATGTCAAAATGTCATTCGGCTTAAAAAAATGCTGGGGCTTCCTTTCAACGATTGATGCAAACGACTTTTGCTCCTTAACTAGGTCGAAACTTGGAAGCCTACGTTGATGATCTAGTCATAAAAAGCAGCAAACGACTCAATCATATCATAGACTTACAGGAGACTTTCGACAACCTCAGAAAACACCACTTGAAGCTTAATCCCGAGAAGTGTGTGTTCGGGGTATCTTCAGGAAAATTGCTTGGATTCTTGGTCTCTTCACAAGGAATCGAAGCAAATCCTGAAAAGATAAAAGCCATCACTCAGATGCGGCCCCCGACCACGAAAAAAGAAGTCCAGAAACTCACAGGATGCATGGCGGCATTAAGTCGTTTCATCGCACGTCTGGGAGAAAAAGGACTGCCTTTCTTCAAACTTCTAAGGAAACATGAGGGTTTCGAGTGGACGGAAGAGGCTAACCTAGCCTTTGAGGAAGTCAAGAGGTATCTTACGAGTGCTCTGCTTCGTTTCCCGAAACCAGAGAGACGCCTAATTTATCTAGCCGCCACACCACAGCAAGTGAAGCGCAGATCGGTCGAGAACGCGAGAACGCATAACGACCGGCTTTACTACGTTAGCGGTTTTACACGGACCTAAGGAGCGTTACCTCGTGTTCAAAACGTTTATATGCCCTCCTCATGTCTTTGAGGAAGTCGCGGCATTATTTTCGGGCACACAAACTAGCTGTGCCGTCTGAGTTTCCCTTAGGAGCGATCCTCCAGAATAGGGAAATAGCGGGACGCGTGGCAAAATGGTCAGTCGAACTTGGGGCGTTCAACATCCATTTCGTGTCCCGAACGGCCATAAAATCTCAGATCTTGGCAGACTTTGTCGCCGAATGGACAAATTTCAACTCGCTCAGATCCCCAAGACGATTCCCATGACCAGTAGACGATGTACTTTGACGGGTCACTTACGATAAGCGGCTCGGGGTGGTCCTGGAATCTCCTACCGGAGAGACCTTAAAGTATGTCATACAATTAAACTTTCAAGACACTAATAACGTGGCAGAATACGAAGGTTTGCTAGCTGGTATACAAGCCACAAAACCGCTCTCGATTCAACGACTACTTGTGAGAGGAGACTCTCAACTAGTCGTGAATCAAGTCGGAAAAGAGTACCAGTGCTCTAATCCGACCATGTCCCGGTACTTATCGGAAGTTCGAAAGTTGGAAAAACACTTTTTTGGGCTTTGAGGTACAATTTATCCCTCAAAAGGATAATTTCCTCGCAGACCAATTGGCTCGTCTAGCTTCCTCCCGATCCCCAGTACCGAAAGGGGTGTTTCTAGAGCAACTTCAGAAGTCGTCTCTAGTTGAAGAACTAGAGACGCCTCCTATGGAAACAGTCTCTCTAGAGTACGAAGATACCTGGATGACGCCCATTTACAAGTATCTTCAGATGGGTTCCATACCCGACGGCGATCTCGGCGCATCGATTATCGAAAAGACCAAAATGTATACTTTGCTCGAAGGTATCCTTTACAAAAGAGGAACACAAGGGGTACTCATGCGATGTATTCCGCAGAGCGAAGGATTAAAACTCCTTCGCGATATACACGGAGGGATCTGTGGAACTCATGCTTCTTACAGAGCACTGGTCGGTAAAGCCTTTCGACAAGGTTTTTATTGGCCAACAACCCTCTATGATGCCAAGGAGTTGGTCAAAAAGTGTGTAAAGTGCCAGATTCATAGCAGGCAAATACACCAACCATCTCAAGCATTGCAAACAATTCCTCTATCTTGGCCTTTTGCGACCTAGGGTCTTGATCTCTTATGACCGTTACCCAGAGCTCCTGGTGGATTCGAATTCCTTTTTGTGGCTATTGACACGTTTACAAAATGGATAGAAGTCGAACCTGTAACTGGGATAACAACGGAAGTAGCAAAACGGTTCATGATGAGATGCGTGATAACTCGATTTGGAGTACCAAGTCGAATCATCACAGACAATGGCAAACAATTTGTAAGCGTAAAATTTCAGGAATTTTGCGACGAGTTGGAAACTCGTTTATGTTACGCTTCTATTGCCCACCCCCAAAGCAACGGGGCGGTCGAAAGAGCGAATGGCCAGATAATGAAGGGAATCAAGACCCGAGTCTTCGATCAGCTTGTAAAGCGCTGGGGGGCTTTGGTACAAGAATTACCTTCAGTAATGTGGGCAATTCATACGACAGCTAGCCGACACGGGAGAAACACCTTTCTTTCTAGTCTTTGGTGCCGGGCCATGCTTCCGCCGTAACTAAAGATCAGTCAAGACGAGTCTAAAAGTTTAACGACTCCATTCAAGAACAACTTCGAGCTGACGACATTAACTCGCCGAGGAAAAAATGTACTGTGCCTTAATTCGATCAACGGTCTACCAACAAGCCCCAGTGCGATACTACGATCGTAAGGTCCAACCTCGCAGCTTCTTTGCAGTAGGTGACTTGGTATTGAGGCTTATCCAATCCCGCCTAATCGAACAAACTTTCCCCAAGTGAGAAGATCCTCACACCGTGGTCGGTTACGCGCCCGTGATCTGAGACGACTTGCAATGGAAGATGGCCGTGTTCTCTCAAACTCTTGAACATTGACCGATTACGCAAATTCTATGTGTAACAAGCTTCTACGACAATAAAGTATCAGGTTCTCCCTATCTTTTTTGTCTCTTTTTGAATTTCGCTTTTATTTTTTACCATTATTCATATGCTCATTTCCCCTTTACACTGGTCGGAGAAAGGACATCACATCACATCTAGTCGAAGTCTCTCCTCTCTGCATGTGGTCTTGCCCGCTGGAAGGAGCTTCCTAGTGTCGTCTTGTTCTTAACTATTGCTACCAGTACAAAGCTTTTTGAGCTCAGAAATATGGTCGAAAATTCTTAAGCAAATTCATGTCACCTTAGTTTATTTATTCATTTTGAAAAATACTCTAAGAAGAGTGCACTTTTGAGATTTGTTCGACTGCTTCCGATTAACTTGATTGGTTTTAACTGGCCGGAGGAAGAAACACACCTAGTCGAAGCTTCTCCTTTCTGCACGTGGTCCTGCCCACTAGAAGGAACTTTCTAGCGTCGTTCCGTTTCCTACTCTTGTTGCTAGGGCAACTTTGTTAGGTACAAAAAAAAAAGTCGGATGGATTTTTAAGGTCCTCTAGATGTTTGTTTTTGTAACACCCCAGCCCGTCACGAGCCTGGAATGCTACCAACCTATACTAAACAATTGAAAACTAAAGTCACTTTATTAAAATTTTCGACAGAACCTCCCCTAAAATAGTAGCAAGCTGGGGGTCCAACATAAACAAGTGAATCATAACTCCAAATCTCTTCATCCAAAATCCTCACTAATCATTATAATTATGATAAACAACTAGATCATGAACCAAAAGACTAAGGAGTGCTACTCATCATTATTACAAAACTCATTGCATGAAATCTATTCATAAGTCAGACTTAAGCAGTTTGCTCATTTATTAACTAACAGTCCAAATGTTATAAATATAATGGTTGGGTGGCGGTGTGTGCAATCGATCGCTTCTACTTTCCCCATGCATGACGTTCTTGCAATGGTACCTAAAAACACAATGAAAGCAAGGGTAAGTTCAAGAACTCAACAAGTACCACAAATGAGACGCTACAGCATAATTAAAACATCAACCTTCAATTCTACATATTACACAAAATGTTAACACATAGAGCATGAATGCACACATGCAATGCAATCTTTTCCTTTTTCACTCTTTTTGCGCACTACACCGTAGTGCGGAGCAAGCAACCGCCGCTGCGAGCCCATGCCCGTGCTCGCAAGCTGTGGACCAATTGCCCTA
The DNA here is from genome assembly GCA_036346255.1 of Ampelocalamus luodianensis. Classification (NCBI taxonomy): domain Eukaryota; kingdom Viridiplantae; phylum Streptophyta; class Magnoliopsida; order Poales; family Poaceae; genus Ampelocalamus; species Ampelocalamus luodianensis. Next base: position 59,427,386 of record CM070617.1, on the reverse strand, counting down.
TACTCCAAAAGCATAGGGGACCTCAAGCCCACACTCCGCAAGTGTGGGGATCTTTGCCCATCGTTACGCGATGGGGATCCTCTCAATTGCCCACATTCTCGCGAATGCGGGATCTCAATCATGCATCTTTACGTATGTTCCAATGTACATATAAATCATAACATGGTTGCATGATGCATGAACAACACTAGTATCTTGTACTAAGTACTACCAATCATATCATAAGTGGCATCACTTTTAACTATCATCTCACACTATCTTTTGCACGTATCTGTACATTCATCATCTTTAACAAACACACCATACTACCAACAACATGTATCAAGCACGTTTAATATCTTTAACCAACATATCAATCTATCAATCAATCACAACTATCAATTTCCCATTACTAGCAAACAATGTCAACCATCCATAGTTATTCTGTTTGTTAGGGTACTTGCCTCAACCGCGTGAGAACGGTGGATGCGAAGTAGGTGCTGCCTCCGGAACTAGTCCCCCACCTAAGAATACATTTAAAAGCTTTCTAAGATAATGGCAATATACCGAATAAACTATAATAGCAAGCACGAGATAACAAAAGCTTGAAACGTGACCCCGACTCCACTTTTCCTACATGCCGAAATAACCCTTCTGTAACAGCCATAATGTAAAATTTGTAACTTTTAGTACAGGGGTCCAAATGAGGTTATCTTAGCCTTACTTGAAAGGTTATTAAATTCCCCATCTAAGTCTAGTTGGTGGAATCTCCTGATTCGGCCATTAACCACCCCTAATATGTCTTCTAACAGAACATCGTTTTCGCGTCAGGTTTTCTGGACAGTACGCTACAACCACCATAACTTTTTCTATGAAGGTCCAAATCTTGTGTTCTTTATCTCTATGCAAAGGTATGGAAATTACCTACATTTTTCGTTATATTGAGATCCCCTGATTATCCTTTTAAATAGCAGTTTTAACCAGATCCCCACAGACTGCCGAAGCGACAGATTTGCCTGCAGCGATACTAAAAATTCATAACTTTCTAACCGTTAATCGGATTTGGGCGTTATTGGCGGCCACTGAAAGCTAAGAACATTATCTACACAACTCTAGGAGATCAAAACTCCTAATTCGGCCTTTAAATCCATGAAACAGACCCCGCAACATTCTGGACAGAATGGACCTTCTACTAGCAGCAATACGATCTAATCAAAATTGAACCAAAACACATCTACCACTAATCAAATGATGGGGATCGGCACTGTTACCCTTTGTAGCAACCAGGAAGTTGAAGATCTTGCCCGCTGAAGATGATGATCATCCCATCCTCTTCTTCTTCCCTTCTTCCTCTTGTCCCTCCTTCCTTTGGCTGGCATCAATGGAGGGGAGACCACCCATGGTTGGAGATGGACAGCAAGGGAAGCAAGGGGGAGGTGCTGGACAGGGAGGAGGCGCAAGGGGGAAGAGGAAGCGGCGGCCAAAGGGTGGAGGGGGAGGAAAGATGGGGGGGTGTAACATCCCAATTTTGGGCTTGTGTTTCAAATGCAAGAAAATGAGTAAAAATTAAAACTTTTTCTTACATCATGTATTTCCTATTTGTACTGAACAAGTATTGTACAAGAAGTTATGGAAATACAAAGTCACAAGTCTGTTTATCCAAATCTTGATCCTTCAAAAACATTCTTGTTCCATCTTGTGATGATCTCCTGGAAATAATTTTCCTAATTCTTGGGTTCATGTGTAACCCCTCTGAAAAATTTCACAATTTTCTAAAATTGTTTGAATATTTTTAGAGGTCAGTCAAACCCAATTAAATTCTGGTCAAACCTTGGACCAGCACCTTGTTAAGATTTTTGGAGGAAAATCCACAACACCAAAACCTCTACAAATTTTATTCAAGGTAAATAGCTTATCCACAAGCACGCAAAAATCTCGTGATTTTTGAAGTTGAATTGCTACTCTATTTAAGTCTCCAAAGGTCTCCTTTTGAAGTTTAAATTGGAACCTCGATCTGAGTCGACTCAGCCCGAGTCCTGCTCACCGCCGGGCTCGGTTGAGCCGCCTCCTAGACCTCCTCGGCCGATCTCGTGCGCGCGCGCGGCCGCCGTTGGATCTCCATCCTATGCTCCCGACCTCCCCGACCTCCTAGCCGTTAAGACCTCCCCACTCGGTGATCCGGGACGCCCGTAACCACCCCTAGTGCATCAAGGACGCCCAGACCTCCTCAGCCTATTCTTCTTCCTCCCGACCTCCCCGAGGTCCGATCGTCATGATTTTCACGCACCCGCGTGCGTGTGTGTCGGTCAGCTTGGTGCAAAGGCTCGTCACTTTTGGTCCTTCCAACGCCTCTTTCCGCGGAGCATTAAATGTGTCGCTGACTTTGCCCTAAAAGAAGTCATCCTTTCTGCCTTGTCAAATCGAGCAAGTCCATGTTAGGGCATGGGCTTTGTTCACAGTAGACCTTGCCCACACCCTTACCAAGCTCCCAGGCTATGAATAGCCTGAGACTTCCCTTCTCCCTTTCCTTCTCCGTTACTTGTGGTGCTTGAGCTCCCTCAGTTGAGCTGGTCCTCAAACTCAAACCCTAAGAACACCACCTCTCTCTGCCACATTTGTCGGCTTTGGAGCTCTTTGAAGGCCTCGAGCTCCAGTGGTCCCATCGTAGTTCTTGGCTCGTCTTTTGTCATCTTGATCACCTTAAGCCCTCTCTAACTGCCGTGGTTAATCATCACAGGTGGGCAAGTCTGAGAGCCGCTGTGGCTCGGGATCACCTTCTTCTTCGCCTCGGTGAAGTCCCTGGTCATCGGAGCGCCCCCTTCGGCTTCCTCCTCTCCTCCGAGCTCCCCAGCACCTCATCTTGGCCCTGGTAAGTTCACTCTAGTCTCCTAGAGCTCGAGCACTTGTCAAGTTAGGTTGTATCAAGTCTTTGTCTTGTTTTCGGTTTTTCCGAAAACTTGCACTCCTATCCTATCTCCGGCTCGCCGGCGTCCAAGGTCGTCGCCGCCGTCGAAAGTGTCTCCGCTAGGTCCGCGGCACTATTGTGAGTTTATCGGTGCCCTTGGTCGGCGCCGGCGAGGTCCCCATCGCCGGCGGTGTACTGAAAGCCAATCTCGTGTTGTGGCCGTGCCGTACTCGGACAGGTTTTGCGGCCTTTTGATTAGCATTTAAGATGTCCTAGGGCCCAATCATTAGGGTTTAAATGCTGTCCGAGGTCGCTCTTTATTCTTCGTGTTGTTTGCAAAACGCGCGCCGCTAAGTCCTAGGACCTCCTTGTAATCGTGGGCCAAGACCACCTCGGTTAGATCCGAGCCTTTGGCTCCTTTCCAAAAACTTAAGCCTCTGGACCTCCCCTAGATGCAATCATAGCCGCTGAGATCACCTCCAAGTAGATCTGCACCGTAGAAGGTTTTTCGTGTATTTTTTAGTGCCAGGACCTCCCACAAATCCCGCCGCTTAAGACCACCGTGGGTTAAATCCCAGCCGTTAGGATCACCCTTCGCCTCGGGGTCCTCTTTGTTAAAGACCACCCCTGGACCTCCACCGAGGTCCTCTTTGCAAAAAGACCTCCCTTGGTCATTTTGCAAAGACCACCCTTTGACCACCCTCGGGGTCCTCTTAGTAAAAAGCCACCCCTGGTCGTTTGCAAGAAAACCCTGCTCAGGACCTCTTAGGCTCAATCCTAACCGTTCACGACCTCCCCGGAGTTAGATCTGAGCGTTAGATCCCTTTTGTAAAACCCTTAGCCTTCGGACCTCCCTCCGCTTTGATCTAGACCGTTCAGGACCTCCCTAGGTCTAATCTGAGCCGTAGCTTTAGGACCTCCTTTAGATCCGTAGCTTTAGGACCTCCCCTAGTGCTCGGGACCGCCAGATCTCGATCTGACGGTCACGACCTCCGTTAGGCGCGAGGACCTCCTTTGCGTGCGCTGTGCATGCACTGGCCGTGGCCGTTGGATCAGATCTCAACGGTCCGCACTCTCGAAGGCAATGGAGGAGGTCTTCAGGCGCCTGTGTTTGAGGTGTCAGTGGTCGTGGCGATGAAAGATCAACGGCCAACGACCTCTCCTTTGTCTTTCAGTTCATTTGGACCTCCCGAGAGCTCGAATTTTCCAAGTCTTTTGACGTTTCAAATTTCAAAAGTGCATAACTTTGTCATTTTAGCTCCTTTTTGAATGATTCCAGTTGTTGTAGCTTTGTTATAGTATGAACTTTAATTTGAGAATGAATTTAGGCACTATTATATAGTAGAAAATGACTTTAACTGCATGATCTTGTTTAGTGAAAAAGGTTGTTTAGAAATTCATGGAAAATTGGTAAAAGGCATAACTTATTCTCTGTTATTCCAAACTGAGCAAACTAAATTTTGTTAAAACCCACTAGGAATGTGCTGTAATGTAGAAAAGGTCTTCATGTGATCCTTGCCACTGAAATTAATGATTCACTAGTTTTAGAACTTAGAAAAATCATAACTAATTCATTATAACTCCAAATTGTGCAAACTCAGTTTTGCTGTTATTAGGATACTATTACCTACCTACCATAAAAATTTCAGACTCCAGATCATTCTAGAAATTTTTGCCATGAACAGTAGCCTTAATTAATTTAATTAGGATTTTCAGGCTGAGAGAACTTAGTTTAGCCATAACTTTTTCATGCTAAGTCCAAATGAAGTGTTTCTTGTTTCTAAAATTGTCTAAAATAAACTCCTAGCTGCTGTAGAAATTTCATGGGATTTGGATGTTCCTTGCTGTTAAGGTCCTTTTGGTGTTCTTCGTTCTTATTGGTTGTTATCACCTTTTCGCGTTAGGTTCCGAAGAATTTATTGAACCTGAGCACTCCCCTCTGCAGCAAGACCAATCCCAGCAAGGCAAACAGTTTGATCATGTTAATCCCCGTATTTTAAGTATTTATGTTGATTACAAATTCTATGTATGCATTGCTACTTTGTGTTAAACTATTATCGTTAGTTTACCTAGTAGATGCATTTCCTTAGACAAATGATTACCCTCTACTACCATGAGCCTAGGTTATTGCTGTGATTAGAGCTCGTGGATGAGCTCTTGTCACTTAGTAGTTGCGAATTAATCGCTTAGCCATGCTTAGCTTCTGGTAGAAATGGGCGGTTATCGACTCGTCGATAACCTTGATCACATGTCTACTTATGAAAACTAAAACAGAAAAACAAAATGATTTAGACTTGGGCACAATGGTAAGCTGGTGTGATTTTCGGGTGTGACTGGAATGGTGCCCGAGTCAATTAAGGACCGAACATCTTGTGAGTACCTGTTATCCGAGCAATTTGTGCGTGCTAACCACACTAGAGGGTATGGGACCTCTCTTGACTTAGTACTTTGGCGTGTATTGGCTTCGGGTCGCAGGGAGTCGCAGGAGGGATGGTGCTGGGAGCATTGTAGTGTCCGAAAGGCTTCCCCCGTGATGGCTAGTTGTCTTTCGGCTTGCAATGTAAGCGTATGGGTTTCTATCCATACGAGTGGCTCGTAGTTAATACACAATATTGGAAAGCGTCTCGTAGGACTTAGCCGTGCCGGCATACCTTCGGAAGTGTGCTTGTAGCTTAAAGGCGGCCCAAGTGTGGGTACATTGGTGCACCCCACAGGTTAAAACTATTCGAATAGCCTCGTCCTAGGTTATGGACACGCTTGGGTAAGCTTTCAAGAGTTAGACTACAACCTTTTAATTAAAACTTGATGGGTGGTACGAATCGGGGATTCGTGCTATGTTGTGGTGGCTATTGGGATAGTCACTTCCAGGTGGTTACTTGTATGTATCTTTATTTCGCGGTTATTTTGACATTAAAACAAATTTGCACACTTGCTTTTAAATGTATTACATTATTGTAAATAAAGATGGCTTTGTGCAAAATGAGACATACAACCTCCACCTAAATAAGCTTGCATGTAGTTTATGAATAGGTCTGCTATTCCACACGTCAGTCTTGCGAGTACCTTGTGTACTCAGTTATCTTGCTTAAATGTATTTGTTGCAGAGGAAGAAGGTGAGTTGGAGGGGCCTCACTTCTGTGAGTTGTGCTGTGGTAGCCTTAGAGGCGTCTAGCTTGGCGGCCCGGTCGGTTGCCTTGTGGGTTGTGTGGCTAACCGGTCGACTTTTGTTCTAGCCATCTTATGGCACCTTTTGCTTCCGCTGTCATTCTTGTATATTGTTCTATTTGGCCGGTCGGCTCTCTTTTGTAATAACTTACTTTATCTATGTCCTTTACTAGGCTTGTTATTGTCTGATGTATGGAAATTATGTGTAATTTTGTGATGATGTGCATATGCTGCAATTCTGGGAAGCATATGTCCATCGAGGCTTAGAATATTTAATTAGTAATGCTAGAACCATTTGGAGGTTAAGTGTTACTAGTTAAATATTCTGGGTCCTCACAGGGGGGGGCGGCTAGGGTTTGGGGGAGGGGTGGCGCCTCCCCCCTATGGTCGGCCAGACCCACATGGGCCTAGGCCCAAACCCAAGTTGCCCACTAAACGGAAAACCCCTCTCATTTCCGCATTTGGTGATTTTTCAATTAAACTTTCCCCCGATTAATTAACCTCTACCGATTAAATTAATCTCTCCTGATTCTAATGCTTTTCACATTATCGGGGTATTACATTCTACCCCCCCCCCCTTAAACTGAATTCGACCTCGAATTCTACTCGTTGTTCTACACGAAAGAACAATCACAATCAAACAAATCAACGCTTAACACGCCTCCGGTGTGAACAACTCTGGACAACGCTCGTGCATGCGAGACCTCTAACTTCCATGTCACTTTCCCCTCGGGCTTATGGAACCACGTCACATTTGAGGGATACCAACATCCACACCACAACATTCGTCTTAACCTTTACAGTACACTCAACACATGAGACTCAAAGGTAAGATCTCACTGATGGTCAACGGCGCAAACGAAACCTCAAACTCGATCTCCCGGATACTCACTCAACACCGAACAAATAAGACGTTACGTACTCCGCGCACGGACTCTGAGACAGTCCTGGCGTTACGCCAACTAGCGAGAACAAGCCAATGTATCTTGGGTTAAACTTCCCAAAGATACCGAACCACACGGCATTCACCTGAACACTGAACTATCGCTCCACTTCTCAAATGAACTCTTCACCAAACAAGGATCACCTCCTTTAACCGTAAACACACAAAGTAACTCGCTTTAAACACACTCTTTACCGACATAGCACAACTGAAAAGAAGGACTCTCATCGCAACCAAACGTTAGCAACTCGATCGAAAAGTCAAATCCAGAAATAGAAATTCATCACATAAACCATTTCCATTTTCCAAGTGGCGCTTATAATAAGCGCCATGAAATCAAATGAGAAGTCACTCAATGCCCAAATCAAATATTTCTTTTATTCCATCGAATCGGAAAGAATCACACACACTAAATGCCGAGCTCAACTTACTAAAGACAATGGTCGATACCATAACTCAAACGAGAATCGGGAAAATTGATTCCTTCTTGATGAAGCATTAATTTAACAGATTTCTCTTTAGGACCAAAATTTCCTTCAAGCTATGGAATCCCAATCATCGCACAACACACTAACTTGTTACTCTTAACTTGGCGATCTCGACGCTAAACCCAAATTGAAACACCTTGTCTACACCTTTGAATAGGGACTCTAATGATCTCACAAAATATTCTCTAACCGATTTCCTTCATCGATGTAATTCATTTGATGAAAGACACTTAAAGTATCCCCAAATTAGATCTCTCGCACAATCATATCACCTCAACCCTTTTAAGAACAAACTACTCGTAATTCACATCACACACTCTCATGTACTACATCGTAAAGGTGTTATCAACGATCATCCCACTGCTCGTAATCCACCTTATTCTACTTCTCTACACATAATCTTTGGGTAACTCAAGTTCTAGCATAACAATGCAAAGTCCACATTTAACCTCCAAGACTCTTGCAACTAACTTCTCATATAAAAGATATGGAAATCCTCAGATCAAATCCCTAAAAATCCACAATTCCCTCATACTCACTCATTAACATCATCATGAAAATATTTCCTTGACCCGTTTACCTCTACAAAGATTATAACTCTCAGAAGGTTACTCATTAAAGCCAAATCATTCTTGACATTAACTCAACATTTTCTATTATCCCATTATTTGACATGACGATCCGATTACTTCGTATTCCCACTCTCATTAAACCACATCATCAAGAGTAACCATTCGCAACCTCGCAATACTACCAAATTACGATACTCTATAAAATTGGTCAAGATTTCCATACTTTCGGTAATTCTAATGTTCCACACGAAGTGAACAAAAGATCTTGGATCACAATCACTATAGGTTCCACTAGCTGTAACAATGCACTTAGTTTAACATCATAAGACAAGCTTCAACTGAGATAGACCTCTCTCAAAAAACTATATTACGAAATTATTTCATCCTCCAATGCTCATCGAATAACTTACCACCCAAAGTTTCACAACTACAATTATTAAACACCTCAAAAGGCTCAGGTGAAACGAATAGGTTGATTCTTTCTCCCAAGAAAGAGCGAATTGAACCAATTTTTCATCAACTAGGAAAGCATGTGCCACCGCAATGAACACAAGACCAAGGAAAATAGTCACTTAAGCAAAGTATTCGAAAAAAACATAAGGGAAAGTCAACAGTCGACGGCTCAAGCCCTACTGAAAGCGAATACCAAGCCACAAATGAGAAAAAGGGTAATGCCCTTTGAAAATTGATAAACTCATATAGAACAACTGTATAAGGTTTAAGCACTCTCAAATAAACTGCAAGATGCGAAACGTGACTTGAATCTCAATTTCTTATACTTCACTCCTTCCTTTAACAAGGAAGGTTATTTTCTGTGATTACTACATCACTTTGCCAGCTTAAACAAGATAAACTCTTAAGACCAAATCATAGGAACCACTTAAGAACCAATAAAAACTTTCAACATGTCACTTTGTTCAAAGCAACTCAATCACCACTCACACAAGTCACAATCTCTTGCAGATAATCTTACTAACATCAAGATTAATATACTCTGAACACGAATGTTTATCATTAACTATTCCATTAGAAAGCCCCCAAAGTTTCACCAAATTGTTCCATACTACCTTTTCATCCCATCTTTAAAATGAGAGTATACCCAAAACCATACAACATCACTACCTCAACCTCTTAAATTTAGAAGGGGTCTACTATACAATTGAAAAGCTCCTACCAAAACCCTTTCATCAAGGACACAATATCATCCGTTTATTTCACAATCATGTGGGCATAAGCCACCTATTATATCATATCAGTTCAACTTTTAGCGATGCTCAACATCAACTTCAACACACAACAGTTATACTACAACCATTGTTGTTATCAACTGGTTTCATTATGAAATCCAGTTGCTACCTACTTTTCTTTCCCAGTCACATGGATAATTACAAGCACATATTCAATTGTTCCTCCTCATATTTGGATTTCGGCAAGCATACACTAAAACTTCAAAAATCGAAATCTTCTATCGATCAAAAGTCTCAACAACACTACAACCAATTTCATTGAGTCATTCTGTATAGAGGAACTATATAGAACTCCTCCCAGAAATTCTAGATCCACCCATATTCAATCCTTTCAACCGATTAAACACAATTCCGATAATTGATTATACTAAGGATTATGTAAATATGGCATTTCCTCTAGTTTCCCTTTCCACACATTTAAATTAAGCTATTGGAACCAAAGAACACAACAAGTTTAGCAACCTAAACAGTTTTAATGACCAGACTAGTTCATCAAGGTTCCATACTTCTTGATATCCCTCAATTACTACTCATATATACCGTTCATTAAGAACTAGTAGAAGACCACATGAACTTAATCAATTTCACTTCCAAAGTTACTAATTAATATTAATTATGCACCATACCAAAATAAGTTATTTGAATACAAACTCTAACTTAACCATAACAAGGCATCAGAAAAGGATTTTTTTTTAACAATTTTCAACAGAAAAGAGATGCCTTAAACTTCAACACTCGGAATAATCCAAAAGAAATACATAGAGCCCAAAGCTTTCTCATGTTAACAAACTTGCAACAAAAACTCTCATTACCCAAACTATCCAGCGAATACATGAGTCATTCTTTTCCAATGGGAAAGAAGGAACAACCATTAAATTATAAATATTGCCAATTGACGAAGATTACAAGTAGTAAAAGCAAATCAATAGTCGGAAAACAATAATTATTTCAAAGAACCATTAGAGACGCATTGAAACTCAGCAACAACCATGAACCACGAACCCAAGAGAAATTCATCATCCACCACAGAACAAGAATTTGACAAGTTCAGAGATCAAGAAAGACAACAACTTTCTAAAGTAGCTCACGCTCAACACCTACAACTATGGTATTCGAGGTAACTACTCTATTCGTCTACCATGAACGGTGGTATAACCTGACAAAGTCCAAGGCCACAACCGCGGCCTCCACTTCTTAACAACCATCATCGACACGCATAAACAATATAATCAAGTATGATTATACATGATCATCTCATGGCAATCATAGAATAGATTTATAGATATAAAAATTCATAACATATCATATCATAGATTAACAACAAGTAAGATAGCACAGAAACAATTCAACAATTGCTCAACAAATGAAACATATCAACAGTTAATGCGGAAGCAATGTAATTCCCAACCCCACCTACTGTGCATAGTGTGTCAATTTAATATTTTCCTATTAACCACGGACCTAAAGCCCGCTCGATACTAATCAGAACACCCCACCCGTCACGAGCCCGGGAATGCTACCAACCTATACTAAACAATTGAAAACTAAAGTCACTTTATTAAAATTTTCGGCGTAACCTCCCTAAAATAGTAGCAAGTGGGGTTCCAACATAAACAAGTGAATCATAACTCCAAATCTCTTCATCCAAAATCCTCACTAATCATTATAATGATGATAAACAACTAGATCATGAACCAAAAGACTAAGGAGTGCTACTCATCATTATTACAAAACTCATTGCATGAAATCTATTCATAAGTCGACTTAAGCGCTTTGCTCATTTATTAACTAAAGTACCAAATGTTATAAATATAATGGTTGGGTGGCAGTGTGTGCAATCGATCGCCTACTTTCCCCCATGCATGACGCTCTTGCAACGGTACCTAAAAACACAATGAAAGCAAGGGTGAGTTTCAAGAACTCAGAAGTACCACAAATGAGACGCTACAAAGATAATTAAAACATTAACCTTTAATTCTACATATTACACAAAATGTTAACACATAGAGCATGAATGCGGACATGCAATGCAATCTTTTCCTTTTTCACTCTTTTGCACTACACCGGTAGTGCGGAGCAACCAACCGCCGCCGCGAAGCCCATGCCCGTGCTCGCAAGCACAGTGGACCAATTGCCCTATACTCCACAAGTATAGGGGACCTCAAGCCCACACTCCGCAAGTGTGGGGATCTTTGCCCATCGTTACGCGATGGGGATCCTCTCAATTGCCCACATCTCGCGAATGCGGGATCTCAATCATGCATCTTTACGTATGCTCCAATGTACATATAAATCATAACATGGTTGCATGATGCATGAACAACACTAGTATCGCATACTAAGTACTACCAATCATATCATAAGTCGCATCACTTTTAACTATCATCTCACACTATCTTTTGCACGTATCTGTACATTCATCATCTTTAACAAACACACCATACTACCAACAACATGTATCAAGCACGTTTAATATCTTTAACCAACATATCAATCTATCAATCAATCACAACTATCAATTTCCCATTACTAGCAAACAATGTCAACCATCCATAGTTATTCTGTTTGTTAGGGTACTTGCCTCAACCACGTGAGAACGGTGGATGCGAAGTAGGTGCTGCCTCCGGAACCAGTCCCCCACCTAAGAATACATTTAAAAGCTTTCTAAGATAATGGCAATATACCGAATAAACTATAATAGCAAGCACGAGATAACAAAAGCTTGAAACGTGACCCCGACTCCACTTTTCCTACATGCTGAAATAACCCTTCTGTAACAGCCATAATGTAAAATTCGTAACTTTTAGTACAGGGGTCCAAATAAGGTGATCTTAGACTTCATTGAAAGGTTATTAAATTCCCCATCTACGTCTAGTTGGTGGAATCTCCTGATTCGGCCATTAACCACCCCTAATATGTCTTCTAACAGAACATCGTTTTCGCGTCAGGTTTTTTGGACAGTACACTAAAACCACCATAACTTTTGCTATGAAGGTTCAAATCTTGTGTTCTTTATCTCTATGAAAAGGTATGGAAATTACCTACATTTTGTGTTATACTGAGATCCCCTGATTATCCTTTTAAATAGCAGTTTTAACCAGATCCCCATAGACTGCCAGAAACTGACAGATTTGCCAGGCAGCAATACTAAAAAATTCATAACTTTCTAACCGTTAATCGGATTTGGGCGTTCTTGGTGGCCACTGAAATCTAAGAACATTATCTACACAACTCTAGGAGATCAAAACTCCTAATTCGGCCTTTAAAGACACGAAACAGACCCCGCAAGATTCTGGACAGAATGGACCTTCTACTCGCAGCAATATGATCTAATCAAAATTGAACCAAAACACATCTACCACTAATCAAACGATGGGGATCGGCACTCGTTACCCTTGTAGCAACCAGGAAGTTGAAGATCTTGCCCCGCGAAGATGATGATCATCCCATCCCTCTTCTTCTTCCCTTCTTCCTCTTGTCCCTCCTTCCTTTGGCTGGCATCAATGGAGGGGAGACCACCCATGGTTGGAGATGGACAGCAAGGGAAGCAAGGGGGAGGTGCTGGACAGGGAGGAGGCGCAAGGGGGAAGAGGAAGTGGCGGCCAAGGGGTGGAGGGGGAGGGAAGATGGGGGGCGGCTAGGGTTTGGGGGAGGGGTGGCGCCTCCCCCCTATGGCCGGCCAGCCCCACATGGGCCTAGGCCCAAGCCCAAGTTGCCCACTAAACGCGGAAAACCCCCTCTCATTTTCAGATTTGGTGATTTTCTGAATTAAACTTTCCCCCGATTAATTAACCTCTACCGATTAAATTAATCTCTCTTGATTCTAATGCTTTTCACATTATCGGGGTATTACAGTTTTACTCAAGTTGTCGTTATTGATTTGATTAATCTAGTCGGAGATGGTAACATCACCTAGTCGAAACCTTTTTTCTCTGCACGTGGTCCTACCCACTAGAGGGAACTTACTAGCGTCGATTTGTTTCCACTCTTTCGACTAGTGCAAGATAGTCGATACTCGAGAATTATACGTCGAACAAACCTCTCTGTTTTCATAAACCATTTCTTTACTATTTTCTTAGTTTATTCTCAATAAACTAAGTAAATAGTCGGGGGCTAGGATAAAGATATAAACATGACTTCATTTCTTAGTCTTAGTTTTTCCGAGTTATCATCTTACGAGTTACTAACTACTCTACAAGATGATTCGCAGGGAAAAAGAAGGAGAAAGGAGGAATCGATCATATCTGGTTTGATTATTTCTTCCTTTTTTATTATCTTACGAGTTACTAACTACTCTACGAGATAATTTGCAGGAAAAAAGAAAGGATCATATATTTATACATCACCAAAAAAGACTTGTCTTTACAAGAACATATTACAGACTACTCTGATAAAGGAGATTCTATCTGCATCTCCTCCGTGACCTTCTCGCCAACCGACTACATCTCTTCGATCAGCTTTTCTGCTTTAGATTCGGTGCAATCGAAGTTGGGTTCAACAGAATGTGGATTAAGGTTAGGGTCACGGGCTTTGAGTTTTGCTAAAACAAAGCTCACAGCTCCTTTGACCGCTTTCCTTATCGAATCGTTCTGGTTGGTCTTTAGAGTAGACACCAACTCTTGCAAGGTACCGACCTGTTCCCCTATGGCACTCGTATGAGCAGCCATCATGTCGTCGCGAGGAGCAACCCTCCCGGCACGAAGCCCATCGAGTACATTGTTCAGAAGTGAAATGTTGTCTTGAAGATTGATCTTCATCGACTTCATCTCCTCCTAGGAATAAGTCGAAGCCTAGTGGAGTTGTTTTATTTCAATCAATCGCTCTGGAAAGAGTAGGGATTGATTAGATGAAACAATTCTACGAGAAGATAAAATAAATCAATAGCAAGTAAAGTTCTACTTACCCGCTAATTGAGAACCTAAGTTCTCCATATCTTGATCTTTTTCCTTCGCGATGCGGGAGATCTCGCGGACAACCGAGGACTTTTCCTGAACCTCGACCCGGAGAGACCCCATCTCGGCCTGAAGGGCCTTATTTTCGACTTCTTTTTCTGCAAAAGAATGAGAGGTTAAGAAGGCAGAGATCAAGATCAAAAGCAGTCGTAACTCCACGTACTATTTATTTTTTCCTGCAACTGCTGAGTTGCAGAGTTAGCCTCTTGAAGCTTCTTCAGGAGGTCGACGACCTTATCCTTTAGCTTTTTCGACTCGGCTTTCTCGAAGTCGAGTGAATAAGCTAAGGTCTTTTCATCACTCTTAAACCTGAACGGTTAAGGGAAGACATGAATACACAGACGAATGGTCGTAAGTATTTCTACGACCAACGGATGATCGTAAGTTTTTCTACGATTATGTCCGGTCATAAGTCTTTCTACGACTAGTACTGAGTCGTAAGTTTTCTACGACAATTGTCTACGAGTACTGAGTAAGTAATCAGTTTGTGAAACGATTATGAGAATCAGTTACGACCACCTCTCTGCTTGCTCGCAGAGTACTTCCTTCTCTTGTCGTAACTTGACAAGTTGCCGATTATACTCGCAAATCGTAGCGACTTGCTCTACGACTCTCTGCAGGAGAGAAAAATGATAAGAGACAGGAGTAAAACCATACATGAGTATCGAAGAATACTTACATTCATGTTTAACCAAGAAAACATGGACATTATTCGCGACGGATCCTTCAGCCATCCATCTCCTCGACTCGTTTCCACCAGACCCCCTCGAGACGTTCATTGTCAAAGACATCCCCGCAATTGGGAATCCTGCTGGGGTGAGGAACTCGGTCGCGAGATCGGTGGGCAAAAGATCCTACGATAGAATCGGGGCCAAAGAAATCAGAGAAAAAGTTAAAATATTCTTCTTCCTCTGACTCGGTGACACGAGCTCCACCTGGAGGGCCGGAAGGAAGGTCCTCGACAACCTCCTTACCGGTGCGGTGGTCGGAACTCCCACCGCCGCCGACTTCCGGTGTTTCCCTCACGGCCTCTGTCGCCTCTCTTCGCCTCACGACAACCTCAGAGTCGAGCGACTTCGACAACCTCGTGGTCGTAGCGACTTGGCAGCCACGACTTCCTCCGCGCGGGAATAGTAGCTGGACCTTCTACTACGCGAGCCACACCTCGCCACTTGAAGCGGTGACACGGCTTCTCCATAGGAGCGCCCTTGGGGTCAAGACGTTGGGCTAAGATCACAAAACGCAAAAGTAAATCAACTCAAAAACAAAGAGTAAATACAGTTCTTACACTTATGTTTTTACATACCTCGTCTTGCTGGACCTAACTCAAAACTTTGGAGCAACCTTCCCAACGGAAGGTTTCTTCGACTTTTCAACCATCGCTGGTTGAGATTCACTCGGGGTAACGGGAGTCTCCTCCTCCCGACTTCCTGTGGTAGAGATCTGCCTCACCACCATAAGAGCGCCGCCTCCTCGGCCTCGAATCCCACCGAGCAAGCAGTTTCCTTCACAAAGACATGAAGTTCTTCCAGTTCTCCTTTTCTAGCTGCCTTATGAAGCCACGAGAAGCAGAAACTGCGAATGACTTGTTGTCGTAATAGAAGGGTACCTTGACCTTGAGGGCTGTGCGCTTGAGGGCAAAAGCGTCTCCCTCTGCTTTCTTCTTTGCTGCAGCCAAGTCCGCAGCGAATTTAGCAAAAGGGACAGAAGGAACCGAGCTCGAGCCACCTTTGTTGCCGACCTTTACAAGGCGACGCTTCTTAGCTAGAGGGGATTTTGCAGGCTCCACCTACGCAGCCACCCCAATGACCACCAAATCAACTTCCTCGTCATCTTGGCGGTCTTCTACGCCTACTTTCTGTTGAAAAACAGAAAAAGAAAATGGTTGTAAGTTCTTCTACGACCAGATTACAAGTCGTAAGTATTTCTACGACTATGATATAATCGTAAGTCCTGCTACGATTATGTTCGGTTGTAAGTCTTTCTACAATCAGTACCCAGTCATAAGATTTTCTACGACGAATCCTTAAGTCGTAAATCGTTTTACGATAATAAGTGCCTAAAGACGAACTCGATTCTTTTCGATTACCTTTAGGCGTTCCACCTTCTCTTCTTCGGTCAAAACTGCAAGAATTTGTGGAGCTGTTATGCTGGACGGACTCTTCTCGTAGATGAGCTTGACGCGAGCGTCAATCTCCCCCTGTAGAAGATCTGTACACTCAAACAACATGATTAGCAGGCTAAATCGGGATTAACCAAGGACAAAGCCAGAAAAGTAAGTTTTTCTACTTACCGTCCTTGTAATCCCTAGTTGGGTCGTCCTTACCCGAGTACCTCCACATAGGAGGAACTCGTTTCTTTGAGGGACTAATGCGGCGCGTGATGAAGTCCTTCACCATGTGCCATCCGGTGAGCCCCTCCGACTTCAAGTCTTTGACAGCTTGAATGTAGGGGGCTATCCGGTCGAGATTACTGGGAGTCGAATCCCAGGAAGAGGACCTCTCGGCGGCTTTCCCGACGAATGAGAGGCTATCTTCCTTGGTAACCTCCTAGTAAAACCACCTCTTCTTCCAACCCGTCCACGACGACCGGGTGAACATCTGAATATACTCCTTCGACTTACCGTCGTGGAGCTCCAGACCGCAACTTCCGGCAATTCTAGCCTACCGAGCCATTTCGTAGTAGTACTGGTAAAGCTCGAGGTCCGCCGGAATCACCAGGTAAGCCTCGCACAAATACACGACCACGCTCAACATTGTTATGGAATTAGGACCTAGGTTCACTAATTCCACCCCGAAGTGCTCGAGCACGAGGGTGAGGAAGGGATGAGCAGGCAATCGGAGGCCACACTCACAGTACGCCTGGAAAACCAGAATTTGATCTTCCTCTCCTGACGGCCAATGCTGTTCATTCGCCGCAATCCACTTCACGAGTAATCCCTCGAGGATTTTCTCGACGGCGACCAGGGCCTTCATGTTGGCGTCGTCCATTTCCGACTCAGCCCACTCGGAGACAGCCCTAGCCATTTTCTCTCAAAGACAGGGAGGGTTGGATTTGGGAAAGCTCTAAGAAAATACACAGTATCACTGGCGGCGGAGGAGATGAGAAAGCAATGAACAGTCGGGGTGAATTAGGAAAAAGGTAAGAACCCTAAGTCCATTCCCGCAGTACGTTTTATAACTGTGTGCTTGAAATGAAACGTCGTGGAAGCCCAACGGTTTCCACCTCTTCGGGAATTGCTCCAACGGACAGGTCTTTAATCTGCTCGTTTGAAAGAACCGAAACCCTTTTCACACCTCAAGTGAAATTACCTTCTTGACCTTCGGATCAAAAGAAATGCTGATCGAAAAAGATTTGCTTCCGGTCATAAGGCCACGATTACTCTAAAGTCGTAAGATTTTCTATGACTACCTTATAATCGTGAGATTTCCAACAAATTGCCTCAACCAAAAGCATATTTCTGGTCGAGAGAAATGCATGTTGAAGAGTTTTTCCTTCAACATTTTTTTCCTACAATCTCCTAGTGATCTTGATCATCTATAACTCCTCAACCAAGTAAGTTATTTTCACTTGAAGCTGGGGGGCTAGATGACGAGGATATGATAATCCTCATTTTATTATTCCATAATCATGTAATATGACGTCACATGGTATACCCCTTTATGTTATAAGGGAGGAGTAAGTTAGGTGGTCGTAAGCTCTTCTACGACCATCCCCCTAGTCGTAAGTATTTCTACGACTATGTTGTAATCGTAAGTCCTGCTACGATTACGTCCGGTCGTAAGTCTTTTCTACGACCGGTACCAGTCGTAAGTCTTTTCTACGACCAGTACCAGTCGTAAGCTCTTTCTACGACTACCCCCTAATCGTAAGTTATGCTACGATTAGCCCTGCTACGACTAGTCCTGCTACGACATCCTCACAATTAGCTGGGTCCACTCGTCAGAATGCCCATTTACTAGTGAGATCTGAGCAGTCAAATTACGTAGTTATACCCGAAATAACTACAGATAATTCCCCACTATCTCTGACTGGTAACCGTTGAACAACGTGGGGGGGTTACTACCCCGGTAATTACTCTCATTATTACGCAATAATGAGCGCCTAATTGGCCTGGAATGACAACCACCCCAACAGCATAGTATAATAGGTATCTTTTAGAGATAGTGAGGGAGAGAGGCTTTTTTGGAAGGACAGTCAGTAGCAGCATTAGGGTAATACCTTCCACTGATTATAATCTAGATACCCAATACAACACACACAGGAGTAGGGTTGTTATTCTCACCTAAGAAGGCTCGAACTGTATAAAAATCCTCGTGTCTCTTTCATCTGCGTGATCAATTGTGGAGACCTCAATCAAACAATCTTTACGTAAGATCGGTTCTAAAACACCGACATCTATGTATTGTACGTCTTTTGCTAGACTTGTTGTTATATGTTGTATGGAAATGATGCATGATTTTGTAAAGATGTATATGTGCTGCAATTCTGGGAAGCACACGTCCATCGAGGTTTAGGATATTTGATTAGTGATACTAGAACCATGTGGAGGTTAAGTATTACTAGTTAAATACCCCGGGTCCTCACAAAGTTGGTATCAGAGCCATACTGATCGTAGAAGCCCCTAGCTTGGTCGTCTTTAGAATATTTTGAAAAACTTAGTTTCAAAATGTCAAATGGGTTATGAAAATCTAAGTAAGTTCTCAGATTTTACTCCTTACCTATCTTAGCTTGCTCATCTTACCTTGTTCTTGTTAAGTTTCGAAATGCTGATTTTCCTCTCATCTTCTTTCAAAAGATAGTGGCTTCTCGGTTAAATTGATTTTGAGAGAACCATGAGAGTTGTAAATTGGTAGTGTAGCTATCTTTTGGCAAATATTAGAAGCTTCTGGAGTAGGGTTTTCGGCTGAAAGCTTGGAAGGGAAAATATGGACAGCAAGTTTCAGATTGTGGACAGCGAGCTGCTAGTTAGTAAATGAGGTAGAAAATGAGAGGATAACTCAACAAAAACTTGTTGGAATAAAAGAGTAAGAAGTGATATGGGTTAGCTAAGTATCTAACACTCCCCCTAGTGGTTTCACCTTGCTTTTTAGTTGTGTTAGATCCAGATTTGAGTTCTGAAATTGTACCTCCTCAACCAATTACTCGTTCTTGCCATACGGGTTAGCCGTACTGGGGAGTTGATCTTGTGACTTAAGGCTTTGTGTTGATTTTGTGTTTAAGCTTTTGGAGTTCATTTCTTAGATATGTTAATTGCTTACATTGCCTCCAGTTTTGGGTTGTTGCTAACTTAAATTAGTGAAACAGGATGGCTGGCAGAACTCGCAGCGGTCAGCCAGCTGGTCATGATGAGGAGCTCCCGCCTCCTCCAACCATGGCTGAGGTTCTCGCTCAGATCGAGCGGAATCGTATGGATCAGACGCGGAGCTTGGAGGTTATCGCGAGGAATACCTCCACTCCCTCTGGTTCCTCCGGATCTGGGGGAGGTGGTGGACATCAGTCACGGGGTGGACTCTCAGAGTTCCTTCGCACTCAGCCGCCTACTTTCTCCCAGTCCGAGGACCCTCTTGACGCAGATGACTGGCTGCATCTGGTTGAGCGAAAGCTCAACATTGCTCAGTGTCAGGACCAGGAGAAGGCACTCTTTGCATCTCACCAGCTGGAGGGTGCAACAATCTCATGGTGGGAGAACTTTCTCGCCATTCAGCCCGCTGGCCACGTGGTCACTTGGGAGGAGTTTCACACCGCTTTCCGTCGGGCTCATGTCCCCGCCGGCTTGATGAGCTCAAGAAGAAGGAGTTTCTTGCGCTCAAGCAAGGGCGCAGATCTGTGACCGAGTACTTGCATGAGTTCAACCACCTGGCGAGGTAGGCTCCTGCTGAGGTGGCCACTGATGAGGCCAAGCAGGAGAAGTTCATGGAGGGCTTGTCCGAGGAGCTACAGTACAAGCTCTCTATCATCGACTTCCCCGACTTCCAGACCTTAGTGGACAAGGCCATCGTCGCCAAGCACAAGACGAGCACCGGGTGAGTCCGTAAGTGCAAGTGGGAGGCCCAAAAGTCCGCACGAGCTAGCCTCTCGCGTCCGTGTTGGGCGGCACGGTGGCCCATTCGAGCTTCACCACCGCCGAGGCCATCGGCACCAGTTGCTCGTCCACCGCAGGTCGTGTTTCAGCCACGTGCACCTGCGGCTCGCAAGGTGGCCTCGCAACCCATTCGCCGATGTCACTTGCTTCCATCGCCACAATAAGGGCCACTATGCGAATAGTTGCCCTCGTAAGACCGAGCGCCCTCGTCCTAACGGAGGACACGAAGGAAGCGGTCATCCACGACGTAAGACTATCCGAAGACCCGGGCGTGGGAAGTGGCGAGTCAAACACATCTCGGTGAGGAGGCACAGAGGCACCCGACGTTGTGTTGGATGCGCTTCTTGTCAATTCTTGCCATCTTTGCGGTATTGTTTGATTCAGGAGCTTCAGTATTCCTTTATGTCAAGATCTTTCATTCTTTGCTAGTGACCTTCACTTTGTTCCCTTGGGTGTTCCTTTGCTTATTTGCTCTCGTGTTCGGAAATGAGAGCCGATCAAGAATCTGAGATGTTCCCATTGAAGTCGAAGGTGGGATTCTTGGCGAATCTTATCCTACTCAACTCAACGAGTTTGGCATGGATTGGTTGTCCCAACACTTGGGGCAAATCGATTGTGCCAAGAAGGTCATCTACCTCACCAGCCCCTCAGGCGAACAGGTTTGGTTTTCACCGTAGCTGCAAGAATCGCATCTTTGTGCACTAGAAGCGAAGCCAGCCTTGGAGATTCAGGATGTACCCACAGTGTGTGACTTTGCGGATGTTTTGCCCGAAGATCTGCCTGGGATGCCTCCTGTTCGAGACCAGGAGTTCGTCATCAAGTTGCTGCCCGGTACCGCCCCGATTTCAAAGAGTCCGTACCGAATGCCCCCTAATGAGTTGGTGGAGCTGGAGAAGCAACTAGGTGAGCTTCAAGAGAAGAGTTTTATCCGCTCTAGCTCATCTCCTTGGGGTTGTCCAGTGATCTTTGTGAAGAAGAAGGACAAGACGTTGCGCATGTGCGTTGATTACCGTCCGCTTAATGAGGTGACGGTGAAGAACAAGTACCCTTTGCCCCGCATTGACGATATTTTTGACCAGTTGACCGGAGCTCGGGTATTCTCCAAGATTGACTTGAGGTTGGGGTATCATCAAGTCAGGATCAGATCTGAAGATATTTCGAAGACGGCTTTCTCTACTCGTTATGGCCTTTACCAGTACACCGTCATGTCTTTTGGCTTAACCAATGTTCCTACTTTGTTCATGAATCTTCTGAACTCGGTGTTCATGGAGTATCTGGATAAGTTTGTTGTGGTCTTCATTGATGATATTCTTATCTACTCCAAGAATGATGAAGAGCATGCTGAGCACCTGAAGCTTGTGTTGGGAAAGCTGCGCGAGCACCAGTTATATGCGAAGTTCAGCAAGTGCGAGTTCGGTTGAAGGAAGTGGCATTCTTGGGCCATGTTCTTTCAGGGAGGTGTAGCCATGGATCCTAGCAAGGTCAGTGATGTGCTATATTGGGGTCAGCCCAAGTCAGTCACCGATGTGCGCAGTTTTCTTGGTTTAGCGGGTTACTATCGTCATTTTATCGAGAACTTCTCCAAGATCGCTAAGCCAATGACTGAGTTGCTTAAGAAGAACAAGAAATTTGTGTGGTCCACTACTTGTGATGAGAGTTTTCAGGAACTCAAGGAGTATTTGACTTCAGTCCCAGTTCTTATTCTTCCCGATGTCCACAAGAGCTTCGATATCTTTTGTGATGCCTCTCGTTAGGGACTCGGTTGTGTTCTTATGTAGGAAGGCAAGGTTGTGGCCTATGCATCAAGACAGTTGGGGCCTCATGAACTCAATTATCCAACCCATGACTTGGAATTGGCTGCAGTGGTTCATGCACTCAAGATTTGGCGACATTACCTGATCGATAACCGCTGTGAAGTGTATTCGGATCACAAGAGCTTGAAGTATTTGTTCACCCAGCTAGATCTGAACCTCAGGCAAAGAAGATGGTTGAAATTGATTAAAGATTATGACATGGGTATCCATTACCATCCGGGCAAGGCCAATGTTGTTGCCGATGCACTTAGTCGAAAGGTGTATTGCAATACCTTGATGCTCCAGGAGCAGCAGCCCGCCCTCCTTGAAGAATTTTAGCGGCTCAATTTGGGTTTGATTGAGCACGGTTCCCTCGCTACCTTGGTTGTGCAACCAACCTTGGTGGATCAAATCAAGGCAGCGCAGCAATCGGACATTGGTGTGGACCAAATCAAGCAAAACATCAAAAACGGGATAGCCAAGTGCTTCTCAGAGGATGAGCATGGTGTTGTGTGGTTTGGACAGCGCCTTGTGGTTCCTAAGGCCATAGAATTGCGAGATTTGATTTTCCATGAAGCTCATGATTCCCCCTTGTCTATTCATCCCGGGGCCACAAAGATGTATCAGGATCTTTGTAAGAGATTCTGGTGGACCCGAATGAAGTGCGAGATTGCCAAGTTCGTTGCCGAGTGCGATGTGTGTGGTCATGTTAAGGCCGAGCATCAGCGTCCAGCAGGTCTTCTTCAACCTTTGCCAGTACCCGAGTGGAAGTGGGATTCCGTTGGTATGGATTTCATCACCGGTCTGCCCCATACTTCTTTCGGGAAGGATGCTATCTGGATTGTCATTGATTGGTTGACAAAGGTAGCACATTTTCTGCTAGTACGGACCAACCTCAGTGTCAGTCTATTGGTGGATCTCTATATTTCTCGCATCGTGTGCTTGCATGGTGTGCCGAAGACGATCGTTTCTGATCGCGGTGCGCTCTTCACAGCCCGTTTTTGGAAGGGCTTACAGGCAGCAATGGGGACTCGCCTTTCTTTCAGCACAACGTATCATCCTCAGACGGATGGCCAGACGGAAAGAGTCAACCATGTCTTAGAAGACATGCTCCGTGCTTGTGTTCCTTCTTATGGGAAGAAGTGGGCTTTGAGCCCAATTACTTTGTTTATTTCAAAGTCTCACCTTTGAAGGGTCATCAGCATTTCGGCATCAAGGGTAAGTTAGCTCCTCGATATGTTAGGCCTTATCGCATCATCGAGAAAGTGGGAGTTGTTGCATACAGGTTGAAGTTTCCAGCTACACTCGAGGGGGTGCATGATGTGTTCCATGTGTCCCACTTGAAGAAGTGCCTCCGTGTTCCGACCGAGGAAACTCCGTTGGAAAATCTCGATGCGCAAGAAGATTTGACCTACCGCGAGCATCCTGTTCGTATTCTTAAAGAATCTGAACGAAGAACAAGGAATCGTGCCATCAAGTTCCTTAAAGTTCAGTGGTCGAATCATTCTGAGGATGAGGCAACTTGGGAGCAGGAAGATCGTCTTTGTGCGGACTACCCGTCTTTCTTCTCCGAGTAAATGGAATCTCGGGACGAGATTGTTGTAAGGGGGGATTTGTAACATCCCAAGTTTAGGCTTGTGTTTCAAATGTAAGAAGAAGTGTAGAAATTAAAACTTTTCTTGCATCTTGTATGTCATGTATGTTCTGGATAATCCTTGTAAAGGAATTATGGAAATACAAAATCATAATCCTTTAATTTGACCTAAATCTTGCCTTTCAAAAACTTTCTTGTCTAACCTTATGATCATCCTCTTGAAATATTTTTACTTGGTTCTAGGGATGTTGTGTGACCCCTCTGAAAAATTTCACAATTTGTAGAAATTGTTTGAATATTTTTAGAGGTTGGTCAAACCAGTTTGACCTTAAGTCAAACCCTAGCTCAGAACCTTGCAGAAATTTTGGAGAAAAATGCACTGCAGCAAAACCTCTGAAAATTTTATACAAGGTCAATATTAAAGTTAGCAAGCTACTGTTAAAATTTCAAAAAATTTGGAGTTAGTTTGCTATCCCTAAAAATCTCTCTAAGTCTCAGTCTTAAAATTCAAACCCTAAGTCAAAGTCATGTTGGGTTTGAGCCGGACTCGAGCCCAAACCCTCTTCCTGGTTGAACCTAACCACCTTCCGCGGCTAGGCCTGACCGCTTAAGCGCGCATTCAATCTCAACCGTTAGATTTCGATCCTATCACCCTCGTTCGTTGGGACTTTCGGACCCCCAAGTCCCGCATTTCATTTCAGCCGTTAGATCTTGATCTAACCGCTGTGAGTCGTTGTGAGCAAAGCGACCGAGCCAGGCTTGAGTCGTGGTTGAGCCCGATCAACTAACTACACCTCGGGCTCACTTAAAAGGGCGCGTCCATTTGAGCCGTTGGATTTCCATTGGGCGGTCTCTGTTCATTGGGCCGTTCGGACCAGCGATTTCTAACCGTTGGATCTCAATCCAACCGTCGTTTTTTTGCACCCGGGCTCATTCTAAGTGGCGTGTGTGTTCTGGAGCTTTAGATTTTGCATCAACGGTCCAGATTGATTGGGCTGATCGGACCCTCCGAACGTCCCAATCAATCTCAACTGCTCATTTCCGATCGGACCGCTCGCGTTGTTTTAAACGTCGGGACCCCCGATCATTTCTTTTAAATCTGGGCCATTCGTTTTTAATCTAAGGGATGATGCGTGTTGACTCAGCTTTTGAGACTTAACCTAACCCATTAGTCCTTTTTGACCCGAGCCAGTTTAACCCTCCCACTGACTGGTGGGTCTTCGACCAAGTCCTGGTCATCTTCTTCCTCGAGCGCGTGCGAGAGCTGAGCATGGCAGAGAGTGGCCCAGCCCCTTAAACACCCCCTCTCGCGTTGTGCATGTGCATTTCGGACATCATTAATACTAATCACTGTTAATCATTGGTTTAGTATTTAGTGGCTGTCCTAAGCGTTGGCCGTGTCACTTACATGTGGGCCCGCATTTTTAATCCCCGCATTATGCACGTGTGCAACGCTTTGTGATTGTGGACCATCGGATTTTTAATCTGCGGTTCAGATCATTAGGGTCGTTCGAACGTCTCCTCTGAACTATCAGATCTAGATCTAACGGTCTAGATCTCCGCGGGGTGATCCAATCCTTTGTTACCGTTCGTGTTTAGATCAACGGTCCAGATCATTTGGGCTGTTCGGACCGTCCGAACCTCCCATCTCTTTGGACCGTCAAATCTTGACCTAACGGTCTGGATCTCCGCGGGGCGTTCCCAATCCCTCGTTACCGTTCGTTGTTAGATCTGCGGCTCAGATAATGTATTTTAACATAGAATAGGTTTTGTTCATGTAATTGCCTCTGAAAAATGATATGTTCTAGTTTCACAACTTAGAAAAATCATAAGTAATTCATTTTGACTCCAAATTAAATAAATGCAGTTTTGTTATTCTTAGAATACCATATTCTACCTATCATAAAAATTTCAGGTTCTAGAACTTTCTGAAAAATTGTTCCATGAACAGTACCCAAAATTAATTTAATTTAACTTGTCTGGCTGAAAGAAAATGTTTAGGCTATAACTTCTGCATGCTTAGTCCAAATGAGATGATTCTTGTTACTAAATTCATTTAAAATCATGACCTTGCTGCTGTGTAAATTTCATGGGATTTGGATGACTTTGGATTTTGAGTTTCTTTCGATGTTCTTCGTTCATATTGGATTTTCGCATTCTTACGATAGGTTCCTGTAACATCCCAAGTTTTAGACTTGTGTTTCAAATGTAAGAAAATGAGGGGAAATTAAAAACTTTTCTTACATCTTGTATTTCTTGTATGCCTGGACATTTGTTGTAAAGGAATCATTGGAATACAAAAATCACAAGTCATTTTAGCCCACATCTTATTCTTCTTAGACACTCTTGTTTCATCTTGTGATAATCTCCTGGAAATAAGTTTCCTAAATTCTTGGGTTGATGTGAAGCCCCTCTGAAAAATTTCATAATTTTTAGAAATTATTTGAATATTTTTGGAGGTCAGTCAAACCCATTTAAATTCTGGTCAAACTTTAGCCCAGCACCTTGTAGAATTTTTGGAGGAAAATGTACAGCCCAAAAACCTCTGCAAAATTTACACAAGGTCAATGACTCAGCTAGAAAGCTCCTGTAAGAATTTCATAATTTTTGGAGTAAGTTTGCTACCTCAAATAAATACCCCAAACTCCAGATCAGTTGGAACCCAAATTTAGGGCTGAGCTAGACTCGGGCTCGAGTCAGACCCGAGTCCGACCCAGCCAACTGGCTCGGTCGAGCCGAGTTTAGCCGAGCTAGGGCTTGGACTCGTGCGCGCGTGTTCAGGGCCGTTGGATTGTAATCGTGGGGCTCCCAACCTCCCGAGCTCCTCTTACATTCTTCTTCCTCCTCCGCGTGCGCAGCGTAGGTGAGCAGTCGCAGCTCGATCACCTCGTGGGGCCTGCAACGGCTCTGAGCCCCTATTGTCAATCGTGTCGACTTTGCCCCGACTTTACCGCCTCCTCGCCTCGTTTTCTCGAAGAACCCCTTTGTCCCGTCGCCATTAAACCATCGTCCTCGTGCTCGGTTGGCCTCCGGCTACATGAGCACTCCTCCGAGGTCCTCCTTGAACCCCTTCCGCTCTCACCACTCTCCCACCACCTCCAGTGTGTGGAGCTCAAAACTCGAGGTTCCCAAATCCACCATTGTTGCCGGAAGCTCCGCCGTGGCCTTGGAGCTCCAAAGGGTTTTAATTGCAACTTGGAATGCCAACTTGTTCAATTAACCACCCGAGCCTTTTCCCTAACTCATTGTGGTTGATTTCACGAGGAAGTCCACAGGGAGAACTGTTCTTCGAGGCTTCTTGTCTTCTTCCTCGACTCGCGAATCGCTCCTTCTTGGTCTCTCCGAGTTCCTCGTGGCCTTTCCTACACTCGGGTGAGTTCATTTTAGTCCCTTAGAGCTTAAGGTCTAGCTAGTTTAGCTCGTGGCGCTTGTTTTCGCCGTTTTTGGTTTTTGCCGAAAACTTATCCTCCGCCCTTCTCCGGCTCGCCGGCGTTCTAGGCCTGCTCCGCCGTCGAGAATGCTCCCATTAGGTTCGCAATAGTATTGCGAACATATTGGCTTAGTTGGTTAGCGCCGCCATGGCTTGGGTCGTCGGCGACGTGTCGGCGAGCTCAACTTCGAGCTTTGTACCTTGTCGCGATTTTGTCAAGTCACCAGATCTCCTCGGGTTAATCGTGGCCGTCCACGACCTCCCCAGGTTTAGATCTGAGCGTTAGATCTTTGTTGAAAAGTCTTTAAGTCTTGGACCACCCTCCGCCAAATCCCAGCCGTCCAGGACCTCTTGAGATTAGATCTGGACCGTAGAGCCCTTGTTAGTAGAAACGCTAAGTCACAGGACCTCCTTGGATCCATCTCGGCCGATAAAGACCTCCTAGGTTAGCTCTAGGCCGTTAGATCCTGGTCTGCGAAAACTATAAGTGCCAGGACCTACCCCTAGAGTCAATCCCAACCGTCTAGGACTACCCTGGTTAAATCCTAGCCGTTTAGATCTTCCCCGTGCGCAAAAGACCTCCCCTTGGTCATTTTGCAAAGACCACCCTCGGGGTCCTCTTTGTAAAAAGCTACCCCTGGACTTTTTATAAAGAAAACTTCAGGACCTCCCTCTGCTTTAATCTGGACCGTTCAGGACCTCCTCCATGAAGATCTTAGCCGTCCAGATCTCGTCCGTTTAAACTCTGTCCTTAAAGACCTCCCCGCGTAGATCTTGACCATCCATGACCTCCCCCGGTGAGATCCCAACCGTTCAGACCTCCCGCGAGATCTTGACCGCCCAGACCTCCTCGTGTAAATCCCAACCGCTCAGACCTCCTTCGCTCGATCGTGACCGTTAAGACCTCCCTTGCGAGATCTTAGCCGCTCAGACCTCCCCGGAGATCTTGACTGTCTAGGACCTCATCCTTTAGATCTGTAGCTTTAGGACCTCCTCCTCAGGTCTAAACCGTTAGATTTAGAACTAACGGGCTAGACCTTCTAATGAGGACATCAAACCTAAGGATGCAACCATCGCTCGACTGGCCTTTGACCGCATCCTCTACTTCAACAACATCTTCGCCAATAGAACTTTCGGCTAATGCAAGACCATATTACCCAATTGGATCAAGTTACATCTACATGTCATGGTACTACGTCTACATGCCATGGTATTATGTCTGCAAGTCATGGTGCTACTGCATGTGCCAAGTCGATACGTTTTGGTCGATCGATTCGAATCACCGACAAGACTAACTTCAAACGGGCATAACTTTCACATACGAGTCCGCTTAGGAGGACCCGATTTATTTGGTTTGTAATGCTTAACCAACCACCGGTCCTAGCATCACAAATCAAATAATCGATCTCGAGATATGTATACTTCCCCAGCAAGATACACACCTCGGTACAAAATTAGACATCAACTCCATTCCACACATAGAGTCCAAACACAACACTACCAAACGGAGGATAAACAAATAGTAAAGTTATTATGCATAATGGCCGATCGCCACAAGATACACAAATAACAAAAGAGAGACAATGAAGCAAAAGTGCCATAAGATGGCTATAAACAAAGCCAATCAGTGTGCCTTCACCCACAAGGCATCTGACCGGACCGCCAAGACTAGTCGTCCAAGAAACGGCAACACAGCTCACAGAAGTGAGGACCCTGAGGCTCACCTCTTCCTCTCGCAACAAAAACATTAAGCAAAGCACCGAGTACAAAGATTGTCTTTGTACCGCAAGACCGACGTGTGAACTAACACTGCTCATATGCTACATGCAAAGCTTATTTGGTGGAGGCCATATGTTTTATTTGCATAAAGCCAATTTTATTTGCAATAATGTAATACAGTTTGAAGGCAAGTTTGCAATTCATTTTAAGATTGAAATAACAGTACGGATATTAATAACAAAAGCGAAAGATAAAACAACCTAGAAGTGACTATCCCAATAGTCACCACAACAATAGCACGAATCCCGCATTCGTACCACCCATCAAATTTTAATTTAAATGTTGTAGTCTAGTTCTTACGGGCGTATCCAGAGCGTGTCCATAACCTAGGACGAGGCTATTCGAATAGTTTTAACCTGCAGGTGTACCAATGTACCCACACTTGATCGCCTTTAAGCCAAAGCACACTTAGAAGGTATCTTTGTACACTAAGTCCTACGAGACTTTTCCAATATTGTGTATTAACTACGAGCCGCTCGTATGGATAGAAACCCATACGCTTACATGGTAAAGCCGAAAGACAACTACCCACTCGGGATAAAGCTTTTCTGACAACTACCATGCTCCCACCCCCATCCCTCCTGCGACCTCCTGCGACCGGAGCCAATACACGCCAAAGTACTAGGTCAAGAGAGGTCCCATATACTCTAGTGTGGTTAGCACGCAAAATGCTCAATGCGGTGGCGCAAGTAACTCGGTCCTTAATCGGCTCGGGCACCTTTCGGTCACCCAACAGATCACACAGTCTTACCATTGTGCCCAAGTCTAAATCATTTTTGTTTTCATTTTTAGTTTTGCGATAAACATAGCAAAAGTGAAACGTAAAGTTATAGTAGATTTTGTGTGATCAAGGCTACCGACTAAAGTCGATAACCGCCCGATTCTACCGATAGCTAAGCATGTCTAAGCAAGTTGACCGGATCTACTAAGTGACAAGGGATCATCCGATCTCTAATCACGAGAAATAACCTAAGCTCGGTAGTAGAGATCAATATTTTGTCTACGGATATGCAATACGGATTTAACTAATCAATTTAACACAAATTAAGCAATGCATACATACAATTTGAAACAAAATATTAATCTTTAAAATACAGGATAAAACATGATCAAACGCTTGCACATTGTTTGTTGCTCAATATGTTGCGGAGGATCGTCCTCAGGGTTGCCGCAAATATCGAAGCCTAACGATCGAACATAACAGCAAATAAGAACGAAAACACCGACAAAACTCAAACAATATAACAACAACAAAACACACTAAACTTTTCACAGCAGCCTAAGCATGATATAACAAAATTTCAGAAACAGAGAACGAATTCACTTTAAGTTATTAAGAATTTTCTATGAATTTCCTAAGCTAAAAACACATCAAAACACTAGTTAATTACTTAACAAATTTTCATGAATAGAAACAGTGTGTAAAACCTATCCTAATAGCTAGTATACTGAAAATGAAATTTTACAGAATTGGGTTCATTGAATTTGGACAATTATTGGAAGAGATATGCATTTTCTAATTTGGAGATTACAATCTACAACATTAAATTAATTAACAGATTTTTGCTACAGATACAAGGTTGAAACTCATTTCAGTAAATAGTACATTTAAAATGAAAATTAACAGCACTGGTTTCATGCAATTTTGATAAAAATTGAATTAGTTATGCATTTTACAAGTTTAATTGAATTAACAACTCAACAGAAAACAAAAACCAGAAATACTAAATCATTTCCGAAATCTAAAACGCACTTATCCCATTTCGCACCCACAGCCAGCTAGCCCCTGCCACTGACATGCGGGCCCGCGCGAGGGTGCTGACTGAGTCAGCTCTGACTCGGCCATGGCTTAAGGTGACGTCGAAGGCGTACACCGAGAATACGCCTTCGGCTTATCAAAACGTAAACCTAAACTAAACGTACAGGGAAATACGCTTCCAAACAGAGAAAACGCAACACTGAATATTACACCACCACTTAACCAGAATATGGGCCCACAGGACATAGACTCAGAGGACTAAAATAACCGCCAGATTTAAACTTAAACACAAATAATCTTCATGGGCCCACACGACATACAAACAACTAAAGAGACACTTAAGGCTAATGATTTAGGTTAGACCTTAACATGCGCTACGCTACCGAGGTCCACGAGACGATGGTGGCGCCGACAAGTGATGGATCTAGCGGACCGGAGGGTTTTAGGACAAAAGGGTTATACCTCTAGGTTCGCTACGACCTCGCGAACTTGATGACGGCGACGCGAGACCTCGAGGATGCCGGCGGCGAGCTGGCGGCGAACGGAGGCGGAGAAGAAGATGCGGCTTCGCGAGAAAGCGATACGGACTTCTAGAAGACTCGGAAGGTGCGCACAAGCCGCCCCAACACCGTGAGCAAGAAGCACGATAATGCCGACGAAGAAAGCTCGAGGTGGCCGGAATTTCACTGGCGCGAAACCGAGCTTGAGAAGAATTGGTCGCACGCGCGCAACGATGCACAAAAGGCAGAAACAAGCCCACCGTTAGATTCAGTGCACCAGTGCGATCCTAAGGGACCAAGTGTCGAAGCTCGAAACTCACCAGAGCACTAGCAAGCTTGCAGGGCCGAGACCACCGGAGTTGGGGACGAAGAAGTGGCTCCGGACGATTCACTGGATGCCACGAGCTCGGGATGGGAAAAATGGATGTGGCGAAGGACAACGAAGGCGGCGAGAGGGTTGCGGAAGCACAAGCGGCAACGAGGTGGTGGCGCCGCCTCTCCTTCTTCTCCGCCGAACCGGAAGTGGCGAGAGAGCAACAGAGCGGAGGAAACTAAGAACGGACGAGTGCAGTGAGGTTATAAAGTGCTGGCGATGCTTCGGAGAGGTACACGCGTCCCCGACGTGGCAGCGACGAGCAGCGTGGCAAGCATGCGAGAGCGGCCGTGAGCTCCGGTGAGACGCGGAGAAGACGAGGGTGATGCTGACAGGTGGGACCCACATGTCAGCGACGGCGACGAAGCGGTGCGAGCCCGAGTCAAATGCGGCGCGAACCGGTGGTTTGACTCGATCAACATCGCACCAACCGTTGGATCTAAAACGGACGACTGAGATCGATGTATGCATTCGGACAGGTCGGTTGCGCACGCGACGTGGATCGTTCGATTTGCATCGGACGGTCACGATCGATTGGACTGCGCGCGGTGCAGCCTAGGCGGTGCGACCGAGCCAAGTGGTGCGGGTCGGACTCGAGCCTGAGGTTGGGTCCGAGCCCGAGGAACAGTGATTTTAGTTTTTGATTTAAAAGACAGAGAAGGTTTGGGAAATTTTTAGAGGTAGCTCCAGAGCTCCAAAAATTCTGAAATTTTTATGGTAGATACTTTGGGAAGAGAAGAACACCTCATAAATTTTCCAGAACTTTTTATGCAATGCATTGTTCTGGAGAAAATTCACAAGCTGTTGAACTAGGGTTTGACCAGATTTCTAAACTGGTTTGACTTGGCCATTTGAAATACCAAATAAAATCTAAAAATTGTGAAATAATTCAGGGAGGTAGATAGGATGATCAAGATGATAGGAAAAATAATTTCAGAGGATGATCACAAGTTTGAAAGCTAAGAATCTGATAACAACAATTTCCAATCACAAGAATTAAATTCTAAAAATTGGAAATTGCTAGGGAAAATTGTAGAAACTTTCAAATGATTTGAAGAGACAACAAAAGTTTTTATTTCTCCTCAAAATTTTACATTTGAAATACAAACCCTAAGTTAGGGCTGTTACACCGTTGGAGGTCCACAAGTACTTGATTGAAAGCTTATTTCGTCCTCTTTCCAACGGATCAGGCCTCATCTTCAAATTCTTTCGACTGATCACAATAATCTAAATAAGGCGTCATATTACTGTTTGGGCCAATCTGGGCTTTGTAATCGAACTCCACTTGGCCCATATGCGTGCCCACCTAGATGTGTGATTATCGTTCACGTGAGCAGTTCCCACGAGATTAGTCCCGCCGCTAGTCCCTTTAGTTTTGTGGCTCCTCATTCCTATTTAAGGAGACCGCATCCTTCTAGTTTACTCGGATTTTGTTTAGTTAAAAGTTAGCCTTGTTGCAACCGTGTATTGGCTTGTGTCGACTAGACCAACCATAATACCGCTTCGTAATCCCAACTCAATTAAATATTTCAATCCTATTTGCAATTTCAGATTGCTTATTATCTTGTTCTTGCGTGCTTCTTGGTGTATGCGTGAATCGACCTTCGTGGTCGTCAACGGGTATTCGTGTACGGTTGATAACGACTTGTCAATCGATTCGTGGATTGCGTGGTTGCGAGCCTTGCGTGTTGGTAGCCAGGATCGTGAGAGTTGAGCGATGTCTACCGAACTTATCGTTCCCATCGAAAGATCGGGCCAACAATCAGACCTTCGTTTATCAGGTGGTATCAGAGCCAGGTTCATCGGTGAGAAATTTTTTTTCCCTACAGTCCAAATAGCCAAAAAAAATCAAAAAAAAAGTTTAGTTCATCGTCCGAACCAATTTGTGCCTCGCATTATTCTTTTCAGTTTTTGCATCTTTGAATTGTAGATTGCATCGTCGTGTCTTGTGCTGGTTTCTGTCTAGTTTGATTTTAGTCTAGAGTCTCTTGCGAGTCGTCTAGTTTTATCTTCCACCCTGCCGCGGCCAACAGAACTCTCTGCCAAAAAATAGTAGATCGATTCGGGGGTGCCGTCTCGCGTCGGCTGTATCTTGGCGCTTCGCCGCATTGCATCTTCGTGTGCGCGAGCTAAGCGGGGCTCATCTTCGTCCGTGCATTGCCACGGGTCCAGGCGTGCGTGCGTTGGAATCAGCTGCAGCCGCCCGAGAGCATCCCGCGCGTACAAAACCACCAAACGCATCCCGCCCCAAGCCGAGCAGCCGAGCAGCATCGCGTGCGTACAAATCTACCGCGAACATCCCGCCCAAATTGTTTTTCTTCCATCGGCACAGGTCCCAAGTACCTTCTCCTTTCTTTTAATCACACAGCAAGATTGCTTTTCTTTATTCTCGTGGATCTCGGAGCGATGCAGAGCGGCAGCAAGAAAAAATCGGGAAAAGAACAATCGCATCAGAGCGACTATTGTAGCATACGTTTTTGCAATCTTGTAGCGTTTTGGGTTATCAGAGTGACCCAAAAAACACGATTCGGTTCAGGTAGCTTTGTGATTTTTAAAAAAGGAAAAAGCAAGGAAAAAAAGAAAGAAAGAGAGAAAAATCGTGTTGCTACGATGAACGTAGTTATCAGAGTAAATGAGAAAGAAAGCCATCCTTCTGATCCTTGGTA
This sequence comes from Ampelocalamus luodianensis, assembly GCA_036346255.1. Lineage (NCBI taxonomy): Eukaryota > Viridiplantae > Streptophyta > Magnoliopsida > Poales > Poaceae > Ampelocalamus > Ampelocalamus luodianensis. The sequence continues at coordinate 59,393,156 of CM070617.1, read as the reverse complement.
GCTTTCTGAAGGTAAAAAAAAAGAGGAAAAAAAAAGAGAAGAAGAAAAAAAAAAGAACTACCTTATTTACTTGATTTTTGCTTGTTCAGTTTGGCATAGTTCATCTATTGTTCACTTGTTGATAGTTCTTGTGCTAGCGCGTCGTTGTTGCTACTAGTTGTTCTTGTGAGTTGCTCTAGCTAGGCTTGGTTTAGACTAGGACCAACACTTGTGACTAGTACTTTGAACTGCTTTTCAACTTTGCATACTTAATTGAATAATTGCTATTCCTTTGCTACATACTAGCCTTCCGAGCTCCACTCCCTACTAACTCAGCAGGTGTCGTTCCACGCAATCGTTGGTCTGATCGCAAGTGAGAGTATCACGAACCACCACGGTTGTACCACATCTTTCTTTGCATTGGTAAGAACTTGTAAGGACTGGTATAAGCTTGAGTGTGAGTGACTTGTGAAACTCGAACCTAGTAGTTCATAGGGACATATACACTGTGATCTTTTCTTTGTTTTCTACTCACAATGGCAGGTTCAGGATCACAAGGGGAGAATAGCAGGCCCCATGTTGAGGAAGATGCACCTCTCACGCCGCGCACGAAAGACATCATGGAGCATTTTTCACGCTTGTTGAGTCAACATACGGAGCGTATTGAGCGAGTTCTAGATCGCACCAATAACGATCTTGTTGCGATTGCCACACGTGTGGAGCAACTAGAGAGAGCTTCCCCTCCTGCTGCCGCCCCCGTTGCTGTTGGCGTTGCACAACCGCGCCGTAATCCATCCGTTGCTCGTGCTCGCTCTTGGGCTGATGAGGTGGAAGAAGAAAAAAAATGAACAACTACACTGCTGATACAGAAACCGATGGAGTCAATGTTCACAATGATCATAACCATCGTCGGCTTCGTCACAATCGTCAAGGTATGGAAAGAAATCAACGAGAGGTACGCGACCATAATGATGCAATTGGTAAAATTAAATTCACTATGCCATCTTTTGCTGGAAAATATGATCCTGACGCTTATCTCACATGGGAGTTAGCAGTAGAACAAAAAATTGCTTGTCATGAATTTCCTGAAGATAAGAAAGTTAGGGCTGCTACTAGTGAATTTTTTGATTTTGCATCTATTTGGTGGAGTGAATATGGTCGTAATCATCAAGACCTACCTAGAACCTGGAATGCTTTGAAAAGAGCAATGAGACATAGATTTGTACCTTCATATTATTCTCGTGATTTGCTTAATAAATTGCAACGTTTAAGACAAGGTAGTAGTTACAGAGGATTATTATCAAGAATTGCAAACCTGGTTTATTGCGTTGTGGTTTAGATGAAGCAGAAGATGCTAAGATGGCTAGATTTTTAGGTGGTTTAAACCAGAAATTCAGGACATACTTGATTATAAAGAATACAATTCTATCACTCGTTTGTTCCATCTTGCTTGCAAAGCTGAAAGAGAAGTGCAGGGTCGACAATCTCGCTCTAGGGGCAATTTTGGAGGATCTTTTGCCGGTCGGACAAGTCAATAGCAACACGAGGCACCCTCCTCAAGTCATGTGCCCCCTGCTGCTCCTTCCACTCATTCGCATGTTCTGGATGTAAGAAAATTAGCAAAGGTACAAGTTCCTACAAAAAGTGCTTCTTCTGTTGCTTTCTGAGGCGATCTAGAGATGTACAATGTCACCAGTTGCAAAGGATTTGGGCACTTGATGCGCGATTGTCCAAGTCGTGAGCTTTACTTATCAAGGATAATGGTGAGTACATACGCTAGCGATATTGAGGAAGAACATGTTTTGGTTGCAACTAACAATACGGTGATGACGAGGAAGAACATATAAGCCATGAGGCGGTGGCATGTACCAAAGCTTAGTTGTTCGTCGCGTGCTCAGTGCTCAAATGGAGCTTGCTGAACAAAATCAACGTCACACCTTGTTCAAATCGAAATTCGTCATCAAGGAGCGTTCCTGTAAAGTCATCATCGATGGTGGAAGTTGCAACAACCTTGCTAGCATAGACATGGTCGAGAAGCTTGGCTTGACCACAACTCAACACCCTCATCCTTACTACATTCAATGGCTGAATTCTTGTGGTAAGTTGAAGGTGACTAAACTTGTGCGCATATATTTTTCTATTGGATCCTATCATGATTATGTTGATTGCGATGTCGTACCTATGCAAGCATGCTCATTATTATTAGGTAGACCTTGGCAATATGATCGATATACTGAACATCATGGTAGATCTAATCATTATACTTTCAACTATAAAGAAAAGAAAATCACTTTGCTTCCAATGTCTCATGCTGCTATATTAAAGGATGAATTAGCAAGATCTACGAGATTAAGTAAGGAGAACACAAACGATGATCGTAAGATTATAGCTCCAAGTGAAATTAAATTGAAAGCACCTGTTATGTTAGCTACAAAATCTGCTTGCATTGACTTGGAACAACATCAATCTGAATGCTCTAGTATGGTTTGCAACGACTCTTTGTGTCCTTTAGAAGATATGCATGTTTCTTTGTTTCCTGTTGCTACTAACATTTTGCAGGAAAGTGATGATGTGGAGACCACGATTGAGTCGAGGACGACTCCAATTCAAGAAAGGGAGGATGATGAGGACATCAAACCTAAGGATGCAACCACTGCTTCGACCTGCTGCACTGCATCCTCTACTTCAACAACATCTTCGCCAATAGAACTTTCGGCTAATGCAAGACCATATTACCCAATTGGATCGAGTTACATCTACATGCCATGGTACTACGTCTACATGCCATGGTATTATGTCTGCAAGCCATGGTGCTACTGCATGTGCCAAGCTGGATACGTTTTGGTCAGATCAGTTCGGAATCAGCCTGACAGCACTAACTTCAAACGGGCATAACTTTCACATACGGAGTCCGTTGGAGGTCCACAAGTACTTGATTGAAAGCTTATTTCGTCCTCTTTCCAACGGATCCGGCCTCATCTTCAAATTCTTTCTGTACTGATCAGAATCATCTAAAGAAGGCGTCATATTACCTGTTTGGGCCAATCTGGGCTTTGTAATCGAACTCCACTTGGCCCATATGCCAGCGGCCCACCTAGATGTGTGATTACTGTTCACGTGAACAGTACCCCACGAGATTAGTCCCGCCTCGCTAGTCCCTTTAGTTTTGTGGCTCCTCATTCCCTATTTAAGGAGACCGCATCCCTTCTAGTTTACTCGGATTTTGTTTAGTTAAAAGTTAGCCTTGTTGCAACTTCGTGTATTGGCTTGTGTCGACTAGACCAACCATAATACCGTTTCAGAATCCCAACTCAATTAAATATTTCAATCCTATTTGCAATTTCAGATTGCTTATTATCTTGTTCTTGCGTGCTTCTTCGGTGTATGCAGGAATCGACCTTCGTGGTCAGGTCAACAGGGTATTCGTGCACGGTTGATAACGACTTGTCAATCAGTTCAGCGATTGTGTGGTTGCGAGCCTTGCGTGTTCGTAGCCAGGATCGTGAGAGTTGAGCGGTGCCTACCGAACTTATCGTTCCCATCGAAAGATCGGGCCAACAATCAGACCTTCGGGTTCATCACCTTCCTCCGTAGATTTAGCCTTAGGACCTCCTCGAGGTCGGGCATCGATCTTGATCGACGGTCCCGACCACCTAAGCGCGAGGACCTCCTCTGTGTGCGCTGTGCATGCACTGGTCGTGGCCGTTGGATCTAATCTCAACGGCCCAGACCTCCCCAATGCGGAAGAGGTCTCTCGGTGCGCTGTACTTCGAGGTCCGTAGCCGTGCGATGAAGGATCGACGGCCACGACCTCCCCATTTTTCGTTAAGTCTGTTAGACCTCCCGAGAGCTCAAATTTTCAAAGTATTTGGATTGTTCGAATTTCAAAAGTGCATAACTTTGTCATTTCAGCTCCTTTTGAATGATTCCAGTTGTTTTAGCTCTGTTATAGAATGAACTCTAATCTGAGAATAAATTTAGGCACTGTTATGTAGCAGAAAAGGATATAAATTGCATGATCTTGTTTAGTGAAAAAGGTTGTCTAGAAATTCATTGAAAATTTGTAAAATGCATAACTTATTCTCTGTAATTCCAAACTGAGCAAACTAAATTTTGTTAAAACCCACTAGGAATGTACTGTAGTGTAGAATAGGTCTTAATATGATCCTTGCCACTGAAGTTAATGATCTACTAGTTTTAGAACTTAGAAAAATCATAAGTAATTTATTTCAACTTCAAATGAAGTAAACTCAACTTTGCTGTTCTTAGGATGACCTTATCTACCCACCATAAAAATTTCAGGTTCCAAATCATTCTAGAAATTTTGCCATGAACAGAGTAAGTAATTAATTTAATTAGAATTTTTCAGCTGAGAGAAATTGTTTAGGGCATAACTTTTTCATGCTAAGTCCAAATGAAGTAATTCTTGTTCCTAAAATTGTATAAAATCAACCTCTAGCTGCTGTGTAAATTTCATGGGATTTGGATGTCTTTTGCTGTTGAGTTTTAGTTGGTGTTCTTCGTTCTTATTGGTTTTATCGCATTTTCGCGTTAGGTTCCGAAGATTATATTGAATCTAAGAACTCTCCTCTGCAGCAAGAACCAGTCTAGCAAGGCAATCAGTTTAATCATGTTAATCCCTATATTTTCAAGTATTTATGTTGTTTACAAATTCTATGTATGCATTGCTAGTTTGTGTTAAACTATTGTCGGTAGTTGACCTAGTAGATGCATTTTCTTAGGCAAATGATTATCCTTTACTACCATGAGCCTAAGTTATTGCTGTGATTTAGAGTTCGTGGATGAGATCTTGTCACTTAGTAGTTTTGCAGATTAATTGCTTAGCCATGCTTAGCTTCCGGTAGAAATGGGCGGTTATCGACTTGTCGATAACCTTGATCACACAAATGCTTACTATGTACCTATATTTCGGCTTGACGCTATGTTCAATTTGCAAAAACCCAAAACTAAAAGCAAAAGATTTGGACTTGGGCACAATGGTAAGATGGTGTGATTTTGGGTGTATTGGAATGGTGCCCGGTCAACATGGACCGAACATCTTGTTACACTAGACCAAGCATTTTAGCGTGCTAACCACACTAGAGGGTATGTGACCTCTCTTGACTTAGTACTTTGGCGTGTATTGGCTTCGGTCGCAGAGAGTCGCGGGAGGATGGTCTTTGGGAGCATTGCGGTGTCAGAAAGGCTTCCGTGATGGTGGTTGTCTTTCGGCTTGCAATGTAAGCGTATGGATTCGATCCATACGAGCGGCTCGTGGTTAATACACAATATTGGAAAACGTCTCGTAGGACTTAGCGTCTGGCATACCTTCGGAAGTGTGCTTTGTGGCTTAAAGGCGGTCGATGTGTGGGTATATTGGTACACCCTGCGAGGTTAAAACTATTTGAATAGCCTCGCCCTAGGTTATGGACACGCTTGGTAAGGTCTTTCAAGAGTTAGACTACAACCTTTTAATTAAAACTTGATGGGTGGTACGAATCGGGATTAGTGCTATGTTGTGGTGGCTATTGGGATAGTCACTTCCAGTGGTTACTTGTATTTATTATTAATTATTGTTATATTCAACATCAAAAGCAGATTTGCAAACTTGCTATTAAATGTATTACATTATTGCAAATAAAGTTGGCTTTGTGCAAAATGAGACATACAACCTCCACTTAAATAAGCCTGCATGTAGTTTATGAACAGGTCTACTATTCCACACGTCGATCTTGCGAGTACCTTGTGTACTCATTGTTCTTCTTAAATGTAAATTGTTGCAGAGGAAGAAGGTGAGCTCGATGGGCCTCACTTTTGTGAGTGTGTTGTGGTAGCTTATGGGCGATTAGCTTGACGGCCGGTCGGTTGCCTTGTGGGTTGTGTTGGCTAACAGGTCGACTTTTGTTCTTAGCCATCTTATGACGCTTTTGCTTCCATTGTCATTCTTGTATATTGTGTTATTTGGCCGGTCGGCTCTTTTGTAATAACTTTACTTTATGTATGTCGTTGTTGAAATTAGTATTAATGTTGTATGGAAATGATGTATAATTTTGTGATGATGAGCATGTGCTGCAATTCTGGGAAGCACATGTCCATCGAGGCTTTGGATATTTGATTAGTAATGCTAGAACCATATGGAGGTTAAGTATAATCTGTAGGCAAATGTTTATCCTCTACTACTGAGCCTAGGAGTATATTGCTGTGATTTAGAGTTCGTTGGATGAGCTCTTGTCACTTAGTAGTTTACGAGTCAATGTTGCTTAGTCACGCTTAGCTATCGGTAGAATTGGGCGGTTGTCGACTTAGTCGATAACTTTGATCACACAAAGTTTATTATGACTTTATGTTCAACACCTTGTGCTATGTTTAATTGTGAAAACTAAAACTAAAACAAAATGATTTAGACTTGGGCACAATGGTATGATGGTGTGCTTTTGGGTGTGAATGGTTGGTGCCCGAGAGTCAACAAGGAACGAACATCTTGTGTCACACTATCCAAGCATTTTTGCGTGCTAACCACACTAGAGGGAAATGAGACCTCTCTTGACTTAGTACTTTGGTGTGTGTTGGCTCCGAGTCGTAGGAGGTTTGTAGGAGGGAAGATGTTGAGAGCACTGTAGTTGTCTGAAAGCTTTACCCTTGATGGGTGTTGACTTTCGGATTTATAATGTAGCGTATGGGTTTCTATCCATACGAGCGGCTCGTAGTTGATACACAATATTGGAAACGTCTCGTAGGACTTAACCGTACCGGCATACCTTTGGAAGTGTGCTTCATCTAGTGGCAAAAAGGCGGTCTGAAGTGTGGGTACATTGGTACACCCCTGCAGGGTTTTGAACTATTCGAATAGCCTTGTCCTAGGTTATGGACACTCTTGGTTAGGTTTTGCAAGAGTTAGACTATAACCTTTTAATTAAAACTTGATGAGTGGTACGAATCGGGGATTCGTGCTATGTTGTGGTGGCTATTGGGTTAGTCACCTCTAAGTTGTTATCTATATTATTTATGGTTACCTCGCTGTTATTTCAATGATTAAAAACAGATTTGATAAATTACTTTCAATCTATTTTATTATTGCAAATGAAAATTGCTTTATGCGTCCAATTAACAATATAACCATTTCCCTTGTTCCAGCTCTCATGTAGGTATATATAGGCTTGTTACTCGTAAGTCTTGCGAGTACATTATTGTACTCATCTGCATTGCTTGTTGTGTGCAGAGGAGGAAGTGGATCTCCAAGGGGTCTACTTCTGTGAGTTTTGCTACGACGGGTGTGACTAGCTTGGCGGCCCGGTCGGTTGCCTTATTGGTTATGTTGGCTAACCGGTCGTCTCTTGTTTATAGCCATCTAATGACATTTTTTGCTTCCACTGTTACTTGTTAGCTTGTTGTCATTTGGCCGGTCGGTTCTTTTGTAATAACTCTATCTATTGTATGTCTTTTGCTAGACTTGTTGTTATATGTTGTATAGAAATGATGCATGATTTTGTAAAGATGTATATGTGCTGCAATTCTGAGAAGCACATGTCCTTCGAGACCTAGGATATTTGATTAGTGATACTAGAACCATGTGGAGGTTAAGTATTACTAGTTAAATACCTCGGGTCCTCACAGAGATGAAGGAAGCAAATTGGGATAGGCGGTCGGAGGAGGGGATGGAGGAGGTGACGGGGAGGCTGAGGGGTTGGGCGGCGGAAGAAGATGGCAGCGGGGGAGGTAGAGCTGAAGGAGAAGGCAGGGATGACGTGGAGCCACTCGCACTTGAACCAGAAGGCGTCGCACCTGCTCTCGTACCTGAACCAGCGCCACAAGTGGATCGCCGAGCAGATCCATGCCAACCGCATGTGTCGCCAGGAGGAGGTCCAACGAGTTCACGGAGGAGCGGTTCTTAGTCATACCACCCTCATCTCCAATAAGGAAAGGGAAGGTATACGTACGTACATACATACGCGGTGTGGCTATGCGGGTTGTAGATGGGTTGAAACGGGTTGGCAAAATGGGTTGAGACCATTTTAGAGAAATGGTTTGGGTTTGGTTAGGTTGAAGTATCATGTGGGTTGGTTTGGATTGGATCTTATGGGATGAGAAGTGGATTGGTTTGGGTTGAGAAAGTGGAACTTGTTATTGTGGGTTGAGCTGAAAATGGGTTGGTTTCTCACCCATTCGTAGGCCTACCTATGGGATATGCGTCAGGAAGGGTATCAAGAAGGGTCGACTGCATGGGTTAATAATTGCCGTGGGTCCACGATTGTTGCTCACGAGAAAACTAACTGCTAGTGAACCTACGTGGCATATACTAAACCTTAACCAATCCATTTTTATTTATAAAAGTTTTTGTTGCGAATTGTGAGTCAACTAAGCTCATCTGCTTTAGTAATCTCTTACCGAACTCACTATACTAAGAAGTCAAGAGCTGTTTGGATTGTTACCTCAACGTGCCAAACCAAATTTTGGTAATACCTGAGTGATTTTGCTAGCGTTTGAATTAATGCCGAAATATTGGTTTGCCCAAAAAAATTGGAATGCCAATGCAAAGCAATGGAGCTTCTTGGCAGTTCTTGGGCGAGCAACGTGGTCGCCAAAATTTTGGTATGGCAGATACCCTTGCTTCTATGAGGTGGCAGTATCTGATTGGTTGCATTAAATGATTTAGTTTTTTTGACTAACAAACTTCAAATAACTGTATCTTCTGACCTGTGTATGTGATTTATGATCCGTTTGAATTGTTGCATTCCTTGCGATTTAATCAACAAAACAAGATCTATATTGAGAATATTTTGGTGAAAAAACATAGATACCATGTGGGGCCATGTGCCATACTTACAACTAGGTAAATTTTGGTAATCTTTATAGCTATTGACATAGTTGCAATCCAAACATATCTACATTACCAAAATTTTGAACATGTCTTGATATTAGTATTGCCAAAATTTTGCTTTAACTACTTGAGGGCACAAACCAAACGGGCGGATCGCCTCTTAGGCTCTAAAATCAACCAAAAAAGGAAAAAAAAATGAACCGTATACAGTGTCATGGAATATCAAGAAAAAAATGCTAGGTCAAAGACGCAAATCTTGACAGTATCAATGGCCTAAACACAAAACAAGCTAGCAAAAAGAATTAAAAAAAGGGAGAAATAGAAGGGGGGAGAAAAGGAAAAAAAAAGGGGAAGAGAGAAGAACAGCAAGGAACAACTACTCCATCACTTTCCCCACTCCAAAGCAGTACGCCAGCATCCACCATCCATACATCCACCGCCACCGCCCCTCACCCATCTTCCCCAATCCCTCGCCAACCAGCCAGCGACGCCGCCGCATCAAAAGCCCATCACCGCCACCCCCAAGAGCCCCTCCAAGAATCGCAAGAACCCCGATTCCCCATCGCCGCCTCGATGGGGTGCGGGCAGTCCAAGATCGACCAGGAGGAGGCGGTGTGCCGGTGCCGGGAGCGGAAGCGGCTGATGGCCGACGCTGTCCAGGCCCGCAACGCCTTCGCCGCCGCCCACTCCGCCTACACTGTCCTTCTCAAGAGCACCGGCGGCGCGCTCTCCGACTTCGCCCATGGGGAGGCGCCCGACCCCAGCCTGGTGGCTTCCCATTCCCACCTCGCCGCGGCGGCGGCAGCGGCGGCCTCCGTCTCCGCGCCGCCGCCCCCGTCCACCGCAGCCGCCCTCCTAGCGGCCAACCCGCCGCCTCTGCCCTTCCCGGACTTCTCCCACGGCGGCCTCCAGCGCTCCTCCTCCACCCCCAACATCCCCATGCCTGACCCTAGGGCTGCCGCCAAGAACCGCCCCCCTGCTGGCGCCGCCATCCGGGAGGAGGAGGAGGAGGAGGAGGATGGCCATATCAGGACCGACAGTGATGACGACGACGATGACGACGATGAGTACGACGATCACCACGAGCACGATGATGTCAGCGTCGACGAAATGGTGCACGGGCTGCCGCCGAAGAGGGGTGTGATGGACAGCGTGGGGTCTTCTCCAGTGACACCGCAGCCACCACCACGGCCCAACCCATCCTCGCTGACGCCGCCCTCCGCGACGCCACCACCCCCCATGCCAGAGCCACAGTTGGCTACCTGGGACTACTTCTTCGGCCCAACCCCCACACCACCGCCCACCCTGGAGCAGTCCACTGAGGAGACTTGGATCGAGAGGCGGGAGAAGGAGTCCGTGCCAGTTGTTAATGAGCCAGTTGCTCCTGCACGTGCTGCTGAGGAGCGGCCACCGCAGACAACACTGGAGAAGGCAGATACTATCGAGGAGCTTGCGGCGAACCTTCCTCGGTCGAAGCCGATTATTAGGAAGCCACTCAAGGCACCTGGCCCGCCACCCGAAGTGCACTACCAGCATGCTGCGTCAATCGGTGCGGTTGAGACTCGGAAAGGGAAGATGGTGAAGGTGTCGGGTACTGCCAGCTTGCTGCAGATTGTTTCTCAGCTTGACGATCACTTCCTCAAGTCTTCAGAGAGTGCACATGATGTGTCAAAAAAGCTTGAAGCCACCCGGATGCATTACCACTCCAACCATGCTGACAGTCGAGGCAAGTGTGGCTCCTTAATTTGTTTCTTGATCCTTACTTTTGAATCTTGAGCAATCACTACGCACCCACTAAGTCAGCAAATGCACTGTGTCTTCTGATCCTTAGTTTTGGAAACTGGAAAGAAGATTAGCACACGTGCATCAATGATCATTTAGAATGGAGACAAGTCTGCCTTTTCCTATTTGATAAACTGCGAGTAAAAATGTGTAGTTCCCTTTGGAGATTTTGTAGTCATAGCACCTCGGCGAATTGGGAGTCTGCATTTTGTAATCCCTTGTTGAGTTGGTGTTTACAAACACATCTGGAAGAGTTACTTTTGTACTTGTCTTAACCCTAATTAACCTCCAAATTGCTGTTTTCTTAATTTACCGTACAAGATTACGTAATTTACCCCATATTTATTACTCTCTCTCTCTCTTTTAAGTTTTATTGTTCTAATAACTCTATCCGTTTCATAACAGTTTCTTGGTTTATGAAATCTGCAATCTAACTTATAAATTCTATTGTGTGTGCAGTGCGATGTTGAATTTACACTTTTCTAATGATTTCTTAATGTTTTTCAGGACATATTGATCACTCTACAAAAATCATGCATGTTATCACATGGAACCGCTCCTTCAAGAACTTACCTGACCAAGATGATTTAGGTGGTAATTTTGAGATTGATGAAAGATTTGAAACTCATGCCACAGTTCTAGACAGGATGCTTGCTTGGGAGAAAAAATTGTACGATGAAGTGAAGGTAATGTATGTTTGACAATAATTTCTTTGGCATTTATCAATTCTAGTGCTAGTGCTTTGAAAATTGTATTTACCTTCGGTCTTGTAATTTGTGTTTTCCTCTCATTATTTTTCACGTCAAAACTTAAAATAATATTCTTGGACACTGTTCATCTTTTGGATTTATCCTTTTCTCATTACGCTGTCAGAATTTTATACAGTTTGTGTTGGTCCAGGGTTATGTTTTGATACCAGTACTGAACACCTTTGTAGTCAGATCCTAATGATAGCCTAATTTTGAACCATAATATAAATTAGTGATAGCCTAATTTTGAACCATAATATAAATTAGTTGTACTTGTGACACCACTGTCGCTGCTTTTAGATTTATGTATTGCACTATTGCTATTGTTGCATCATGATCAGTGGTATCCAAAATACTAAGCGAGTTAATGTTGTTCTTCATATCAATCAGGGAGTGCAGTGCAATCAAGATTTTTTTTTAATACAGATTACTATTACATAGAAAGCCTGCCATTTAAAAGAGACTCCCTTCGATTCCAAATGTAGGTCATTTTGGATTGTGACACCATCTCTAAACCCACCTTGACTGCTAATTCCAAATGTAGTTCGTTGTTACAAACTACAAAAAATATGTATGATGAAAATATATCATGTTGAATCTAGTAATGCCAATTCCATGTGGATGTATGATGAAAATATATCATGTTGAATCTAGTAATGCCAATTCCATGTGGCCATCTATCTATCTATCTACTAGGACAGCTTACATTTGCAATCAGAGGGAGTACATATACAGTGAGAAATAAACTGTGGTCAATTAGTAGGAGCAACAAGTGTAAACCAAACTGTCTTATTCAGATTTTAGACCTGTGGTTTCTTTTAGTGCCTCTTAACATGTGGAATTGTTAGCCATTGCTCATTTTCCATGTCTGTTATGTTTTTTGTTCTATGAGTACTCAGCCTGTGTCTGAATGTGACAAACCAGGCAGGGGAACTTATGAAAATTGATTATCAAAAGAAGGTAGCCCTATTGCATAAGCAAAAGAAACGTGGTGTTAAACTTGAAACCCTTGAGAAGACAAAGGCTGCTGTCAGCCACTTGCACACAAGGTACATAGTAGATATGCAATCCATGGATTCAACAGTTTCAGAAATAAACCGGCTACGTGATAAACGGCTATACCCGGAGTTGGTGGACCTTGTTGATGGGTGAGCGTTCTTTGACTTCGAGTAAAGTATTGATAAATTCAGTGTAACATTTACATTTTCATCTTGGTTTCTGTCATTCAACCGCAATTAATTGTTTCAATGAAATGGGCTTGCCTGTTTGTCTATTTGCTGTTCCTTCTCATAATCTCATCCATGTGCTCCGACTAAGCTACCTGATTGTCCTCACTAGCATAACAAAATAGAGGTGTATGTATTTGTACTGAAACCAAATATAACAGGGCAGAAAAGAAAGATACCTGGGTAGGACAGTTAAATCAATGTAAAGTACAGGGAAACAACACTGCCACATGAGCACCGGCTATCCTAGCCTTGATTGGTACTCCCTCCCTCCAGGCACGAAAGAGTATGGTTTTTAACATCGACATGGTCTCCAAAAAGCAACTTTGACCACTAATTTCTATTGTAATATGTTTATAAACCTAGTAAAACTATAATATTTTGAAAGTACTTTTCGAGACAAATCTACATATATCTTTTTCATATGTTCAATCCAAATGTTCATAGAGATATTGATAGCCAATGTTTAAAAAAGTTTGAAGCATGCATCCCAAAGACACTCTTTTGTGACTAGAGGGAATACCTTGTTATTTTCACCTAACAATTAATTACTCCTTACAATCCAGAAAGAATGTCACATTTTTTGTGTGCTGGTCAAACTTTTTGAACTTTGACCATTGATATGTTTGCAAATACCATGATTAGTCACTAGATAATGGCATAGGCATATTCTTCATCAAAAGTATTTTTCAAATATTACAATTTTCTAACTTCTGCTAATGTATAACAACAATAATTAATGGTCAAAGCAGTATGATTGAGACCACATCAAGTCAGAATACGCCATTCTTCTTGGATTGGGTGTGGTGCCATTTCATGATTTGTGGAACTTATTGTATGTTAGTTCATCATTACCACATTTTTGTTATTGTGCTTCAGTTCCATTATTTCATTTATACAAGGTGCTCAAAAAGTTGAATGTACCATAGATTCGTTGTATTTTCAATTGCTCTATGCAGTAAACTGGTTAGTAGTTATAATAGCAGAATTACAAAGGGGATTTGTATTGTTTGGGTTCCAAATATGAGTTTGTTTTGCAGCATTAAAGTGTTATGTCACCTTATTTGTTTGTTACAAATGATTTCTTTAGCATTACTTATATGCTGTGTATTTTGGTTTTTATTTCTCTCTACTATTAAAAAGTGCTTTTAGTGTTTGTTGTTCATCCACCATCACTCTCACCTCCCACAAGAATGCTAGACTAAAACCAGGAAAAAAAAACTTCTTTAACAGCCTATTCTGTTGTCTCTTGCTCCCATCCCACATCCCACATAAACCGCTGAAGATTACCAGAAAAAAAAGACCTTCCCAGAACAAACTCCCATCAAACAAACTCGTTGTCAAGATAAAACTCCCGCTCTTATATCCATATTATATATTGTAGTACATAAACTGGTTTTCTAGTACCTATATATTGTTCAATTTTGGATGTGGTTTTCCTCACTTGAAAAACTTTCAAGCATATCAGTAATTGTATCTAATTGGATCCCAGGGTAGTCTGATCAAAATTTTCTGCAATCAATGGAACGGAATAAGTGGGTAGGGATTCTATTATGGAATCTTTTGGGAATAGAAATATGTAGTAATTCCCTGTAAAAAGCAGATGCATCTGTTTTGTAGTTTTGTCTACTACAAAAGTAGCAAGTCATGCTTTGTAGTTGAGGCAGTTACAGAAGTTTGCATTGTTAGAACAATTTGTCCTATTGAATGTGATCATACTTATCTTGTGATGTGTAATTGTTTGATGTCTTAAGGTGTATCTAGTCTTTGCAGTTTTTTTTATTTATTTATCATTTCTGTTTAAGTTAATATTTGCCTTCTGCAGAATGGCAAACATGTGGAGTTCTATGCACTGTCATCATGCGGACCAGCTTACTGTCATATCTGAAATCAGAGCTTTTGAGATCCCACCTATTCCAAGAGAGACAACTGATTTGCATTATAAGCAGACTTGTGAGCTACGTGACATTGTCAGGGAGTGGCACATGCAGTTCGAGAAACTTATGGACCATCAGAAAGGGTACATCAGAGCACTCAATGCATGGTTGAAGCTTAATCTTATCCCCATCGAGAGCAACTTGAAGGAGAAGGTCTCCTCCCCTCCAAGGCAGGTAGAACCACCCATAAAAAATCTGCTATATGCCTGGCACGACCAGCTTGAGAAGCTTCCAATTGAACTTGCAAAAACTGCCATCAAAAGCTTTGGTGAAGTCATAAGCAATATTGTACTGCACCAGGACGAGGAAGTCATTCTAAGGAGGAGGTGCGAGGAAACTCGTAGGGATCTCAACCGAAAGAGAGCACAGTTTGTAGACTGGCATCGAAGGTACGTGGAGAGAAGGGCATCCCTAGGTGAGGATGCTAACCCTGAAGCAGCTGAAACTCAGAACTCAGATCCTGTCAATGAGAGGAAAATAGCCATGGAGGAATTAGAGATTAGGCTGAAGGAAGAGGAGGAACACCACCTTAGGTTTGCCAGGCAGGTGAGGGAGAAGTCGCTCACAAACCTCCGGATGCACCTACCAGAGCTCTTCAGAAGCATGGCTGATTTTGCTGTCTTGTGCTATGACATGTACAATAATTTGAGAAAATCTGCCGTAATGCCCAAAGATGAAGTTCAAGGCTGATGCTGTGCGTCTGTAACTGTTATCGTACTCGACTTCATCACCAGCTGTAGCAAAAATATTTTGGTTGTAGCTGTTCGCTGGTATCTTTAAATCTGGAGTTTTTTTTCCATTTGTTTTAAGTGCATTGTAGAGCTAGTTCATCATTGATGATTTAATTCTGTTTGTGAATTGGAATGATCCTTCCTGAGTCCATTATTTAGTCCCATTCTCCCCCTGTACATTGATGTCTATTTTAAAGCCTTCTTCTATCAAATGCATATATATATTTTTCTCTCTTTCCAAAAGCACCACTGGATGTGGAAGGGTTTGGTTGTGAATAATGGTTGTGCCTGCGAGACATGCTTCACATAGTCGAATTGCATTAGGTGCACGTGGCTGGAGACGGCATCAGATTTTTACGAAAAAGTGTAATTCATTGTAATCATAACGGGCATCCTGATGAACAAAGTCTAAGCTTCCGTGTGTTAAAAAAATAATGTTTTTTCTTACAAATTTGGATATGAGACATTTTTTTTGGGGGTAAGGGGCTAAGGGCTAATGCCTCGGCCTAACAAATATTAAAAATAGGAAAAGGTTGGGGTCATTTTAATTGTCTTGATGAGTATTGAGTCGATTCAATTGAAGCTGCACACAAGATTCAATAATTCATAATTTCATATTTGAATCCTGCTATATATTAGAGATTTTAAAATGATGTAAATACTGAATTTAGTTCCAGAATTTAAAATTTCACATTTAGATTTCTATATTTGAAATTTCACGTTTTAGAATAGCCAAATGTTTAGCAAGTCCAAAACTTTTATTCCCCCCTGAAAAGTATGTTCGGGGCATTTTGGTTAGTTTTGAAAATAACCGCCAGTAGTGAGATACAACGGCGTGATTCAAATTTTATTGGTAACTTATTCTGAGACCAAAACTTGATCGAAGCTCATTGAAACAGCATGAACCAAATTTCATTAGTACAAGAAACTGACCCTATTTAAAATTGCTAAATTCCAATGGGTGGAAGAGATTCACCATAAAATAATCTAAAAAAGATAAAATAAATAAAAACAAGAAATGTTCTAAGAAAATTATGGTAAGTATGCATACTATGTGAACCACCCTTCTTTGTAACCATATATACACTTGACTTTATACACATACCTAAAGAAAAACATAAGACATCATTCATAATAATTTACATGCTGACAACCAAGTTTAGTTACAACAGTAAACACTGATATATCATATATGTATATACTTACAAGACACAACAAACCAAAAAACTTGCATAGGTTGGAAGTTCCAACAGTAGGCTGTTTGGTACATGAATCTTCTATACATCAGTATTGAGGTTGTACTTTCTGCCGCTTGGGACATAGCTATTGCGTAAACAAAGATGTTCTCCTCTTATCAACTTACTGTACTTGAACATTAACCCCCAGTTTAAGCTTGAGTTCTTTCCAGCACCTCCCATTCGTCGTCTGAAGATGCGGCATGATCCTTAGTATAGCTCCTTGACATCTCCTGAGGCAGACCATTTTTGTTCTCACTCCCCAACGACTGGTCTCTGTCAATTGATGTGCTCTTGTAATAATCTATGTGGGAAGAAGTAGCTGAGCCGCTAGTTGTCACCAGGGTTGACTCAAGCTTGCTTTTACGGGTTCTCTCTTTCAGTGCAACAGCATTTGCATGGATGCTTGATATTTCTCCTCTGCAAGAGTAAAAACAAAAGCTGTAACATTTGAAAGTCGTATTGATTATATAGGAAGTATAAACTTCTAGGTAGCAAGACTGTACTGGGGGAGAATGTAACATACTGCAATATATCAATGATGTGACCACGGTCCAACAATAACCCTTCAACTGCAATAAAAGTTGTTTGAAGGCATTAATGCAAGCCATGACAGAAGAGCAATGATTGCATGTGTTGAATGAAACAACAATATCTACAAAATATGCATTTGTCTTGTATCTGATGCAATTACCAAAATGTTTTCTCTGGCTTCCTTTTGGACCTTCCTTGACTCCTCCATTATGCTCTCCATTGTAGCTTCCTTCTCTTTACGCACCAGTAGAGTTAACTTCTCCTCCTGACAAATCTGCTCCCTTGCTATAGCCTCTTCTTCCATTGAAGTTGCTATTTGTGCATCTAGTTCAAATTTAATCTGCAGAGTTGTGTTGGATATGAAAATTGAACAACACCATACTTTTCTCAATTGCAAAATAACAGCACATATCCTTGTACTTCAATGTTGTTCATTTGGACACACTTTGCTCTTAATTAAGTATAGTCGTTGTTACCTCCTCGACAATTGTGAGTGCTTCATCTCTCTGAGCAGACAACTTGGTAATACGAGACTGAAGGTCCTGAGCTAAAGCTGCCAGCGAAGATTTTTCTTCCCACACTATTTGAGCTTGCTATTAAGGAATGAATATGTAAGCTGACATTTTCATTACATATGCAGGTATCAGAGCATTAAGAAAAGGACTACCTTATCATTTGATTCTTTGGAATTCTCAATGAGCTGATTATAGTGTTCTAGCATGGCAAGAAAATCCTGATGTGCCTTGACAGCATCTTGTTTTGCTTGTCTAGAATTTCCCTCCTGAAGCTCCACCTCTTTCATTTTTATAGTTGTTGACTCATACAAACAACTCAATGCATCCTGTAACAAGCTTTACAATGAATTATCTGGCGTCACCATGCAGATATCTAAATGTAATCCTGTGTCTAAAAGCATTCTTCATAGCAACTTTAGATTAAATAATTGTGTTCCAGAAACATTTAACATAATGATTATATGTAAAGCACAAAATAAATGGAATGTTATTACAAATCATATGTCAAGCTTAAAAAGAAGAAATTTCTGGCTGCATGCATGCAAATTTCCAAAATAGGATTAAATTTGATTTCCAAGTGAACTTAAATCACTAATTATGTTTTTTTGTCATAATTAATAATAAGGATTGAGCCTGTAAGATGTAAAACTGTTGATTGGCTGCATTAAAATGATTGATCTGAAAGTAGATTTCATTTTTTTATCCTATAGCTTGTGATTTACACACTGGTGTTGTCTTAAAAGTTTTATTTTGAGTTACTCAAAGGTTCAGAGCACAGAGAACTGTTGTTGAGGAGAAAGCTTAATGATTACTGAAATTACCTTGCTTTTAGTGAAGTCAGAAATGAACTCGTTTATTTCAGCGATCTGATGTGACTGGGTAGATATATCTAGAAACTCCTCACTTTTATCTGCACCAGGCATCACCTTCATTCCATTGAGCGGAAATGCATCATGCTCAATAATTGGGCACATAGAGTGCTTATCCACAGTGTTAGAACACAGGATTTCCCTTTCACTTTCATCTCTCACTTCACATTTAGAGTCTGGATCTGACAGTAAAACATTCTGAGTGGAAGAGAACAGTTTCGACAGGTTAAAATCATCATTCAGATTGCAAGTAGTAATAAAAGTTCCAGGATTCTTGAAATCTATTGATGGTTGCTCTTTGCTATCAACTGTAGGGGAATTATCCTTTTCTTCAAAGATATGCAATGAATTATTGGTGATTTTGGATGAGGCAAATAAGTAAAAGGAATTGCATTGATTGTCTAGCTTGTCCAAAGACTGCTCATTAGCTATGCATGGCTTCTCAAATAAATTGTAGAAGTAACCATCATTTTCCAACTTGTGGAGTTCAGGGGTATTTTCTGCAGTATGGAGCACGTCCAATTCTTTTCTAGAACTGTCAACGTTTTCAAACAAAACTTGCAAGTCATAATTATCTTCTGATTTGGAGTGTGTTTGGAAAGTTGGAGCACTCGTCATATTCTTTGGTGTATGTCTGTCTTCAATGGAGCAACAGTTCACAAATAAGGTTTCTAAGTTATAATTATCTTCTGACATGGAGAAATCATGTATACTTTCAGCTTTAGAAAGCTTCAGAGGCATTTGCCCTTCATGTTTCACTGCACAATCTGAAGGGCTCTGCATAAATAACGGTAACATACTCCCAGAAAAGGCAAACAAATCTGATAGCTCATAATTATCGTTGAAAGGGTTGTGGTTGTCAATATTTTCAGCCTTTGGAACCATTTTGTCTTTTTTAGTCGGACAGTGATCAACAAATGCTCCTGAACCAGGCTGTTTATATTCTATTATAAGTGGCTCGGCTGCAGATGTTGAAGATGACCCAACTTGAGCATAATCTACTGTTGGAGCAGTTCTTGTTTCATTTATCACCACCTTATCCTCAACCTGGGAACATTCTTCCATTTTGTTGTTAGTGCACAGTGGTCCACCATAACCTGGAGATGGATCACTTTCACTAGGAATGCCACTGCTCCCAGCTGCTGAACTAAACAGGACATTAGTATCCTCTCTAGCTCCTTGATTCGACAATGAGATTCTTCCATAGTATAATTTAGGCTTCTCGGCTACAATGTACAAGAAAAAAAACATGAAATTGAGGACCCTATTGAATAAACAACTGGCAGATGGAACTAATAGTTGGTCATAAGTGTTTTCCAGGCAATGGGTGCAAACCGACAATAGCAATGCAACCAAAATAGCTTTAGATGCAATATGTAGTGCACAAAATTACTTACAGTCAATATGATCATGTTTGGCATAATCAGTATCTTGGATTGTATAATGTGTTTCAGTAGGTTCGCTTACTGCTGGAAGGACATCAGAAAGAACAAATTCGACAGCTGCATCGACATCAGAGGAATATTGACTAGCTACAGCCTTCAATATTCGAAGATCAACCTGCAATACAAATGCAACAACAAAGTAACATTATGTGGATAATACTTTCTATATCTCAATGTAAATAACTAATTGTCACTCTTTGTAAATAGGAACGTAAACCTACGTGTCGTTCTGAATATATTAGAATTTCTTGAATGCAGTACAACGTATTTGATTGAGCTGGTTCATGTTACTGAATTCAAATTTTCTAGAGGAAGTAAAACTTGTTTGCCATCGGCTATCTGCCAAAGCACTATTCCTGGTGGGCTGACACAATCAATGTTAGCACTTGACATCAGGGGCGGAGCTAGAAGGGGTGTCGGGTATGCACCGGCACCCCCAAAATTTCGAAAAAGCAGTAGAGATCTTTGGTAATTCACCAAGCCCAGCTGGTCCAAGTCCTCTCCTAGTCTCCTGATCTCCCAGTTCCTCAATCCCCACCCCTAATCTCTCCTCCCCACTAGCACTCCCCAGCCCCGATTTGGGAGCCAGAAGGGAAGCAGGGCAGCAGGTGCAGGAGGCCGGGTCGCCGGGAGCACCGGAGCAGGCGCGGCCACGCGGGAGCAAGCCGGTCGGCCGTCGCCCGTCGGCGATGTGCGGCGCGGGAGGAGCCTGCCGCCTGCCGACTGGACGCCTGGACCGCCCAGGGAGGTCAGGTCGCCGGGAGCACCGGAGCAGGTGCGGCCGTGCGGGAGCAGGCCGGTTGGCCGTCGGCGGCACGCGGCGCGTGAGGAGGCTGCCGCCTGCCGACTGGACGCCTGGTCGCCTAGACTGCTGGGCGCTGGCGCTCTGTGCTCAGCTGGAACCTGGTCCGCCTCACCGCCTGGAGGCTGGAGCATTGGCCGAATGGCCGTTGGTTGCTTAGTGCTCAAAATATCTAAGCATGCAAGTGCAGAAGTGCTGGACTTCATGACTATAAACTATTGAGTATTGATTTGGACTTGGACTTCAGACTTGGAGTTGGAGCCTCTTTTGATCTTTTCTTGGTATGTTTGTCTAGTTGTCTATAGTCTTCTTGTCGGCCCATCTCAGATTCTCACTTAGTGATTTCCAATTTTCATAAAGAGGGCATCCGGTATCAGGCAATCAGCGTAGGCTGCATAGCTATTTAGCTAATGTAGTAAACTAGTAATGTACTAATTTGAAAATCTTGTTATGATATGTCGATGTAGATTGTAAAGACATGAAGAGGAATATAGACATCCTTTCTTTTCTTCGTGGTCGCGAAGTGAAGGCAAAGAATATTTCATCTTCTTCATCACCGGCTGAAGTGGTCCAAGGGTAGAGGAGGCTCAAGAAGGTAGAGGAGGAACTCAAGCAAGTGGGAATCAATTGACTTCTTTTCAGACAGAAATTTTTTTGAAGGTTAATGGAGATGATGTAATGACGTGTTTTCAAGGCGTGAAAATACGTAAAGTGATATTATAGTTTTCTTTGCATAGTTACATATTTCGTAATTTCCTATTATTTGATCTATTTGCATTGTACTTTTGATAAATTTCGAACCTATGTGTTTGATTTATGTTGTTATAAAATCATTGTACAAACTATAGAATTGTAAGTGTGAAGTATGCACTCCCATCATTTAATTTCTAACTCCGCCACTGATTGACATGCTACTGGTACCTTCTACTTAGTCCATCTATTCATGTTCCCACAGTTCAAACTAACTAAAAAAGGCTTGTTATACTTCATATTCCCTATTATTTTGTTCAACTTATATTACACGTGTGCACCTACTACCCAATGTTCCTTTATATAAAAAATCCAGTTTCCAGTAATCTTCTTTTTCTGAATAGAACATGAATTTATAGTATTCCTTTCCTTTTTATGGAGGGCTTATATCGAATATTCATCTCTTCTTACAAAAAGAACTGAAAACTTCTTGGGAGTCTACTAGTGGACATCAAAGTATCAAACCCTTCAACAGTTGTTGGCATCCTATGGTTCTAGGAACTAGAGCAATCAGGCAAATTACAGAGGGGAACAACCCATAATCAAAAGGCAAAAGAGAGAGAAAAATTCCCTCAAAAACTCTTCGCATGTCACCTACAGGAAAATTTGACCTTGCGAAATTCCAAACAAAAGCAGCTTCACATAATTTGGTCCCGTCCCGATAAAAAGAATGAAAGGACAAAAAGGGATATTCAGAAGCGAGTAGCGCAGACAGGATCCATACCTGCGGGAAAACCTCTCGCAGGGCGTAGAACACCTGCTTGAACGCCATCTACGATATCTCCAACGAAAAAAAAAGATTGGGCTATTGGTCAAGAAGGGAAAAGAACGGAAGGTTGGGGAAGCGGAGAAGACCAGTGAGAGGCCTAGCTGCTCAAGTTCTTGGCCGCAGTAGGTGATGAGGTGATGGTCTGATGGGTATCACCAACAAACAAAGGAAAGAAGAATGAAAAAAAAAAAACAAGAGGCAAGGGAAAGTAGTATGTATGACACTGAAAAAAACCCAAGAGGCAAAGGAAAGTAGTATGACATTTTGGAGCCAACAGATGTGAGGTCGTACTGTCAGTGGATATGGGTGCACTTATCAGATGGACCTGGACCACGGGGGAGCGCACTTGGTTCCAGCCATTCAGGGATACGGGAGTACGGAACCCTGGCAGGAGTGGAGGTAGGTAAGCTCGGTGTTGTTTCTCTGCACTGTTGCTCCGCACAGTGACGATGACTTGGGGCAAAGACTGCTGCGGTACACCTGTCCGGGCAAGCACACGCAGGCAGGTGACTGTCAAATTGCACTGTGATTTGGGCCTATGGTTTTCGGATTGGGATCATCTCTCATTTAAGAGTAAGTGTGATGAACATCATGAGTAATATGTATGTTCGATCAAAAATAAAAAATCGAGATCAATTACTATAGTGTTTTAGTTACGGCTAAAGTGCAACCATACCTTTTTACTGTTACTACAGTATTTGCTATAGTATCATGTCAAAGTACTGTTTGATATCTCACGAAAACATTGTTCACATAGTAGACCTCTGCAGTAATATAGATAATCAGATCTATAGTTTTTTGGAGTGCTGATTCTCTCATACCACATCACCTTTTTTTTCCCAAGGAAAAACTCAAGATTTTGTTGCACATCTACGCTGGAAACGCAGTTAGTCGGAAATCAGGGGCATGTGCCGATTTCTTTGTGTACCGAGCGAGATCATGCGCAACTTTGTTTTAATCTCTTCTAACACGAACAACTTTATCTCTCAAAGCTTCGCATCAGCTCTAATCTGTTTTGTTGATAACGTGGGTTTAGACTTAGAGCGGATAGGTCCTTGCTTTGCTTTGGTATGTCCGTGCTATCGTTGTACAGTTAGTTTTGAGGATGGTTAGTGTGTGAGCCCATTGTTTCCACATTACCACAAACATGCAAAGCACCTTGAGTAAAAGCCACTTCCTATTAGATTATCTCTCAGCATTTAATTTAATCAACCTTCCCCACAAGGCATCCAAGTGAAGAGCTTTTTTCATCTAAAGATTATTTACGTGGTAATTCAATAGGTTGCAACTTGCAAACACAGTATGTTGGATTTAAATTCCTATTAGATGAACTTACATGTATTGACAGTGATACCCATATCATGTCTACCATATAAGTTGGTCTATAAATTAAGTGATCAACTAGAGTTATTTATTAGGGTCCAAGCAACTAAATGTAATAAGTGGACTCGTGTACAGCTAGACTTATTTATTATAATTGTATATAAGTGGAGACTGGATTAACTGCATATAAGATTTGCCTGTAAATACATGGTTAGGTACCCAAAGTAAAACACCACTAATCCATCTAAACTCCATCAATAGTTAGAGGAACAAGGTCTATCTATTGCTTTGGAAGATCAAAACCTTAGTTGTTGAAGATCCAACTCGGCGGCCATAGCTTCAATTTCCAATACACTTTCATATCTTTGTAACTTTGTGGTGTTCTAAGACCATATCTAATGTTGTGTTTTAGCTGGTTCAAAAGAGGAGAGAGAAGGCATTGAATCGATTCAATATATTGGATGCATCGATTCCAAGAATTTTTTTTTCTAGAACTGGACTCTACTTAAGAGTCGATTCAAAGCATTAAACAACTCATTTATGAAAGAGAGAGTGTGTGCGGTTGAGAGATGATATTATTTTTTGTGATTTTTTAATGTAACATGGGTCCCAGTTATTAGTAGAAATTGATTCAATATATTGAGAAAAAAAAACATCTCAGTTCTTTGAATACTTATATGGCATAACTTTGAATCGACGTCAGTTCAATTTATATAACTTTGTGGTGTTCTAATTCTTCCACGTGAGATCCATTATATCCTAATTGGTTTCCTTTAGAATGGATGGCTCCGGACCACCGATTTTCTTGTGCCATAGCTGATGACGGAAAAGACTCCTTGTAACAGAACTTTTAATGTTTTTTTATTGGAAATAGCCTACACACTAAGTATAGAACTCTTGACGGTGCACGCCTTTCATGTAGACTAGATCCCGGCGCGCGCGTGTAGGAAGACTCACGTTCATTTATTTTCTATTTTTAGATTTATAAGATACATTTAGGATTACATTGGATCTAACGTGAGGCAAAATAGAAGTGTCAACGATGATATGTCAGATGCGTAAATGGATGGGACTGAAGCTAGACGTACATATATAGTATGATATATGATGTATGGAGCAAACCAAGATAGCCCCGCTGAATGCCTTCTGGTATTGCTGTGTATGAGTTGTATATGGACGCATTTTTATAAACACAATTACTAAAAAAACATTTGCAAGTGATATTGCAATTTCAATGGAATTATTACAAAATTATGATGCATACACAAGAAGGTAAACCGTGGCATTTGAGATATTCACCTCATAAGGCTCCTGATTGGTCACAAAAAATGCGTCAAAACCAAAAACTTGATCCTTCAGAATGTCTATTGCAGCCTTGAGGATCCTAACAGATTCATCAAGCTGTTGCTGCAGATCATTGGGATTTAAAAAGGAAACCGTAAGCGACATTACCTCATCGAGTTTCGGAGTTCAGAAATATTAAACAATCAAAAGAATAATACATGATTTTCTATCTAATAACCACTCTACCGTAGAGATTATGGGCAACAAGCTGGATCCATATTTGATTTTGAACTCCCACTCACTTATGAACATATACACTGAGAAAATTCATATGGAAACGATTGCCTTCATTCCTGGCAAAGGTGAGCCACTAGCAACATCAACAACTTCCACTTTTTCCTATGTTTAACAGAATGTTAGATATGTCATTATTGCGTTCTCAGTGTCTACTAAGTGATAAAGTTGTTGTGAAATCAACCACAAGCATACCTGCGCATCATTGGCAGTAGTAGCATCTCCATCATTGTTCTGAACTGTGTCACTGGAGTTTAGCAGCTGTGCATTCGGGGTTTCATCTTTCGGCTGGTGAGGCATGGGAAAACTAACTACTACAGTTCAGTCACATGTTCATGTTGCTAGGAGCCTAGGACTAACAGGCATAAGTAAGGCAAGTGACTGTGCTGCTTTTGCATAGAAAAAACTTAATTTGAGAAATTGTAAGAGCAAGTAGGGTACATTATCTGCGTTGGAGTCACTCTCTGCAAGTCCATTTGGTTGTGCAGCACTATCAACTGTAGGTGATGAAGCATCATTTGCAAACTCTTCTTTCACCTGGAAGAAAGGCAAAGAGTGTTTACTCCCTGAGTCCCTGGATTTTTCAAAAAAGTTCAACTTGGTTCACAATTCCACATTTGTTTGTTTACCCACCTGACTTTGTAGCTTTCTTGATTTTTATCATCTCCATCGACCTGTTTAAATTTTGTTGAGGGAGATATAATGACATGTGTATACATGAAAATATGATTTGTACAATTTTGATGACAGATTTATGGAACAAAAGGATCTCAATAATTTTCCTCACAGTTTGTGAGGCTGCGGACAGAACAAAATGTGAGAGTATGTAAAAAAGTAACACAATCTTACAGGTACTTTTAGGTGATAATCCTTGCATTAAACCAAATCCTTCTAAAACGACAAACAATCTTCTGGAAAATTTTTTAATGATAATATTCATGCAAGGGCAGGTTTACAGAAAGGACGAGGGCCCGTAAAAAGATATAGCCATTTTAAATCATTGTACGTTCGATTGAGATCAGTGATCTCCAAATGTGACAGAACAAACATCAGAAGTAAATTCCTAAACTTAAAGTTCCCAATTTCTTACTGTCTTCCTCAGAACCACAAAGGGCACAAATCAGTATGTGTAACAATTGGACCTTCATGAAACATATGCATTAAATCCATCTTACACCACATGGCATGGCCATCAGAGAAGCAAACTTGAATCTAACTGTAAATATTTGGAAACCACAAAGTAATCAATGCAAAATACATCATATATTCCCTATTTTGATTAAAGATTTGAACATTTTGAAGTTATTTGCTCAGTTTGTGTAAAGGTCAGTCAAATCTCACAAAAGGCGTGAATAAAATACTACTGCAACAGAGACAGTGTAACACACAAGTCATTTGGGCAATGCAAAGTCATCCTAGTTACTAAATGCTACAAGTTTGATGCTTCCTGCAAACTCCAGAACTACGCATCTCAAATTGGATAAAAAAAACACAGACTGTTCATTAACCTCACTACCTCAGTGATAGCAAAGTCACACGAATACTTGTTTTCTTTGGGTTCACAGTCTGTATGTTTTGACATGTACATAAACAACTTGCATATAGTGCAGATATCAATTTAAGCTATATATCAGTAGCCTCTCACGTTTGCTACTCAGCGCGGCAGGCCATGAGCCCCGGCATCTTGACCTCAGCGAGATCGATCTCGAGGCGGCCAAAGTCGGCCTGGGAGAGGTCCTTCACGTTGTACTCGTGCCAAGAGGAGGCCTTCTGGACGGAGAGCGCTATGGAGTCGGCGGCGGCGGTGAGCAGGGAAGGGAGGGTTGGATCAGGAGGTGAGGGGAGGAGGGAACCCTGGGCGCCTCCTCCACAGCTGGCACGGGGGACGGCGGTGGCGGGAGGGTTGCGGGAGGAGGAGAAGCCGGGGAAGCAGAAGGTGCCGCCCCCAAATCCGGGAAGGAGGAGGGATTCGGGGACGACGTGAAGCGGGCGAGAGGTGGGCCGGCGAGGCAACGGTTGGAGGGGAGGAGGTAGGCGGAGGAGGCGGCCAGGAGCGGGTACGGAGGAGGTCTTCTGGACGGAGAGCGCCATGGAGTCGGTGGCGGCGATGAGCAGAGAGAGGGGAGGAGGGAACCCTGGGCGCTCCTCCATAGTCGGTGCGGGGGACGGCGGCGGCGGGAGGGTTGCGGGAGGAGGAGAAGTGGGGGAAGCGGAAGGTGCCGCTCCCAAATCCAGGAAGGAGGCGTACCGGGCCGCAGCAGGAATGGCGGGCTAGCGTAGCGGCCGACCGGGCGCAGGAACCAAGCGAGGAGACTCGGGGGCGCGGGGCGCCGGTGCCGGCGGCGGCGGGCGCGGGGAGCGTAGGGCGTGGCAGGCAGGGGTGCAGGGACGGGGACGACGCCAGAGGGAGGAGGCGCCATGGAGCCTCCATTCAGCAGGGAGCAAGAGCGCCGAGAGAAATGGGGAGGAAGAGAAGAATGGGGAGGAAGGGAAGAATGAAGGAGGAAAACAAGCAGGGGAGGGGGAAACCGAAGCAATAAATGCGCAGAGACGGGAGAAAGCAAACGGGCACGCAAAGCAAAATAAATATCGTGCGGCTGCGAACAAGATACGCGCGGGATCCAGCGGCTAAGAAGAATCCGAGCGACGTGGCCACCACGAGCTGCGAGGAAACATGCGGCTCTTTACCCTGTAGGATTCGACCAAGTGTTCGTAAAAAAAAAAAGTTTGCCACCCTGATGGACACAAGTTAGGCAATGAACAATAGATGTCACAGACTCACAGTTGACTTCATTTGGCACTTTGCTTTATTTGAGAGGATAATGTTGGTACCATTTTTAGCGATGAGAATCAACCTACACGTTTGGAATCAACACTATGACTGGGAGATAATTAGCATGATTTGTTAGTACATAAAATCCATGCGCGCAACTGATAATTGTTTTAACTATCACATTGCATATCTAAATTATTTTTTTGTTTGAGGGCATTGCATATCTAAATTCTACAAATGTGCAAGATGCACCGCATGGTAGACGTTCATTCAGCAATTAGTACAACATAGTATACATAACACTTCTGTATTGGTTAAACATAGGCTTTTTAGAAAGAGTAACAAAGTGCAGACAATCCAGGATGCAAGTAAGTTTCAAAAAAAAAAAAAAATCCATGATGCAAGTGGGATGGTTTGCGGTCAGCCCACACTTTGCCTGCCCTGCTGCCAAAGCTTATGTGGGCATATGCGGCATGTAACATCCCAATTTTGAACTTGTGTTTCAAATATAAGAAAATGAGTAGAAATTAAATTTTTTTCTTACATCATGTATTTTCTGTATGTTCTACATAATTCTTGTGCAAGAATTATGGAAATGCAAAGTCACAAGTCATTTGATCCAAATCTTGACTTTCAAAAAAAAAATATTCTTATCAAATCTTGTGATCATCCTTTGAAAATATTTTTTCCAAGTTCTAGGGTTGGTATGTGACCCCTCTGAAAAATTTCAAATTTTTTTAGAAATTGTTTGAATATTTTTAGAGGGCAGTCACACTTGTTTGACTTTTAGTAGAAACCCTAAACCAGGACCTTGCAGAATTTTTGGAGAAAAATGCACTGCATAAAAACCTATTAAAATTTTATACAAGGTTAATGTCTAAGTTAGTAAGCTCCTGTAAAAATTTCAGAATTTTTGGAGTTGTTTTGCTACCCCAAATAAATCCCCAAAGTCAAGTTGTTATTTTAAAACCCTAAGTCAAAGGGTGTTGGGCTCAAGTCAGACCCGAGCCCGACCTAATTGACTGGGTTGAACCCAACCGCCTAATTGCACCAGCGGGCCAGCCAAAGGGCGCGTGGCATTTCCGCCGCTGGATTGCTATCGAACATCCCGCGTTGATTGGGTCGTTCGGACCTCACGGTAGCGCCAACTCATTTAGACCGTTGGATCAAGATCCAACCGTCCTGATTCGTTGGGCCGTTCGAGTCGCCCGAGTGACTCAATCAATCTCAACCGTTCGATTAAAATCCAATGCTCTTGATCTCCCCTGCTCTTTTAACCTCTAGAGCTCCGGTGTGATCTGAGCCGTTCATTTTCAATCCAACCGCTCACAATCAACCCTAGCTTTTCTGCCCTTCTTCTTCCTCGAGCTGTGCGTGAACAGGGAGCGGCATGGCTGGGTCACTTCGAGTTCCCTCATCAACTCTCCTTGGTCGGGGCAGTGAATGCGTGCGGCTTGCTTTCGGCCGTAGGCATGCCCTACTCCTGCACCCCCATCATTTCTCTTTTGGTCCACGATTGTGCCGTGAGCCAAGTTCACCCGTGGAGCTCGTTCTTGCCCAAACCCTAATCTTCTAGCTTTATAAAGCTCCCCAAAGCCCCTCCTAGTATTCCTTTACACCACCTCTAGCTCCTTCTTTGCTTGTGGAGCTCAAAACACCAAAAATACAAAAACCACCATTTTTTGCCATGAAGCTCTATTGTGGATCTTGATGCTCCAGTGGTTCTTCCTCAAATGTTTTTGTACCCTTTTGAGCTCCTTAGTACCCTAATAATTTCCCCTAACTCAATTTTGGGTTTCATTCTCAGGAATTGACCAATTTTAAGTTTGGATCTTTTCGGCCGAATTAATCCCCTTTCTTCTCTAGCTCTGGTAAGTGGTTCTTTTGACAATTAATTGTTCATGGACCTTCTGTGGGCCTTATTGCAGCTATTTTGACCACCAGTGGTGTTCATTTTGGCTCAGGTCTCGTTTTCCACTTCATCTTCTTCGGCTCCGGTGAGCTCCTCCACCATCAAAGCTCCTCCGGCCATCTTTGAAGCTCATCTTGGTTGATAGCTTTCTATTAGTCCCTAGAAGTCGTGGCACCCGCTTTTGTGGACCTTTGCGGAGCTTTTCGCCATTTTCATTTTCGATAGTACATGTTCCCACCATTCTTTTCCTACTCGCCGGCGTTCTAGGCCGTCGCCGCCGGCGAGGTCATCACCACCGGGTCCGCAAGACTATTGCGAACACATTTTGGTACTTTGTGGGCGCCACCGTGGCCATAGCCGCCGACGACGAGCCCCTCTTTTCGTTCGGGTTTTGCCGAACGAAAAACCTCTCTGAGCCGTTGTCATTAAGACACCATTAATGACTAATCATTGCCAATCATGAGTAGGTAATTAATGGTTATCTTAATGTTGCCTTTGTGCCACTGACTGGTGGGCCCGATCATTTAGAACCCCCCCGGCTGGCGCTATTCAACACCCTTAGGACATCATTTAATGTTAATCATTGGTATTTAGTGTGGTCATTAAATGGCTGTCGGAATTGACCTCATGGGTCACTGACATGTGGGCCCGTAGGCCTGAGCCGCAAAAGCGGGGTCATTAGGACAAAATTTGGGTTCATTAATTGCTAATCATCACTAATCATTGGTTTTAGTATTTATTAGCTATCCTAATAGCCTTGTGTGTCACCATTAAAACCCTCTCAATGCATTTAAACTCACGTGCGTGAGTGCGCAGCACTTAGTCGATCGTGGACCGTCGATCTTGTGATCAACGACCCGGATCCGGGAGCTTCGGACTCGAACATCCAAATCACTCGGGGACATCCATCTCACGATCTGCGGCTGAGATCGTGAGTACATTCGGACTTCCGAATGCGCGTGCGCTCTGGGCCCTTCATCTCCAGATCTGCGATCATGGCTGATTGGGACATTCGGACCTCCGGACGCCCCGATCCACGTGGACCGTTGGATCTTGATCCAACGGTGAGCCTCTTTAGGGTCGCGCGCGTGCGCTATTCTCCATGCGCGTGGGCCGTTGGATCCCGAATCGAAGGCCCACGGTCGTCCACGTCGATTCCTTTTTATTAAGCTTTGTTTTATTTCGGTAAACCTTTATTTATCAACTGAAAATTGTATTAAAACTTTAGAAACTCATAACTAATTCGATTTAAATCCTTTTTAGATGGCTCCTACTGTATTAAATTCATGGTTCACTAGAGTTTAATCTAAAAATGCATTTAGACATGTTTCTGTAACAGAAAGTTTTATAAACAACATTTACTTGATTTCAGCCATTTTAGAATATTCCAAAATTTGATTTGAAACTTGTAAAATGCATATCTTTTTCTGTATAACTCCAAAATGTGCAAACCCAAGCTTGTTAATTTCATCTGACAACATACTTTATTATGAAATAGGTTTTGCGCATGTTTTCATTCCTGAAAAATGTTATGTGCTAGTTTTGCAACTTAGAAAAATCATAAGTAATTCATTTTAACTCCAAATTAGGTAAACTCAACTTTGTTGTTCTTAGAATATCAATATCTACCTGCTGTAAAAATTTTAGGTTCCAGATCATTCTAGAAATTTATTCCATGAACAGTACCAGTAATTAATTTAAATTGGATTTTCCTGGCTGAGAGAGTTTATTTTAGCTATAACTTTTGCATGTTAAGTCCAAATTGAATAATTCTTGTTCCTAAATTTGTATAAAATCATACCCTTGCTGTTGTGTAAATTTCATAAGATTTGGATGACTTTTGCTGTTGGATTTTATTTGGTGTTCTTCGTTCTTATTGGTTTATCGTATTTTCGCGTGAGGTTCCGAAAGGATTGTTGATCTCGAATCTGAGCCACAACAGTCAGACCCTGTCCTCCAGCAAGGAAAGCAGATGTAGCATTCATTTGATCATGTTATTCCTATTATTTTCAAATTCTAATATGTTGTTTGCAAATTCTACGTATGCATTGCTATCTTGTTTTAAACTATTGTCGATTAGTTGACCTATTAGATGCATAATCTGTAGAAAAATGTCTATCCTCTACTACTAAGCCTAGGTCTATTTTGCTGTGATTTTGGGTTCGTTGGATGAACCCTTGTCACTTAGTAGTACGAGTTGAAATGCTTAGTCGTGCTTTAGCTATCGGTAGAAATAGGCGGTTATCAACTTGTCGATAACCTTGGTCGCACAAACTTATTATGATCACTTTGTTTCAGCTTTGTGCTATGTTCAAATTGTAAAAACTAAAAATGAAAACAAAACAATTTGGACTTGGGCACAATGGTAAGATGGTGTGATTTTTGGGTGTGACTGGAATGGTGCCCAAGTCGGGATCGGGGACCTGGAATGGAAGAGTATCGATGTGTGGTCAACGTAATCGCAAGACAAGTGATCGGCAGTATTCCGTACAGGGCCTCGTAGTGTGCTTTATGGTGCCAATGAGACCTCCCCAGCTGCTGCGGCACCACCCGGGTTTCGACTTCCGGAAGTGACAGGGCCGGTGCCTGTCTATGGACCGCGCCGCCAAGTCCGCATGACAGCAGGATTTTCTAGCAATCAGAGGCCCGATCCTCCGGAAGGTCATGTTTCTTTATTAGGATCCCCGATGCGTCTCTTCAACCCTTTGTCTCCACTGGACACCTGATCACCTGGAGCTCATCTTCTGGACGATTTCATCCTCAAACTGATGGTCAGACGGAGCGAGTCAGCCAAGTCTTGGAAGACATGCTCCGTGCTTGCATTCTCTCTTACGATAAGAATTGGGAGAAATGCTTGTCATTCGCTGAGTTTTCATACAACAACAACTTTCAAGCCAGTCTCAGCATGGCACCATTTGAGGCAACTTGGGAGCGGGAAAACCGCCTTCGTGCGAACTACCCGTCTTTCTTCTCCGAGTAAACGGAATCTCGGGACGAGATTCTTGTAAGGGGGGGAGATTTGTAACATCCCAATTTTGGACTTGTGTTTCAAATGTAAGAAAATGAGTAGAAATTTTGGACTTGTGTTTCAAACATGGATGGGTGTCCATGAGAAAAGTTATGGGTTGAAACCCCGGGTTGGTGCCCGTGTATATGTTGGTGTTAGGTTGGTGCCTACACTATCTTTATCAATTCAAAATCCAGTTTAGATTTTATAAAACTTGAGCTTTTGAATTTAGTATGGTATTTAATGTCAAATGTTGTTTTGCACAAATAACCCTATAAGCCTTTCTATTATTACACCCATGTATGCATGTCATTCTGTTACTTGACGGGTGTAACTTGCAAGCACGGTAGTTGTGCTTATACTTGCTTTATGCAAACAAATTTCAGAGGAGAAGGACTTCGCTACCAGTGTGGATCCCGACGACTAGGCCGCTGCCCCAGTCGATTGCCTGTGGCAGATTGCGGGACTCTCCTACTACACCTTCGTCTTCCGCTGTGTTTATTTTATTGTTGGCATGTAAGCCTTCTTTGTAATCAACTCTGTTGGTATTTATTAATAAAGTTGTGATATGATTTTGTTACTATATTTGTTTACTGTGTGAACTAGCTACTGATCATGGGACTAGTTCAGTTATGCACAGAGGATTTGGGAGTATTAATTCCCGGGTCTGACAAAGTGGTATCAGAGCCATATCGATTGTAGGTCGTGACCTAGTTAGAATGGTCGTTAGTTGAAAACTTCAAAACTTATTTTCTACAATAAGGAAAATAAAATGTTCTCTCCTCATCTTGGTCATCTATCTATAGCTTCTTTATAGAAATTCTTTCTTTCCTAATTCTTTCTTAACCATTTTATAATGTAAATGGATCCTCTTTCCTTGGAAATTCCTATAGATGGTCAACACATTCTTAACCCTTACGTTCAAGACCACAAGACATGAAGATGTCAAGAGAGCATCGTCACCAAAGACCACGAGCAGAAGATACGATGCCAGCCCAGCCATATAGTCTAGGTTTGCCAATACTCATTCTGTGCATTGAGTCGTTTCACCAAATTAAGAGTCCCGATCGATAGAACATTGTAATGCTTTTGAGTTCTTTCTTTCGTTTGGGAGTATTGTTTCACTCTATCTGATACGGGGGGAGGCCCGATCTTCTCAGTGAGAAACCGTGGATAGTTGATGCGAAGTAGATGATGTCGCTAATGAACACTCGCGCCAATGCACGAACCTCAACTCTTTGAATACGCCACAACACACGGGTAGTTGTTCGTCGCGAGACCACGAACGATTTAACGCCAAGTCCCCGATTCCCAATGGAACGACGGCTTGACCTTGAATTGCGAACGAACAATTGGATCGCCTAGTCCTCTCTCAAAGTCCTCGCATGAACTCGGGTCGAAAGAACAAGCAATAGCTATGTTTCAATCTTATGAATAAACTGGTCTAATGGATACAAGGGAGGGCAAGGGTATTTAAGGCACCCTCCACGACTCACGCACGCCTAGGGCCGCCACACATGCCGAATCAAACTCTAACTCGGCTAAGACCTAAAACACACAAAAGGAAAACCTAACTTAAGTCCGTCACATTGTTTCGCCATAGCGGCGCGACCGTAAGTCTTCTGAAGCTGGGGCCAAAACCATTGTGTGGGCCTTGGAATAAGCTTTCAAACAAGTCCAAGAACACCCCAATCGGACTCAGATGCAAAAGTTATGGTTTTATTACAGCCCTGTTGGGCTGTCCTGAACCGAATCCGAATTGAATTTCGAGTTGATTCCGAGATGAATTTCGTTGCACTTGTGGAAGATCCGAATTGGGCTTGAATTCTGGGCTTTTCTCCTTGTTTGACCCACGTGAGCTTCTCCTCCATTGCTTTGACTCGCCTCCTCTTGGTTCCAAAGGCTTCACAATGTTCAAACTCGAGAATGCACAAACATTTGCATGAGGTAATACCCAATTCTCATCAATGACAATAGAAGATTCATTAAGAAACAAAAGCACTGTTGATTTAGAAGTTTAGCTCTTGCTCGTCGGTGGACCAATATGCACTTCTGTATTTGAATTATTTGTAGCGCCACGTATGGCGCCCACCTCAAGATGTGTATGACCACCAATAGGGAAAGATGTATAAGTGTTAGGGATGCCCTCATCACTATCCCCTTAGTCCTTCTTATTTGTTCATTTCCTATCCTTTGTCTCCTCTAAAACCTCTGGAATGACCAGCAGATGGTGAACACTCGTCGCTCCGAAAGTGGAATCAACACCAACGATGATGGAAATACCCCAATTCCACCACCACCAGCAAACAGTGGATCAGAACGGCAATAAATGATGGCCAATCAGAACTACCTGATCGAACTGCTCTCCTAGTCCATCAACAACAATCCAGCCCGACAAGCTACAGCTCCAACTCCAACTCCACAACCCCAAAGGACCAGTATGTCAGAATACATGAGGATGCGATCACCAACTTTCTCTTGCAGTACCAAGCCTATGGATGCAGATGATTGGCTCAGGGTGATTAGTAAGAAGTTGGACATCACCCGGTAATCGATCGTGAGAGGTGTTGTTTGCTTCACACCACCATGGGTCCAGCTTCCAATGGTGGGACAACTTCAAAGATCTCACGTGATGATGCTCAAGCCATCACCGAATGAATTTGTGCGAGCTTCGCCATGCACATATCCCTTCCGCATGATGACCTCAAGAAGAAGGAGTTTCATTCGCTACGCCAAGGCAACCGCTCGTGAATGAGTACCGCACAAGTTCAACCAATCGCCCGACACGCCTAAAGATGTCGCAAATGATGAAGATAAGTGAAAGATTCTCGAAGGACTCAATGATGGTTTGTCCGCATAACTGATTTTCCAGATTATACCGACTTCCAGCAGCTTAGTCGACAAGACGATACGCCAAGAAGGCAAGCACCGGAGATGGAGAATCGTAAAAGAAAATGGTCGCACGTAGTTCAACTCTGGAAGCTTCCCTAAAGCCAAAAGGACTTCATCATATCAAGCCAAGCTCCAGCCAATGGCAGACAACTCAGTCAACTTGGAGCCCTCCAATATATCTGATGGTGACCAGGCACAGAAGGATCCATCTTATGTTGTAGGCATCATATGCTTCAACTACCATGAGGTTGGACATTTTGCCAGTAAATATCCA
Organism: Ampelocalamus luodianensis; assembly: GCA_036346255.1. Classification (NCBI taxonomy): domain Eukaryota; kingdom Viridiplantae; phylum Streptophyta; class Magnoliopsida; order Poales; family Poaceae; genus Ampelocalamus; species Ampelocalamus luodianensis. Next base: position 59,357,256 of record CM070617.1, on the reverse strand, counting down.
AAGAAGCAGCAGGCAGCAAATCCAGCCAACCCTGAAGTCAACATCATGCAAGCAAACAGGAAGCCGCAGAATCATGGACGAGGACGTCTGTACAATGTCACCACTCAAATTCTGTCAGATGATGAGCAGGATGTGGACGACAACAACTCCAGCTGAAAACCTTGTATTCCCAGTTTTCTTTCTAGACACTCCGAATCTCAGGGACGAGATTCCTTTTAAGGGGGTAGTTTGTAACATCCCAAGGTTATGTTACCGAAATAAATTAAATAAAGTTATTGTTTTATTGGATTTTCTGAAATTTGATAGAGTTTAATTTCCTTATTTCAATTTTTGAAATTTTAAAAGTCAAAAGTAAAATTTATTTGAAGTTATTGGAATTTTATTTGGTTTGATCTGAAAAATAAAAAATTAATTAATTCTAGAATTTTCTGGAGATTTTTAAAAGCTTTTTCCTAAGTATTTTAAAGCCAAAACCCTTTATTTGCAAAATTAAAAGCCAATTATAAGTTGGAAATAATTTTATTAAGTCCAAAATAAATAAGGGAATTCTGTGAATTTTTTCATAATTTTTGGATTTTATTTACTATTTTCTAAACCCTTTTTTATTTAATCGAATTATTTAAAATGCTAAATCATTCAAAATCCTAAAAAACCTTTTGGGCCGAATCCTTTCCAGCTCGTTATCCCTCCGCGCGCACCGGCCCATTCGGTCCAACGCCCACACGCCCTGCCTTTTATCGCCACCGTCGGATTGAAATCCGACGGCCAACACGAGCCGAGGGCCTCACCCCCTCTCCTCTCTCTCGCTGCCGCGTGGGCCCGCCCGGTGCAGCTTCTTCCTCCCCGCTTTCTTCTCCACGCAGCCAAGCTGCCGCCACCACCATTTGTGCTCACGCGGAGCTCCCAGATCCCGCGATTTTCTCCCCTATTCTCCCCCAAATCACGCGCATTATTGCGCCCATTCATTACCGCGTCCATCCCGATCATTCCCTTTCCTTTTCCTCCCCCAATTCCCTTAATCCCGCCGATGACCTCGCTCGGGCTTCTTGCACCGTACGTCGCTCCGGTCCTCCCCGGCCACTATATAAGTGCGCCCTGGAAGCCCCTTCTCCACCTCAACTCAACGCCCGAAATTCCTCCTCTCCTTTCCCTCCTAAATGCCCGAATTTCAGAGTTTTGCGTCGGCCACCGAAGCGTGCTTCTTCTTCGATTCCGGCGACCTCAAGGCCTCTCCGCCGCCATCCTCTACGCCAACGACACCGCTGCCTCTCGTCGCTCCGTGCGCGCGCGCCTCGCGGAGCGCCATCGAGCCGCCACGCCACCAGAGGTCGATCCGCACCGCCGCTCTTCGTCTCGCCGCCGGTTATCGCCGCCTCCTCAAGTGGCCAAATCGTGCGCATCTTAACCCCCACACTCCACTCTCTCGTTTGGTATCCTCGCAGGCCGCTGCCGTGCCTCCAATCGCCGGCGAGCTCGCTGCCGAGCCGCCGCTGGTCCCGTGCCTACGTGGCACCGCCACGTGGCTACCATCTCGGAGCCACATCATCGCCACCTAAGCCCTAAAAGCCTAGTCAGCACCTACGTGGCATTCCACGTGTCGCCGACGTGGCAGTTTCTTAATCGAAACGAAAATCCGTGTGATGACGTCATGTTGACGCATTAATTCGATTTTCCTTTAGGGAAATAATTCGGCTGGAAAAGAAATTTGTGCGCTGACGTTAGCCTACGTCATAAACCGGATTTTCCTTTAGAAAAATATTTCGGCCGAAAGTCATTTCCAGAGGGCTGATGTCATCATTGCACAATAAAGCCTTTTCCTTTACAAAAATAATTCCTAAAATTCAGAAAAACCCTAATTCTATTATTTCATGTAATTTCAAACTTCTAAAGCTCATATCTTTGCATCCGAACTCCGATTGAGTCCATTCAAATTTCTAAATTTGTCTAAATTCAAGATCTAGCTAACCAAACCAAAATTATTTAATTTGGAGTTTATTTGAATTTTATTTGAATTTGGCTTATTTCGTGATTAGATTTCACGACTTGGAGTCGATTGACGCCGCTTGAAGAGCATATAAGAGAATTGATTTTGACCGTATGATCAACATGATTGTACACTTGGACTTCTCAAGACAGTACTTGTGAGTACTATGTGACCTGTTAAGGAAAACAACATCACCTCAGTACCAGGGGATCTGTTAAGGAAAACAACATCACCTCAAGCAAGGCAAGTTATACCATTGATCATATTGATCCCATTATTTCAAATTATTTATATTCTATTTTAAATTAATACTGCATGCATATGTTTATACAATTATTTTAATTCCCTGTCTTATTTGCCTAATTATTCTGTTCTTCCTTGTATAGCTAATTTGAATGTCGAACGTGAATATCTTGTCACCATTAGGCAAAAAGATACTAAAACTAATACTATGCTTAGCCAATGCTTAGATCAAATCTTGTATTTGGGAAATTTTAGCCAAATCTTCTAAATTTGATTTAAATTGGTTCTGTGGTATTGTTTTACCATAGAAGATTTATAAAATGCTTTTACTTAGAAAATAAAATAAAAATGAGTTTGGACTTGGACGAAATGGATGATTGGTGGGTGCGAGTTTATGCGGGCTTAATCTAGTTAGGGTTAAGGCCTGTGGTTTTATTTGGAAGACGCCCAAGTCGATTAAGGACCGGTCTTGAGCGCATGATGCTACGCCTTACCGTACTACTACAAGTCTGGTGTGGGACAGATTTGGCTAAATAATTTGTGATGTCTTAGTGTAATTTGTGCTACATTGTTGGTGTGGGTGTCGGTCAGACAGTAGTCCCACCTGGCGCAAGAGGGGGCTCCCGGAGGATGGTTAGTCCAATGGCAATAAACCTTAGCGGGCATAAATACATTAAGATAGGACATTGTAAAGGCCTCATGATAATCACCTAGTCGCACACCTACTAAGTGTGTGATGCGGACGATAGCATGTTGATTATCTCTTGTGGGTAAAGTTGTACAACCTTTGCAGTGTGTAAAACTATTCGAATAGCCGTGTCCACGATTACGGACATGCTAGCAGAACTACTCAAAGTTAGACTTTGGTTTTGATTTCAAAATGTTGTTGTAAAACAGTTTTAGCATGGATGGGTGTCCATGAGAAAAGTTATGGGTTGAAACCCTGGGTTGGTGCCCGTGTATATGTTGGTGTTAGGTTGGTGTCTACACTATCTTTATCAATTCAAAATCCAGTTTAGATTTTATAAAACTTGAGCTTTTGAACTTAGTATGGTATTTAATGTCAAATGTTGTTTTGCACAAATAACCCTCTAAGCCTTTCTATTGTTACACCTATGTATGCATGTCATTTTGTTACTTGACGGGTGTAACTTGCGAGCACGGTAGTTGTGCTCATACTTGCTTTATGCAAACAAATTTCAGAGGAGAAGGACTTCGCTACCAGTGTGGATCCCGACGACTAGGCCACTACCCCAGTCGATTGCCTGTAGCAGATTGCTGGGCTCTCCTACTACACCTTCGTCTTCTGCTGTGTTTATTTTATTGTTGGCATATAAGCCTTCTTCGTAATCAACTCTGTTGGTATTTATTAATAAAGTTGTGATATGATTTTGTTACCAAATTTGTTTACTGTGTGAACTAGCTACTGATCATGGGACTAGTTCAGTTATGCACAGAAGATTCGGGAGTATTAATTCCCGGGTCTGACATAATAGTAATTAAGATGATATGGTTGATCGCTAAATAAAGACTAGTAGGTAAGAGCCCATAGACCTTGTACTATAGTTATCTACTTAACTAATAGTAGTCATTAGCAGGTGTTGTAGCTAAGGACCAACCTAGTGTAATAGGTTCACTTTAGTGTATGCCGATCAATATAAATAAACTAGACCTCACGTGTCAGTGGGACTTATCTTTTGTTAGGTACGAATCTGTCGCGACCCCAGGGGAGAGGACCCCGGGACCACACTATGTAAACCGCACTAGTTCCATGATCAGTGGCTAGTGTACACAATCAAACAAGAGATGATAACATATCCATACAACGTCACTGTATTAACAAAATGTTGAGTTGATTACAAAAGGGCATAAGGCCAAGAGCATACACAGCGAAAAACCAAAAACTGATCGTGGCCACCCAATTCGCCACAGGTTATCGGCTGGGGGCGCATCCTAGTTGTCTAGGACCTCCAGGTCCTCTGCGTAGACCTCTTCACCTGCTTGTCAACAAGCAAAAGTGAGCATAACAACTGTGCTCGCAAGTCACACCCGTCAAGTAACAGATTGATGCATGCAGGGATTAGCAAAAGAAAGGCTTATAGAGTTGTTTTACATAAGACCAAGTTTCTTTCCAAATACTTGTACTAAGTTCCAAAGCAGTCTAAACCATAACTAAAATTCATTTTTCTAAACACAAGTTTTATAGTTAGATAACATTTATCAACAAATGGTGAAGGATATCCTCCTATCACAAGGCTGCCCGCCGAAAACCCGTTTGGATAGAGATCCAAAACCAAGTGAAAAAGCCTTTTGAAAACAAAACCAAACATCTAAGTTTGAGCAGCTTTGCCAGCATGTCCATGACCGATGACACGGCTATTCGAATAGTTTTACACTCTGCAGAGGTTGTACAACTTTACCCACAAGAGATAATCAATTATACTGTCCGCTCACACATTTTCGAAGGTGTGCGACTAAGAGATTATCATAAAGCGTTTACAATGTGCCATTCCACCGTAGTCCCGTCTCGCTAAGGTTTCGCTTTCATTGGGCTAACCACCCGCCGGATTCAAGCGCCCTCTTGCGCCATATGGGAATACTTGAAGGTAGGTCGTGAAAGACACCCACGCAACCGGATGAAACGACCACGATGAAACTTTGCAAATTAGTTAGCCAGGTCCTGCCCATTCAGGACATGTGGTAGTACGGGAAGGCATAGCAAAATACACTTAAAGACCGGTCCTTAACTGACCCAGGTGACAACCAAAAGAACCCTAGGCATCGACCATAGAAATGGATCGATCCTGTGCATGAACATGCACCCAGCCAAACATCCATTTCACCCAAGTCCAAACAGATTTTCACTTCAATTTACCACATTTAAAATAGTTTAGAAAAATTCTATGGTACTGACCATACCATAGCAATGATTCAAAACAGAGTTAAGTTTTTTTGGCTAACTTCCCAAAATCAAAGATTTTTAAGCTAAGTTTCGGCTAAGCATGGAGTTTTGCAACACGCCTAGTTCATATTAATGTACCAACTAGCTTTTAACTAAGGTATCAAGGGTGGTCCAAAGACGCTCAATTTTGGGTGTACAAAGGAATTGGGTATAACTATCAAGTTGAAACAGATTTAAAGTACTTAAATTGAAATACGATGCAGTAGTAATTTAAAACGAAAGGTACATAATTTGAAATATTGGGTGCAATATGATCAAGAGTATGACTTGCCTTGCTCGAGAGCTTGAGGATATACTTCGTCGAGGTACTCCGGCTCCCCAGCATCGCCGAACTCTACACGAGAGAATAGAGTAAGATCAAATAAAGCCCAAATAAAGATCCAAAAGAAAGCTAACTCAGAAGCTTTAGAGAAGGAGGTCCAACGGGAGAAAGCTGCGAGATGAGAGCACGAAAGAGGAAGTGTTGAGGTGAAAACAGATGGAGTGGAAAAAGGAAAAAGGCTCCCTGATGCGTTATTTATAGTGGAGGTAGGAAAACTGGGTGGCAAGGATAGAGCGATAGGAGCAGGTGAGTAAGGGGGATAGGAGCAGGTAAGGGAGGAGACAGGAGGGGGGATGGGTACAACAGAGGTGATAGTATTTATTGCAATGCAACAACATTTAATACGTGAAGACTTCTGCAGCAAACGTGCAAGAAGGAGAAAGTGAGCAGGGCTAGTTTAAACAAAGAGATTGGTCACGGTCAACAGGAAGTTGTGACCAGGGTGAAGGGTCCAATCGAAAAGGTGGTCCTAAGGAGGAGGTGGTCCTAAGAAGGAGGGTTGTCTTTGCAAAAAGGGTGGTCTTGACCAAGAGGGTGATCTTTGCAAAAAGGGTGGTTGCGACCGAGAGAGTGGTCTTTGCAAAAAGGGTGGTTGTGACCAAGAGGAAGTCGTGAACACGAGGAATGGTGAGCTGGGCAGAGGGGAAACAGAGCGAACAGGAGAAGGGGAAAATCAAAAACAAGAGAACTCTAGCAAACTCAAAACCAACTTTTGGATTAGTTGAAGTTTGATTTAGTCATTTAAATCACTTTCGATTCCGAAATCTCACGTTAAGCTTTAGAACTTCAACAAAACCAAATGGTTATTTTTATTTTGAAAAATTTAAAAAGGCTCAAAAAAATAGGGTGTTACAGAATCCTTGCACCTACACATAGGTTTCACCTGACTTCCATGGAACTTCCTCGATAAACAAAAATTAATAACAAAAGAAATCATTAAAAGAACTAGGCTCTCAATAGAACAATGATGATTCAACAACAAGTCATGATCGAGTTGATTCTATGTATCCCCTATCACTATTTGCCCCCAATAGAAGTACAATTCGTGATCCGAATGTAGATTAGAAAATCCTACCCAACAAGGTGATGAGGATTAAAACCTCTATGTATTATCTTTAATACATAATAAAAGACCATACGTCTTCATGGTCGTAACCCCTAAGGCTCACGACCACACTGGTCGTAAGGATTCAAGAGGTTACATAATGGGTACCCTGGTCGGAGAACGTCTTGTACGTGGTCTCCGACCAGTTAGCTGCTTGTAAAAACTATGAACTGGCATCTAGATCTAACTCGTGTATATTCCTACCATGTGACGAATGGAACACATGTCGTATATTCCATGCCACGCGACGTTTCATGATCCAAAGACACTGACAAAAAACCACCACACGGTTGAATGTCTTACAGATACTCAACCGCTGAACAGTTGATACTTCATCAGCTGTCGCCTCACTCCGACCAGTCGCAATGCTTCACAACAAGCGTCTCTCCAAGAGTAACTGTCACCTCTTCGGAAATTATTTGAGGATGGAGCATGAACAGAAGAACGGAGAATTGGATCAGATCAAGTCGCATCGGATTGAAGCATAGGCATTAGCATTAGATTCATGTTTCAAGCCCGATATAATAACATAACAAGCATTACGCTCAGTGCAACTAGGATTAGTCCACCGCTCGTTGCGTGCACCTCGTAATAGCCGCCAGATAATAAAGAGTAGTCCGATTCTCTCCCAAGAAATCTCGTGCCATTTTTCTCTATTTTATTTCGTAAGATTGGCGACTAATCATCGACAAATGGCGCGTCCCGTGGGGACAAAGGTGTGGATTTCAAGAGATTCTTTGCTCAACAAATCCTCACCCATTTCTCTTTCGTAATCGCTCATGCGGCTATGGCAGGAAGTTAGGACAAGGAGAACTGGTTCGACCTGACGGACTACTCCAATCTTGACATGGACGCATGCATCCGCGCCATGCAAGAGAACGGGATGTCATCATCCTCCTCCTCCGGTGGCTCGCCAATCACAGACATCAGCGAAATCGATCGGATGGATGAAGATACACCGCTACGACCAGTGGCGATTTCATAGGAAGTGCTTCTGATCAGTCCGAAACACCCAAGGACCTTTGCAAGTCTTGTCCTTCCGATCCGCGAAAGGTGACGAAACTCGAGCGCCACAACTCGAGGATCAATGTACTCTCGATACGATCATGGCTGACTGGTACTCACCAATGGCTTCTGTAATATCCCGTTTGTCATTAGTGGATGCAATAAAAATTAGAGAGGGAATTAAGATAATTAAAAGAGAAAATCAAAAATTGAGAGGAATGGGCCACGCACTCATAGTCAAGTGGAGGAAAACAGCTTAGTGGCCCATGGCCCATAAGGAAACGAAACCAACTAAAGAAGGAGGAGTAACCTAGGGTGCTACAGAGCACGCCGCCATCAGAGCACGACATCTGTAGCATCTCCTCTCCATGGTGGTGCCCCTCTCCTCCGATGCCTCTTCATTGTGGTGGCCGGCCAAGAAAAAAGGAAGAATAAGGAAGAAGGGAGAAGGGAAGAAGAGAGGGAAGGGGAAGGTTCGCGGGCTTCATCGTGGTCTATAGCGGTTCATCAAGGGTAACCTCGGTTTGCCCCCGAATAGATGTATATTTGATTGTTATAGCAATGTCGGTATTTCTGTCTCCTCAGGATAGATCGCGTTAGACAGACGTTTTGATGTAGTTAAGTGCGGATTCAGTCTTGGGATTCTCCTAGAGAGTTGTAGAGGACGTTAATAGCTTTCGACTAAGTGCTAGATCGTATGATTTGGACCTCTGTAGCAAAAGTTATGAATTTATTAGTACGACTATTCTGCGAATCTATCAGTATTTTGACAGGTTTTAGTAATCTGACTTGAGCAATCCGTTAAAGGGAGAATTAGAGGATCTCAGTATAACGAAAGTTGTATATAATTGTCGTAGCTTTCAGGGAAGTCCAAGAACATGAAATTTGGAGAAACGAGCTGAAAGTTATGATTGTTTTAGTGTACTATCCAGAGAACCTGATGTGAAATCGATGTTCTGTTAATCAGCATAAACGGGATATTAGATGGCCGAATTAGGAATGCCCACCAACTAGGTTTAGTGGGGAATTTGATAACCTTTAAACTAAGTCCAAGAACACCTCATTTGGTCTCCTGTACTAAAAGATACAAATTTTAGAACACGATCGTTTCCAGAGGGGCGATCAAGATTTAGAAAAATTGGAGTTGGGATTGCGCATGCTTTTGCTAGTTCCCGTTGCTTATATAGTTTATTTGGTCCATTACTGTTGTCTTAGTAAGCCTTTAAAATGAATTTTAAGGGGGCACTGGTCCGTTGCAGTGCTGCCTCCACATCCTACGTTCTCACGTTAAGGCAAGTGCTTGTTTGTTGATTTTGTAAATAAATGTGATATCTATAGTTGCTTGAGTGTTATGGATGTTGATGACCATGACTTTATTTGGCGTTGTGAATATATATATCATGCATGGATGTTGGAGTGTAGGGATGCTTATGATATGAATGATAGAAGTATGAAAGAGTTGAATTCATATGTGATGTTGCTGAAGAGGTATGACTATGATGATTCATGATTTGTGCATATGCATCATGTTGACAAAATAAAGACTTGGTCACATGGTGACCAAGTATTTGTTGAGATCCCCGTCATGTACATGACGGGCTTGAGGTCCCCACACTTGTGGAGTGTGGGCTTGAGGTCCCCTTTACTTGCAGAGTATTGGGCAATTGGTTCCTAGGCTTGCGAGCACAGGTATGGTATGCGGCGATTGTCGCATATCTCAGACACGGTGAAATGCGACAAAGAGTGAAAGAGAAAAGTTGCATTGCATAACTGCATTCATACATTGTGAGACATGTTTTCGAGTAAAGCTTAGAAATGGAATGTTGATGTTGTAGATGTGAATTTAATGTTTCATTATTGGTACTTGCTGAGTCTTTGGGCTCACCATTGCTTTTGTTATGTTTTTAGGTACCTTTTGCAAGAACGACATGCATGGGAGGGAGTAGACATGAATTGGATTCACACACTGCCATCCACTTTTACAGTTGATAAACTTGTAGATCGTACCTTAAAAAAAAGAGCAAATTGCTTAAGGATTGATTATGATTATGTTTCAAGCTTTGGATTAAGTAAAATAATGTTGAGTAGTGACTTTTGGATATCTCTGAATAGGATAGATGCTTACATGTTTTGAATGCCTATTAATGATTCTGAGTGTTGGTTTATTTATACATGTTTTATTCAAATGCTGGAACCTCCTAGTAGTAAACCATACAGAGGAGGATCTGCCGGAATCCGATAGAATGTTTTGGCTTAGATTTGTTAATTGGGTAGCATTCCAGGCTCATGTGGGCTGGGGTGTTACAGCTTCTGGCAATTTCAGGAGCCAACCGACATCTGTTAACGGTGTCGATGAAACCCCCACTGGTCGTAGGCCAAGTGGGAATAATAAGGCTCAGTATACGATCGACAATCCACCGAATCTGGCTGAGTCCACCATAGAAACCTCACGAGGTGCTAATAACCGACCGCTCTCCATCGTGAAACTCCTTTCAGAAGCATTGGAAGACTCTCCATCAATTACGATGGAAACTCGTCGGAAGATCGCTGCTGGAGGCACGAGGTCAACGCGATCAGAGATACGGATCAAAATACCATGTACGGTCCAGCACACGTTTCCTCGCCACCACATATTGATGGAGATGGTGTGGGCCATCAAGCACCAAATACCAGAGGTGACAGAGCTGATGGACGTCCATCAGTTAATTCGCCTGGTTCTGCTTCAGCCCGAGTAAGGAACTAGACACGACCAACTAGGAGGTCAGGAGAAATATCATGTCATTAGACGCTCATTGTTGACAGAAATCTTCCAAGGCCTTTGGTAATGGTATAAAACATGTAGCGATTTCAGAATATTTAAATAGTTCTGACCCTGCTTTTGTAGCAACTCTAGGTTTTATCCAACTTGTAGGTCAGGTATCAGAAATCCTCCAACAGACCATGCAGCGTATGGAAGCGTACCGGGAACAAAGGCATTCGCAAAGTCAGACTATGACTTCATCCCAATGTTCCTCCTTTAGTAGAGGGAAGCATGGTCGTATTAGAGACCAGTCGATACCAAGACCACCTCGATGACTCCGGCCAAGGAGTCACGAGGGAAGAAGGCTACTTCAAGAAGCCTCCCCCTCTCTTCGTCGAGAAGTCAGCTCTGACATCATCTAAACCAAGCAGGAGGTTGGAGGCATCCTACTAACATCCTCGACCAAATCGGGACACCTGAGCACCGGCAATCCAACTTGACAATCTGGCACCTTTTCGAAGAAGGCGCTATGAATCAATCACACGTTGTCGAGCCTTCCCAACAGGGCTCCAGGCTGTACGTTGACCAAACAGGTTTCGACCGGCCAACATGGACAAGTTTAATGGAACTCAAAATCCGTTAGAATTTCTCCAAATTTATACCACCACCATCAGAGCTGCTGGTGGTGATCAAAATGTGATGGCTAACTATCTACCCACGGTACTAGAAGGATCTGCCCGGTCGTGGTTACTCAACCTATTGGTCGGATCGATCTATGCTTGGGAGCAACTTTGTGACCTCCTGATTGCGAATTTTTAGGGCACGTACGACCGCCTTGGGAAGGAGGATGATCTCCATTGAATCCGGCAAAAATTCAATAAGACTCTCCGATATTATATCAAAAGATTTAGCTAGGTTCGTAATTCAATACCAGAGGTCGTAGAATCTTTCGTCATTCAAGCTTTCAAAGTAAGGCTAAAAAATCGACGGTTTATGGAGGATATAGCAATACATCCTCCACAAACAACCATCGAGCTTTTCGACATGGCCGACAAGTACACGACCGCTAGCGAAGCGGTTGTGTGGAACGAGGCCATTGATCGAAAGACAAAATCCCTCAACCTAGCTTGGATAAGACAGAAAAGAAGCAAAAAAAGGCTCTCAAGAAAAAGAGAAACCGCAAACCCGACGACAAGGAGGTTCTTGCGGTTCCTGAAAAATTTACCAAGGGTAAAAAAAATTACTCCGATTGTGGCAAAGAAAAGGTTCTAACCGATGGATACAAGAAAACAGAAGTGATGTCCACTTCACCAGGAAGCAGGGCATACTTGCGCACCTGCCGGGACTGTCAAAAGAAGTTGGAAGATTACTATGCAGGTAAACGTCTACTCCCCTCAATACAAGAACTCGGAGAGACAAGCTCTAAGAAGGACAAAGACGGCGATAAAGAAATGGAGTACCAGGGGCCTCAACACACGGTCGATATGATCTTTGGTGGATCCTCTTTGTACTAGTCAAGACATCATCTGAAAGCCATAGAGTGGGAGGTCAACCTTGCCGAATCTCCGATCATCGCTAAACCATCCAAGTGGTCGGAGACAATAATCTCCTTTAGCAAAGAAGACTACCCCATCCCATCGACTCGACCAGGTAGGTTCCCTATTGTTGTAGAGCCTACTATTAATAACTGTAAGGTTAATCGGGTCTTAATAGATGGAGGTAGTTCTTTAAATATTTTATTTGCGGGAGCATTGGAGGATATACAAATTCCCAAATCAAAGGAAAAACCTATAAAATATGCCTTCCATAGCATAATTCCTGGTTCTACCGCCAAGCCGATAGGACACCTATCCCTACCAATTACGTTCGAAAGACCCGACAACTTCCGAACAGAAAAGATTTCATTTGATGTGGTAGATTTTGAAACCGCATACAATGCAATCCTCGGTCGTCCGGCCTTAGCAAAGTTCCTGATAGCCACGCACTACGTTTATCAGAGTTTAAAAATGCTAGGGCTGAAGGGTGTCATCACAGTTCAAGACAATAAAAAATAGCTCACGCATGCGATCGAAAATGCTTAGAACTGGTCGATGAGCTTCCGACTAGAGAAACTAATCCACCTACCATGCAGGTCAAGCATTTGAGGCCAAAGATGGCGCCAAAACCTTTCGACCAGACAAGAGAGGTAATACTCGATAAGAGCGCTTCTACAGAAGGCGCCAAAATACTGGTCGGAGCGGGACTCAACCTTAAATATGAAGAGTCGCTCGTCTCCTTCATCTGAGCAAATCAGGACGTGTTCGCTTGGCAGACGTCCGATATGCCTAGAGTCCCCAGGGATGTGATCAAGCACAGGCTAGCTCTTTAGCCTGACAAGAAACCGATCAGGTAGAAGCTGAGGCGTTTTGCACCTGATCAGAAGGAAGCAATCCAATTGGAGATCGATAAGCTCCTCAAGGTTGGGTTTATTCGTGAAGTCGACCACCCAGAGTGGCTCGCCAATCCTATAATGGTTAGAAAAGCCAATGGGAAATGGCGATGTGTATTGACTTTACATATCTTAATAAAGCTTGTCCGAAGGATGACTTTCCCCTTCCACACATTGATCAACTTGTAGACTCTACTTCCGGGTGTGAGTTGTTAAGTTTTTTAGATGCGTACTCAGGGTACTATCAGACTAATATGAGTAAAGACGATGAAGAGAAAACTTCCTTCATCACTCTATACGGCACTTACTGTTATGTAAAGATGCCATTTGGTCTCAAACATACTGGTGCAACTTTCCAAAGGTTGATGTAGAAAACCTTTAATTCACAAATAGGTCAGAATCTAGAAGCCTACGTTGATGATCTGGTCGTAAAGAGCATCAACGCTGGTGATCACATTCGAGACCTACATGAGACTTTCAATAACTTAAGACGCCATAACCTTAAGTTAAATACAGAAAAGTGTGTGTTCGGAGTTTCTTCTGGTAAGCTTCTTGGATTCTTAGTTTCGGCTAGAGGCATTGAAGCCAACCTAGCAAAGATTTCGGCCATCGACCAGATACGCCTTCCAACCACGGAGAAGGAAGTTCAAAAACTAACCACCTGTATGGCAGTGTTAAGTCGTTTCACAGCATGATTAGGTGAAAAGGGTTACCTTTTTTAAACTTCTTCAGAAACATGGAAGTTTCGAGTAGACTAAAGAGACAAACGATGCCTTTGAAGAACTTAAGAAGTACCTTACGAGTGTTCTGATCTTAGTTTCTCTAATATTGGAAGAGACATTGCTGATTTACGTGGCTGCAACTAGCACAAACAGTCAGTGGTGTACTGTTGTCCTGCGCGACAACGTCCAACGACCAGTATATTACGTAAGCAAAGTCTTATACGGACCAAAGGAATGGTATACACAAGTACAAAAGTTGCTCTATGGTCTCCTTATGGCTTCAAGGAAACTAAAGTATTACTTTCAGGCCCACAAGTGGTCGTACCAACCGGATATCCCCTTGGTCAAGTTCTTGGAAACAGGGAGTCATCAGGACGAATAGCAAAATAGGCGATTGAGCTTGGGGCGTTCGACCTCCATTTCACCTAATGAACAGCAATCAAGTCCCAGGCAATAGCAGAATTCGTTGTACCGAATGAACAAACCCTGAACCCACCCAAGGGCCCGAGTACAAACAACACAACGAGTGGACAATGTATTTTGACGGTTCCTTGATGCTCAAAGGATCGAGGGCTGGAGTCGTCTTGATTTCCCCTACTGGCGAACACATAAAGTACGCCATCCAGTTAAACTTTCTTGCTACAAACAATATGGCGGAATATGAAGGTTTGCTGGCAGGACTCCGAGTAGCTCGTTCGCTCGGGATTCGCAGGTTACTAGTGAAAGACGATTCTCAACTAGTAGCGAATCAAGTAGGAAAAGAGTATCAATGCTCTAGTACCAAGATGTCATCTTATCTAGCGGAAGTACGAAAACTCGAAAAGCACTTCTTCGGTTTTCAAATCTAACATATTCCTAGAAAGAAAAACATTCTAGCAGACCAGTTGGCACGGATGGCCTCCACCAGGTGAACCATCCTGCCCGGAGTTTTTCTCGAGAAACTCAATTCACCCTTGGTGGTCGAGCCTTCCGAGGACATAAATGTTCACAAGGAGGGTCGTACACCTCAATTCTGCAAACATGGATGCTCCACAGGTCGTTGATGGTTGACGCCATCACGATCAAGGTAGAGATTGGATGAAGTTGATCTATAATTATCTTCAGCATGACCTAATCCCAGAGGATGATGTAGATGCTAATCGTATAGCACGAAAAGCCAAATGATACACTCTTATTGAACGTACCTTATATAAATGAGGATCTCACGAAGTGTTGATGAGATGCATATCTCAATCGGATGACATTAAGTTGCTAACCGAAATTCATGGAGGAGTCTGTGGAGCACATCATTCCTACAGAACGCTGGTCGGTAAAGCCTTCAGGCAAGGATACTACTGGCCAACTGCCCTTCATGATGCAAAATAGCTTGTGACAAAGTGCATAATATGTCAGTTTCATAGCCGACAAGTACATTAGCCGGCACAAGCTTTGCAAATAATTCCTCTTTCTTGGCCTTTTGCAACCTGAGGACTAGATATTCTGGGACCTTTCCTAAGAGCACCCGGGGGCTTCGAATTCCTTTTCATTATGATTGACACGTCTACAAAATGGATCAAAGCTGAGCCAGTTGTTAAAACAACAACTAAAACCGCTAAGAGGTTTCTCACGAAAATGTGGTCACATGATTTGGTGTACCCAGTTGTATAATCACAGATAACGGTACCCAGTTCTCAAGCGGTAATTTCCAGGAATTATGCGA
Source organism: Ampelocalamus luodianensis (assembly GCA_036346255.1). Lineage (NCBI taxonomy): Eukaryota > Viridiplantae > Streptophyta > Magnoliopsida > Poales > Poaceae > Ampelocalamus > Ampelocalamus luodianensis. The sequence continues at coordinate 59,342,046 of CM070617.1, read as the reverse complement.
CGACCTAGGTATCAAGATATATTTCGCTTATGTCGCTCATCCGCAGAGCAACGGAGCAGTTGAGAGAGCTAATGGTATCATAATGCAGGGACTCAAATGACGAGTATCCGACCAGTTAATCAAACGGTCAGGAGCTTGGGTTCAAGAAAACCTTTCTGTGTTATGGGCCGTTCGTACCACGACCAGTCGTGTGACCTGCGAAACACCATTTTTTTGGTTTATGGGGCTGAAGCCATGCTTCCTGTAGAACTAAAAATTGGTTCTGCTCGAACTAATTATTTTATCGAAAACGATCAGAATGAATGACGACTTGACCTCATCAGCTTCCTTGAAGAACGAAGAAATCAAGCCTTGATACGATCAATAATCTACTAGCAAGCTATGAGAAGGTACCATAGTCGTAAGGTGCAACCTCGCAGGCTAGCTGGAGGTGATCTGGTTCTCAGAAAAATTCAGTGCCAGGCAAATCGCAACAAATTTTCTCCTAAGTGGGAAGGTCCATACACTGTGGTCGAAGTCACCCGACCACGTTCGGTACGATTAGCAATATCAATTGGGCAAGTTTTGTCTAATTCTTGGAATATTGATCAATTGCGTAAATTCTTTGTATAATTTTATATATTTCTTTTTACATTTCATTATCAATTTCAATAAATATGCATTTCCTTTTTTTCGACGAGTGTTGTTGTTTATACTTGTTATCCGCTACTTTGCTCAAATATCACTATTGTTTAACTGGTCGGAGAAGACACTCATTCTCTCTGATATCCTTTTCATGGGTCCCTATTACTCATTGGTTTATACTTGATAGTCAAACGCCAAACTGGTCCTAGTCGTGATCATTGTTTCAATGATTCCCACACGCGACCGTACTCTTTTCTTAGAGAAACACGTGAGTAAAAGGAGCATAACACAAACAACTTCATGTGATTTTTTATATGCTCAAGAATCCGAAGGTTAACTTTCTTCATTTCAACATTCTATTCTTCTCTTGTTTAGCTACTGGTCGGGACACAGAAAGCCTCCTAGTCGAAGTCTCTCCTCTCTACACGTGGTCCTGCCCACTGGAAGGAGCTTCCTAGCGACGGTCCTTTTCCTACGATCCTCGCTGCCAATCAGACCTGAGTATGAGCACGTCTCACGAAATGTTTTTTGTATCTTCAGTTCTTAGCGATAAATTACAACCAGTTCTGGATGATACGTATCAACAAGGATACTTATCGTTTTCTTTTTTGCATACATTCTTGCATACTTTCTTATCATCAAGGCAAGTTTGTGATATCTTCCGACCATATGTGGTATTTTACATTATTTCGATTATGGAAAAGATCTCAGCTAGTTGAAATCATATACTAGTTCCGACCAACTTGATTTCCTAGTGTTAACTAGATCATTTTTGTAACATAATCAACACATGCTTTATACCATGGTTGTAGTTATTACCCATTTTTTCTTGGTCTACTCTTCTTTAGTAATGTTCACCTACTAATATAAGCAGTCGGGGGCTATGGAATATACAAATATTTAATGAATTTAAGAAGACAAAACAAGAACTTCATTGATGTTGAAAGGTAAGTTTTATTTACAAAGTCTATATATTACATCTATCTACTTGTTGGAGCTACCAGATTGGTCGTTGCGCGATGGAGATCCGACTTCCATTTCCTCTACAACCTTGTCTCCGGAGGTCTTATTTCCTCGAGCAATTTGGTTGCTTCGTCATCCGAGCAGTTGAAGTCTTGTTCAACAGCTCCTAGGTGAATAGAGGGGTCAGAAGTCTTCAATTTTGCCAAAGCAACATTGACTCCATTCGAAATAGCTTTCTTCATTATCTTGGTATGATTCTCTCAAAAGGTTTTTATTATATTCTTGAGGTCCTCGAGCTGATGGCCGAGAAAATTGATCTTCTCTGCAGGATCTCTTAAATTGGGCAATTGCGTTCCCGATCCCAGGTCAAAAAGCATCTTGTTCAGAGTCTTGACTTTGTCTTCAAGGCTCCGCTCAAGTTCAGCCCCTTGGTCACACTCGAACTCAAGAGCTTTTTCTGCTCTTTCAAGTGCTTAAGTTTTCTCTGCACGAGTGGATAAAAAGTTAACATACACATAAATTGGAGACATGGTATACTAGTCAAGTCTACGACCAGTTACCTTTGATTTTCTTCTCGCAAGAGTCAAAAACCTCTTTTTGCCTGGTCGTCACATATGTGATCGACTGGTCCTTAGTTTGGTACTCTTCTTTGAGCTTTATTATCATGGCTTCTTTAGCTACGACTTCTTCTTTAATTTTCTCTAAATATATCAAATATGATAAGAGAGAAATTAGTTTACAAAAGAGAAACAGGATAACAAAGAGTAAGAAGACATGTTAAGGAAAAAGTTCTTACTTTTCAATTCTGAGTGTTTCTGCTCCAGGAGCCTTATTCGCTGGGTCAGTCCTCCAACCACAGCGTAATTTTTGACCATATGCTACAAAAATAGTACCCTTCTTCATAAGTTTTCAATAAATTTCAGAGGAAGAGCTATGAAGGTGGTCGTAAATACTCACCCGAATTGCCACGTCATTATATTTGGCAAAATTCATATCGAGACATGTCTTGGCTTGATGGTCCGATATCCCTAAGTCTCATCAAGTTTCTTATCCTCGATAAATCGAGGGTGAAAGAGGAACTTGTTAGATCGAGAAGAATTACTAATAGGGAGCGGAACCTGTTGAGAATCTTCGGGGATGTCTACGTCCACAGACGGAGTTAGAATTACTAGTGGATCTTGAGCAAGCCCTAATACTAGCGCCTGCTCGGGGCTTCCTTGATCACTTCATCTTCAGGAACTTTCTCCTAAATGATAGTCTGGTCGGGAACCTCCACGACCACTTCGTCCTCAGGAACTTTTCCTGAGGAATGTTCTGGACGGAGACGACTGGAACACCAGAAGATCTATACTAGAAGAAAGCAAGGAAATTGAGGATTCTAACATATCAAAAATATTCAAGGTATGTATTTACATGACTTATTCGTTTGTACTTACCTGGTCGAATATTCTTTCGAATACTTTTGGGGTATTACACTCTACCCCCCTTAAACAGAATTCAACCCGAATTCTCAACACGTTTAACGTCAAAGACAAATTCACAGCTAAAGCTTTCCAACATTACCACCTACCTACTGTGGGTAACTCCAGATATCGCTCGCGCATGCGAGACTCCAATTCACAAGTCGCTCCCCTCTTGGACTTATGGGGTCACATCACCTTGACGGATACCAACGTCTTTCACCTCAACACTAGTCTCGACCTTTACAGGTACACTCAACACACGGGACTCAAAGGTTAGGTCTTACTCGTTGGCCAACAGCTCTAACAAAATCTCAACCTCCGGACCTCTCATGTGCTCCCTCAACACCGGAATATACAAGACATTACGTACTCCGTGCAAGTATTCGAGACGGACCTAGCGTTACATCAATCTTCAAATTCCTGTGACTAAGGAACCTATCCAGCACACCTTTGGTTAAACTTCCTTTTGGTATCAAGGTATACCGTCTGCACAAAACACACGGAACTCTTGTTCCAACTCTCACTGTTCACTTTACCTATGCAAGCAGCATCTCCTTTAATAAGGGACGCACAAAGAACTTGCCTACCCGCTCACTTAACCGAGGAACTCAACTGAAAAATAAAGGAGCCATAATGCATCCAACTCAAAGCCATCTTCCCTTAGAAGAGCTCAATCAGAATCAGTGGATTTAACATGAAAACTTTTTCACTTTTCAAGTAGGCAGTTTAGAGATAAATGCCACATAGCCAAAAGCGAAATCACTTGAATAACCAGATTAACTATTTTTCTTTCTTTTTTCTCAACTTGATGGGACCACATATACCGACAAGAACCAACTCAATTAGTAACTAACATCCGGCATAAACACAAGGTTCAAATAAGAACTAGGAGGATATCTCACCATCCAAGTTCACACCCTTTTCCACAATCTTTCTTTTAAGAATTTAACTTTCTCTTAAACCATAGGATCCCAAATCTTCGCATAATACATTAGCTCAATTACCTTAAATTGGCGACCTCAAAGCTATGTTCAACCGAGCACAAAATCCACTCTTATGCAAGGAGACCCTTCCAACCCATGATATCACACTCTCGCCAACTTCTCTACCGAATGAATTACTTTGATAGAATAATTCCCAACGCAACTCAAAATAGAATTCACCCGCCATCACATCCCTCAATCCGTTAAGGATAAACAATTTGAAATTCACATCACATACTCTCATTTACTACCCCAAAGGATACTATCAATAATCATCCCACTACTCGAAATCCACTCTTATTCTACTACTTTTACACATAATCATTGGCAACTAAGGTTCTAACATAAAAATACAAAGCCCAAGTTCATCCTACAAGACTCCTACAACAAACTTCTCCTATAAAAGATCGAGAAATCCTCATATTCATTCACTAAATTTCTCACACTCTAAACATACTCAATCATTATCATCCACATGTAAATATTTTCTCGACCAAATTATCTTTTAGAAGAATTCTAGCTCATCGAAGGTTATCCACTAAAGCCAGGGTATACCTGCTGACAACTCAACCTTACCTACTATCCCATTGATTGACATTATGGTTATATTACTTCGCTAATCCTTCTCTCATTAAACTACACCGTCATATATCACCTACCCAACCTTGCAAAATTACCCAATCGCGATACTCTAACACATCGATCAAGCTTCCAGACTTCCGATAATCCCAACATTCCAACATGAATGAAGGTTCTTGGATTATACTTCGCTATGGGTTCCACTAGTTGTAACACTAATCTATTTTATTTCAACAACAATCATTCCACTTAAATCCAATTCTTTCCAAGAGTTATAGGACAAAACCAAATCACTTTCTACTGATCTTCAAATAGCTTGGCCCTCATAGTTCTCACTACGATCATTTACTTGACCACCACCAACCAATCGCCACACTACACTCTGTAAGACCTTGCAGCCCACTTCGGTTAATCTTTTCTCAATAGGAAAGAGCAAACAACTACAAATTTTAACATACGAGGAAGCACTACTTCTCACAGTGAGCACGAGACCCAAGATAAATAGTCAAATAGCGTTGATCTCGAAAAACAAAAGACGAGACCACATTTGAGGGCACAAGTTCACAAGAGGGGAGTTTCGGACATTAATAAATCACAATAAAACACTGCTTTTGAAACTCAAGAAACACTTAAGCGGCAACGAAAGAAAAGTTGTATGTTACAATCTTGAACTCCAACCTCAAATACTTATGGTACACCTTTTTTTCTTCTCTTTAACAGAGAAAACAATTTTATTTGTTTACATCACCACTTGCCAATCAAAGAAGTACTTCTAAAATAATTCACATTAATCACTTAAGAACCCATCAGAACAATCTCACTCCTCACCTTTCTCAACAATTTCAGTCACCACATTAAGCATGAACTACCAAAATCTCACAAATGCAAAACTCCAAACTTTCCATTTAACCGATATTACGGGAGGCAGTCAAATTACCTTCTTTCTAAAAGAATCATCACCACTCCCACAAGTCACAACCCTTTACGGACAATCTTATTCACATCAGGAATAATAAACTATCAACAAGAATCTTTATCGTCAACTCTTTTAACAAGGGCATGCAGCCACAAGTCACATTCCTCATGAGACACACATGAATAAATCATATTTCTTTTTCAACCCTTCACCTATTAGCAATGCTCATACTCGTTTTGTACACAACTTCCAATCTAGCGGTTATCGTAGACATTTAACGAATTATACAGTCATAGGAGAATTTATGATTGTCGGTGTTTTAGAACCGATCTTACGTAAAGATTATTTGATTCGGGGGGTCTCCACAATTGATCACGCAGACGAAAGAGACACAGGGATTTTTATACAGGTTCGGGCCTTCTCCGGTGAGAATAACAACCCTACTCCTGTGTGTATTGTATTGGGTATTCGGATTACAATCAGCGGAAGGTCTTGCGCTAATGCTGCTACTGACTATCCCTCCCGAAAAGCCTCCCCCACTATCTCTAAAAGATATCTATTTATACTATGCTGTTGGGGCGGTTGTCGTTCCAGACCAATTATGCGCTCATTATTGCGTAATAATGAGAGTAATTACCGAGGTAGTAACCTCCCCACGCTGTTCAACGGTTATCAATCAGAGATAGTGGAGAATTATCTGTAGTTATTTCGGGTATAACTACGTAATTTGTCTGCTCAGATCCTCACTAGTAAATGGGCCTTCTGACGGGTGGACCCAGCTAATTGTGAGGATGTCGTAGTAGGGCTGATCGTAGTAGAACTTACGATTAGGGGTAGTCGTAGAAAGAGCTTATGACTGGTACTGGTCGTAGAAAAAACTTACGACCGGACGTAATCGTAGAAGGACTTACGATTACAACATAGTCGTAGAAATACTTACGACTAGGGGTGGTCGTAGAAGAGCTTACGACCACCTAACTTACTCCTCCCTTATAACATTAAGGGGTATACCATGTGACGTCATACTACATGATTATGGAATAATAAAATGAGGATTATCATATCCTCGTCAATGATCCTTTCTCTATCTGCATTCCTACTAGCAAATATGAGACCATCAAACAACCAATTAAAGGCAATTTTCCAAATTATTATCCACTAGGACAACAGTCAAATACATCCTTATCTCTCCCTTCCTACACAATTAGAGTTATCTATGGTGATCAAGTAATCCAACCGGTTTAACAACCTAAACAATTTTAATGATCAACCTTCTCATCAAAGACACACTATTATCCTACCACTCCACCATCAAGTAAACAAAGATCGCCAACTACATCCCATCAGTTCATCCCTTAGCGATGCTCAACACTATACCTTGATACATTATGATTGCACCTAGCAATTACATAAGATCAGTACTTATCCATGAAAGATAACTTCTAAGACGAATTTCCACTATGATACTAATCTAACACCTTCTAGACTTATCCATCTCAAAGGATTAGATTAATCCGTTGTGTCCAGCAAATCCCAATCTACTAGAGAAGCTTACCAAATTTATCACCCGTAGTGATCAAACCAGCCTCATCAGCGTTCCATACTTCTTAATAACCATTTTGAAACCAATTAGGTATGGACATACTTTTTGTCACTACCCAACAGGTATTTATCCTAAGACAACATCACATTAATCAACTCCAATTCCAAAATTCTGGCCTAAGAACAGTCATGCACCACGCTGCAAATCCGACTTGAGAACTCAAGCCTTATCAATGAACTTTTATGTTTAAAACCTCTCGCTTAACACATTAGGATCTCACAAAAAAATTAACCCCCTTCAGGAAAAGAGGCATTGACTTCAAAATTTGAAATAATCCAAATGAAATACATCAAGCCCAAGCTTCCACATGATAAAGAACTTGCAACAGAAAACTTTCAGCATCCCGAATACCAAGCAAATAAATGAATCAGATGTTCCAATAAGAAGTGCAGAACTCCCAAGACACAAATAGAGACCAAGTGAAATCTCAACAAATTTCACCATCCGTATATACCCAGAATTGGTCCAAATCAAACTCAAGAAGAGAACAACTTTGAACAACTTTTCTAAAGGTATTCACCCACAGTACCTGTAGCTATGGTACTCGAGGTAATCACTTCGCTAATCTCTTACTACGAACGGTGGTGTAACCTGGTAAAGCCCAGGGCCACAACCACAACCTCAATCTCTCAACAACAACTATAGTTATATAGCTATCATAATAATCATGTCATAAGCATTTGTAATCAATTCATAACACCAATGATCAATGCGACATGACGGAAACGTAAATGCAATGCTTGACTCATTCCCATCCTACTGTGCACTAGTGTGTTAAGTTTTAAGTTCGTTAACCATTACAAAATTTTAGCAAATTAAGTTACCTAAGTTGTTAATCTATTCAGCACGGACCTAAAGCCCGCTCTGATACCAACTGTAACACCCCAGCCCAACATGAGCCTGGAATGCTACTGAAGAAACATTAAACAAATCTAAACTAGAACAATTTGTTAAATCTCAGCAGAACCTCCTTTGTATAGGTAACTATACGAAGGTTCCAACAGATAAAAGAATATCATAACTAAATATTCCGACATCCAATATCATCACTAAGCATTAGAAACAGGCTAATCAGCTAGAACATATTTAAGGATATCCAAAATACGTTACTCCTCATTATTACAAATAACCCGATGCATGAGGCATAACCATAATAAATACTTAAGCAGTTTGCTTATTTACTAAAAGACATTCTAAGATTTAATCAAGTTTTAAGGGTGCGTGGTAGTGTGTGAATCCAACTCAAGTCTACTCCCTCCCATGCATGCCGATCTCACAACAGGTACCTAAAAACACAATAAAAGCAAGAGTGAGCCCAATGACTCAGCAAGTACCAAAAAAAATCATTAACCTCACAATTACAGCAATAACATTCAAATCCAAAGCTTTACTCGAAAACATAGCTCATGATATATGAATGCAAATATGCAATGCAACTTTTCTCTTTCACTCTTTTTCGCATTTCACCGGTAATGGGAGATATGCGACCGTCGCCGCATACCATGCATGTGCTCGTAGGCACAAGGACCAATTGCCTAATACTCCGCAAGTAAAGGGGACCTCAAGCCCACACTCCACAAGTGTGGGGACCTCAAGCCCGTCATATACATGACGGGGATCACAACAAATGCTTGGTCACCATGTGACCAAGTCTTCATTTTGTCAACATGATGCATATGCACAAATCATGATCATCATAATCATACCTTCTCAACAACATCACTTATGAATTTAACTCATTCATACTTCTATCATTCATATCATAAGCATTTACCATCTTTAATCAACATATCACACTATCAACCAAGCATAGCTAATATGTATCAAAACATAGCATTCACTGTCAACCAATTCATAATTACTCTATCAAACAGAGTACTTGCCTTAACCGTGCAGGGACGAAAGACGTGAAGAGGGCGCTGCCCTTGGAACCAATCCCTCACCTGAATATAAATATAAAGCATGCTAAGACAACCATACTGAACCAAAACTTAGCCAAAAGCACAACCGCACTCGCTACACTCTCAAGCGCATTCCCAATTCTAACTCCTAAAGTTCGATTTGTCCCCTCTGTGGACAGCCATGATCTAAAATTCTTATCTTTTTGTATAGGAGTCCAAATGAGGTGTTCTTGGACTTCATTGAAAGGTTATCAATTTCCCCAACTAAACCTAGTTGGTTGGCCTTCCTGATTCGGCCATCTAATACCCCTATCATACTAATTAACAGAACATCGATTTCACGTCAAGTTCTCTGGATAGTACACTAAAACTATCATAACTTTCAACTCGTTTGTCAAAATTTCGCGTTCTTAGGCTTCCCTGAAATCTACGACAATTATTTACAACTTTTGTTATACTGAGCTCCTCTAATTTTCCATTTAACTAATCGCTCAAGTCAGATTACTAAAACCTATAAGAATACCGACGGATTTGCAGAACAGTCACACTAATAAATTCATAACTTCTGCTACAGAGGTCCGAATAACATGATCTTGTACTTCATCGAAAGCTAGCGACGTCCTCCATAATTCTCTAGGATACGTACAGAACTGAATTTGCCTGTATCTACAACAAAACATCGATCTAACACAAACTATCCTGAGCAAGCCTGATTACTGACATTGCTACAACGATTAAAGGTGCATCTAATCGGGGAAAAATAGGGGTTACCCTTGACGAATCGATTGCTGTGCACGAAGAGCACCCACTAGTGATCTCTCCCCACGAAGATGGTCTTTTCCTCTTTTTCTACCTCTTCCTCTTCCTCTCTTCCCCTCCTTCTTCTTCCCAATAGCCGGCAGTAGGGAGGACGACGCCGAGGAGAGGAGCAGTAGGGGGCGAAGGTACTATAGTGCTCTACTGTAGCATGCGTACTGTAGCACAACGGCTACTGTAGCACAGGTGGCTAGGGTTTAGTCCTCCCCCCTCCCTTGCCTTCTAATGGGCTGCTAGCCCACTTATGGGCCTTGGGCTACTATGACCGGCTCCTCTCCTCTCGAATATGAATTGGTGGCCCATTCATCTCCTAAAATTCTGAATTTTCTATCTTATTTCTCTCTTAATTTAGTTGTTCTCTCTCGAATATTCTTTCAAATACTTTTGGGGTATTACACATGTGCGCTAGCAATCTTAGCCCGTACTCGACATAAGCAAGGAAAATTGGGATTTCCCCTTCCTCGCGGCCCGAAAAGTGTTGTCCGGATGCCATCCTCCACTTGATCAAGCTCTTATCCGGGAGCATTCCAATCTTTTCCAATGCCTCAAGCTTCTTCTCGCTCAAATTTGAGGCCGCCCACTTGGTGATTGAATCAGACATGATGAGATCTTTTGAGAAGATGAACAGAGGTCGGGGGAAGCTCTCGAAGACAAAAAGAGAAGGTTGGAGAGGATTTCTAGCAAGAATATGAAAGTTGAAAGAAATCTGGAAGCGTAAGAGGGGATTTTATAGCTTTAGATCTCTTAATCGCAACTGGGAGTTATCTAAAGTCCAACAGACAAAACCCTTTTTCTCCACCGGATAGAAAAACTCTTCAGTTCCCATGGCAGGTTCTCAACTTTAGATGAATACAGATCACCTCGTGTGTCATGACATTGAATGAGGGTCTGCCCGATACGACTTCGTTGAGAGAGAGTGTTCACACGACCGATTCATTTAAAGTTCAGGGGCTAGCTGATGAGGATTAAAACCTCCATGTATTATCTTTAATATATAATAAAATACTATATGTCTTTATGGTCATAACTCCTAAGGCTCACAACCTCACTAGTTGTAAGGATTCCAGAGGTTACATAATGGGCTCCCTGGTCGGACAACGTCTTGTATGTAGTCTTCGACCAGTTCGCTGCTCGTAAAAACTATGAACTGGCATCTGGATCTAACTCCAGGTATATTCCCTACCGTGTGATGAATAGAACACATATCGTATATTCCATGCCACGTGTTGTTTCATGATCCAAAGACACTGACAAACAACCACCACACGGTTGAATGTCTCACAGATACTCACCGTTGAACAGTTGATACTTCATCAACTATCGCCTCACTCCGACAAGTCGCAATGCTTCATAACAGGTGTATCTCCAAGAGTAACTGCCACCTCTTCGGGAGTTATTTAAGGATGGAGCATGAACGATCTTCCGATAGGTTCGATTGATTTCGTCGTGGGGACGTTGACGCTTTAAGGCTATCGACCAGCAGATTGTCGCCTCGCAATTCGCTACACCCGCACGACTGTCGTTATCGACCACGCTCGCACGCGATCGACCTTACCACGAGGGTTATTGTTCCTGCAAGCAATCGAAGCAACTCACAAGAACAAGGAAGATGCAATCTGATTTGTATTGCGAATATGAATGAAGATCAACAAAGTGGGGTTCCTCAAACCGTACAACGGCGAAACTGCAAGTGGCAGAATAATTCTAAGAAAAACCCAGCGAACTAAAGGGGCGGCGGCACTTATTTATAGGAGGAAGAGGGGGCGGGGGTACTGTTCACGCATGAACAGTACCAGAAAAACCCTAGGTGGCCATATGGGCCAGGGAGGTGACCGGCCCAAAAACCCTAAGGTAGTGTTGATACAAGGCCCTTGGCCCAAAGTGAGGTGGCGCAGCACCAGATATAAGTGATCTTCGACCAAGTAGTCGGATCTCCACACTCTACGACCACGAGCAGTCGAAGCAATTCTACGACCACTCGTCAGGCAGTCGTAACCTTCCCTACGACCACTCGCCAGGCAGTCGTAACCTCCCTTCGACCACGCGTCGAAGTCTTCCCACGACCAATCCACGTGTGGTCGTAAACCTTCTCAATCAATATGTGGTGGAATTAGAGCAGCCTGATTGGCGGTGGAGTTGTGGTCGTATCCGAAGGGTTGATGTCCTCATCATCCTCCCCTTCTTGCATTTGAGTCGTCCTCACTCACGCTCACCCTCCTCCAGCAGCAAGAAAGGCTTTAAAGCTTGTAGCATTGCATTCTCATCTTTCTGCAAAATATTAGCCATTGCAGGTGGCAAAATAAATAGAACTTTGGAAATTAAAGGTGATTGTGCATGCATCAAATCAGCAAAGGAATATTTTCTCATAATATTCAGTTTGCAACTCAATTTGCAAGTATAAGTGAAGTATATAGTAGAGTTATTCATTGCTCTATGAATGGGCAGCACAGTAATTAAATTCAAAGAGCACAAGCCATTCATATAATCAGATTTCAATTGAGCAAGAGCAAATTCATCTAGCAAGGGTGAAAAGATTTGTAAGTTCTTCCATAATTCAACATCTTTAATCAGATTCCCCTACTAGGTGGTGCAAGAAAAGGTGAATACATAGGAATGGGATGAGCACTAAATTTCATTTTACTCTCTTTTTGAACAAGATTCAGCACACAAGAATTATTGTCCCAAACAACAAGCTTCAATTCATCCATGTGATCACAAGTTATTCATATTCGATTTACAAGAAATTGATTGTCTACACCATAATCTCCAATCAAATAAAAATTATATCCAGGGGTGTAGGCACTAAACAGGGATTTTGAACACGTGATTTCAGAAACTTTTTCCATAGAGCATGTGACAATTTCATAGGTAGATCCAACATAATGTAACATAAAGAATTAGCAGGAGATATTTTAGTCAAAATTTCTTTATGTCTAACCAATTCTACATGATCATTATATGCTATTAACTCATCACATGAAATACTCACAACAGCAGGAAAATCAACAATGTTATCACATGGTGCACTCATCCCAATGCAATCTAAATTCTTTACTTGAAACATGTGCATATCAGAATTGTTTTTCACTAATTTTTGCTCTAAAATAGCATGAACAATGGACAATTGTAGTTCTTCACAAGCATACTCACCTTAAGTGATGATAGCACCATGTTACCTTTTTGGCTCTCCTCAGATGATGTAGGTGCATCCATCTCCTCATCTTCCTTCTCGATCAATGGGGTTGGTGGTGCAATCAACTCATTCTCCTCTTTAGCATGGTTTTCAACTTTCTGCAAATTGTTAGTCATAGAAAAAGACACAGACACAGGTTTGTTCTCATATTTCCTATCATTAAGCATTCTCAATTTCTCCTCAATCTGATGTTTAAAAGAAAGTGGAACAAATCGGTTACGCATAGCAACTTTTAAAGCATCCCACGTAGTAGGTGCTAATCCATCGTTGCATACCCTATTCCACCAATTGATGGCAAAGTTTTTAAATTCACTTGTTGCTTGCCTAACTCTATGCAATTCAGGAACTAAGTGAGCATTAAATTTTTGTTCCACCGTCATCTCCCAATCTAAATATATTTTAGCATTATAAGCACCCGCAAAAGATGGTATAGTGAACTTGACTTTAGCATATGGATCATCATTAACACGTGCATTATATTGCTGAAGGTTATTACCTCTCATACCTTGACGGTTGAAGTTCAATCGGTTCCATTGTCGTGCATCAATGGCGTCATGGTTGCGCATCTCATTATTATCATTGTCAAACTCATGGTCATGGGCTGCACCTTCAGGATCCACACGCCCATGGTTCGGTGGTTGATTGGCCAAACCATCAATGCGTGCATTGAGCATTGCAATACTTTCATTGAGTTGTTGTAGTGTAGCATTTGTTGCCGTAAACTTCCTATCAAGGTCGTCATTAAAAGCATGGCGGTGCTCATCCAACACCCTCGTGAGCTCTTCCCTCAAAACACACTCTTGCGCATCCGATCCCTCACCTGCCATGGTTAGTAGGAGACACAAGACAATACAAAGATATTATCCCTATCAACTACTAGGTGGTGGAAGGTGGAATCACACACTCTCAAGCGTCTTACCAAGCTCTTATGAATTTCTTACCAATTGCAGCAGGTGGTATGATCGGAGGAGGTGGGATGTATGACCACGGCGGAGGCGAATGCGAGGATCCAAATCTGAGGGCCAAAAGTACGTGGAGCTCGGAGAGGCAATGTTTAGTAGCAAGGAGTAGCAATAATGAAATCAGATTAGCAAAGTTAAATCAAAATCCACAGTACTCATCACAGTTGCTGGCCCAAACGCACTCCTAGTACTAGCTCAAGCAAGCCGAAAGATAGGGTAGATATAAGCACAAAGGAACAAAATTTGCAAAGCAACCGATATCTCCAGTGGATGGTCGTGGAGCACCGGTGGGTTATCGTAGACCAACTGAGGGGGGTCGTGAGCCAACTAGGGTGGTCGTGAGCCATCTAGGGTGGTTCCTTCTCTTTTTTTTTATTCTTTTTTTTTGATTCTTTCTTCTTCTTCTTTTTTTGACTGACGAAACCCAACCTAGGGTTCCTCCTTTTTTTTGTGCAAGTGACCTTGACTCACAACTCTTCAAAACCCTTTTCCGGGCCTGGGGATATATATAGGTCACAAACTTTTTTCGGAGAGCAGGGGTATAAAGGTAATAAAAAGATACTCTCTCTCTCTCTGAACTTTGGCTATCTCTGTTTTCGGCTATGGAGTTCCTTCTCGGTCTTTGTTTGGTCGGGCACGATATGATGAGTGCGTGGGTGTCCAGGAGCAACCAGAAACATATAGACTCGAGTAGGATGTCGGGGCGGAAACGAGTAGATGGTCGAACCGACTAGGGGTCGAATTCGAGGAGGTGGTCGTATTGAGTAGGTGGTCGAATCCGACTAGGTAGTCGAACACAAGGAGGTGGTCGGATGGGGGTGTTGGCTCGAGTAGGTGGTCGGATGGGGGTGGTGTCACGAGTAAGTGGTCGGATGGGGTGGTGACTCAATCTCGGCTATAGCAGACAAACCCTAATTGCAACGGATGCAACAAAGGACAAGCCGAGATACACGATGACCAAAACAGCAAAGACTCGACGCTAGAAACTAGATCACGACGACTAGACCAACAACAAAGACACCGACGATGGACTCGAACTCAACAACGCGAATACTGAAAACAAAAATTGCGAAAGGCACAACGTGGTTTGGACAGCAGAAAAACTAATATCTAAAACTTTTTGTGGGGCAATTTTCTGGACAATAGGTGATGGAAACAACAATCAAAAAGGGGATAAACGAGATTACCTAACGGGCAACCTTTGCTCTGATACCAACTGATGGCTACGGTGGCCCGATCTTCCGATAGGTTCGATTGATTTCGTCGTGGGGACGTTGACGCTTTAAGGCTTTCAACCAGCAGATCGTCGCCTCACAATTCGCTACACCCGCACGACTGTCGTTATCGACCACGCTCGCACGCGATCGACCTTACCACGAGGGTTATTGTTCCTGCAAGCAATCGAAGCAACTCACAAGAACAAGGAAGATGCAATCTGATTTGTATTGCGAATATGAATGAAGATCAACAAAGTGGGGTTCCTCAAATCGTACAACGGCGAAACTGCAAGTGGCAGAATAATTCTAAGAAAAACCCAGCGAACTAAAGGTGTGGCGGCCACTATTTATAGGAGGAAGAGGGAGGGGGCAGGGGTACTGTTCACGTATGAACAGTACCAAAAAAACCCTAGGTGGCCATATGGGCCAGGGAGGTGGCCGGCCCAAAAACCCTAAGGTAGTGTTGATACAAGGCCCTCGGCCCAAAGTGAGGTGGCGCAGCACCAGATATAAGTGATTTTCGACCAGGTAGTCGGATCTCCACACTCTACAACCACGAGCAGTCGAAGCAATTCTACGACCACTCGTCAGGCAGTTGTAACCTTCCCTACGACCACTCGCCAGGTAGTCGTAACCTCCCTTCGACCACGCAGTCGAAGTCTTCCCACGACCAATCCACGTGTGGTCGTAAACCTTCTCGATCAATATGTGGTGGAAGTAGGGCAGCCTGATTGGAGGTGGAGTTGTGGTCGTATCCAAAGGGTTGATGTCCTCATCAGAAGGGACAATTGGATCAGATCAAGTCGCATCGGATTGAAGCATAGACATTAGCATTAGATTCATGTTTCAAGCCCGATATAGTAACATAAGAAGCATTATGCTCAGTGTAACTAGGATTAGTCCACCGCCTGGTTGCAGACACCCCCTGTAATAGCCAGTTCGTATCAATAAAGAGTAGTCTCATTCTCTCCCAAGAAAGTTATGGTTTCTCCCATCCAGGTAACTGATGCAGAATGTCCTTGAGAATATTCACTCCCTTCCAGAGGATTCATAACTTTCTTTACCAACGGACTTTCTGAGAGTCCAATCCCTCTCATCCTAACTTCGGATCAGATAGTTCCTAGTCCTAGGCCCATCTAAGGACTCCAAACTCCCACCCTTAAGCCCAACGAATAAGGTTTTGGTGTATCTACTTTGGTCTAAAGTATTTCCTTCATTCTAGGTATCTCTGGATGTATGTACTTCATTCCATCTGAAGTATTCCCTTCATCAACTACCTTTGGATATACTTCATCTGAATTATTTCCTTCATCAACTCTACTTGAGTATGTTTGGTTTCATCTCGAATACTTTCTTCTTTCAAGATATTGTTAGACATGTTTAGTTTTATTTAAAGTATTCCCTTCTTCAAACACGCTTATATTTGTTCACTTTAGTTTGAAGTGTTTCATTCGTCTTAAGTGTTTTTGGATTTATTGGATTTCATTTGTTTGTTTCAGACATTCTTGGATTCGACCGTATTCCGCGTGGTTAGAATTTGAAGCCATGACGAAGCAGTAGTCCGAGACAAAACAAGAACAAGACCAAGGTTATCATAATATTAAGCAAGGTGAGTCAACACTTTGATCATATTACACATACTTTTGAAATGCAGTTTGTATTGTTTTTAAATTATGAAATTGCATTGCTATGATTTATTCAATTATGTTGATCTAACTCATAGTTAATACCTTAATGATAATTGAGTATAACCTTCCATCCTTGAACTTGGATACTATCATTTGTCACCTTAGAACTAATGGCATGCATACTAGATACTAAATCCGTATCTAAGTGTCATGCTTAGTCGTGCTTAAATCCATTGATATGTGGGCAATGATTTACCCCAACATCATTCAAAACTTGAAATTAGATTTGGGCAGTCGGGGTTGGAGCCTAGTAGGTTTGTTGAACTAGAAAAGTATTTCAAAACAAAAAAAAAATCAAAAATAGATTTCGACTTGGGCGGCTGAAAAGCATGGCAACCGTGGATAAGAGCACGACAGAGTGGGTATGGGGAAGTACCGTCTAAGTCAATTAACGACCCAAGTTGATGGAGGCGGGGTGCCCGATCTGTCGATGAGATTGATAACTATCGATTTTTTGTGGAGGTGACTCTCGCGATCCGACTACAACTGTATGACGACGCTTGCGCCTTAGCAATCGTTCAACCAACTCCGAGATGTTATTGACCGTGCTAGAAGCGCGGTCAACCTGAATACGAGGTTCAATTCCTGCGAGCAATCGAAGAACTAGCAACAATAAAATATAGGCAATATGATATTGCGAATAAGAATGTAGTGTAGATGGTATTGAAAATCAAAGGTGGGATCCCGAAGGTTGTCTTGACAGATGGTCGTCCGACACAACTGAAGAACAGAAGTTTGAACAATGGCTAAACCTAAACTCAATGAAATCCGAGTTCTAGCCAGGGAGGCGGCGGCTCCTATATGAGAAGACGACCAGGGGTGACGGCCAGGGAGGTGGACGCACGCCCCTAGGGTTACAAGGCCCATGGGCCCAAGAGGAGGTGGCGCAACACCCTTTTTGACTCGGGCAAAAATAATAGATGTGGATTGTTTTATTGATTGTAGTCGGCTCGGCTGGAATTTGAAGCTGAGGTTGGATCCATTGGAAAGTAGACTTGATAAGCTTTCAATGAAGTCCAAGAACGTTCCAAACGGAGTCCGTATGAAGAAGTTACGACCGTTTGAACTTAGTGTTGTCGCAGTAGTCCGAACTCGAATCCAGAACGAGCCCAACTAGAACTCTTGTTTGGCTAGGACCCAAAGTGATGTGATGACCTCCATTATGCCTTCTATGCTTGTCCATGACTCAACATACCTCTCTTTGGTCATTTCCCATGTTCCTAAGCACAATTAAATCACTTGCATTAGGTAGCGATCTATTCTCAATAATATATAAACCTATGAACGAATTCACCTAGTGATTAAGTTGGCGAACACGAGCTCGAGTAATTGGTCCTTGTAACACTGATTGTGGATCAGTTGTGTGTATAGGCGCGGTTGTATCCAAGTTAGGGATGTCCTCATCACACGTATTGTGATGGCCTCTCGTATAAAAATAGTGCAACTACAAGCCTATAATAAGCACAACCTAGCTGACTAATTTGTTCATCTCAGCGTGGAATCACCACTGGTGGGTGTGCAACGTGGGTATGGGTAGGAGCCACAGTGTAACACCCTAGCCTGACAAAGAGCCTACGATGCTACCAAACACTCTACTGAACCAATTAATTTCAACATCTTAATAAACAATCAACCAACATTCATTTGTGAATAATAATATAATACTGGCAATCAATACTAGCACAATCTGTAATTACTAAATAAAGGCATATCATGTACCAAATTAATATAAATCAATCATGGCGCTTTCTCGTTAATAGCTAATCAAAAGCAATCCAACATTACTACGCTCAAGCAGCTAATAACCAATTAAATACATCTAAAGCATCAATGATCAGTAAAACAACGAAGATGATAGAATAATGAAATAAAACTTTCTAATCCATCACATGGAATAAAATGAACTTAAATAACGAAGGATTAAGAATATAAATGGATCATCCATGATCACAATCAAAACATCCACCATGAAGGATGGTCACAAATTGAATCTAAAGTAATTATCAAGAATAAAAATTGTAGATAATTGGACTAGTTTATTCGTTGTGGTTCGTGTATATGTGACGTGCACTATGTCTACCCCTTCCCATGCATGTTGCTGCCCTGAGAAGTACCTGGATTTTCAGAAGATGAACAAGCGATTCTATGGTTCGGCAATAGGTTATGTGTGCCGAATCATCAGGAAATAAAGCAACTCCTTCTTAAGGAAGCTCATGGATCTCATTACTCCATTCATCTAGGAAGTACCAAGATGTACCAAGACCTCAAAGGAAAGTATTGGTGGGTTAATATGAAGCGAGAAATAGCTGAATATGTGGCAAGGTGTGACGTGTGCCAAAGAATTAAAGCTGAACACCAAAGACCTGCTAGATTGCTACAGCCCTTGCCCATCCCCGAGTGGAAATGGGAGCAAGTGGGCATGGATTTCATCACCGACCTGCCCAGGACTCAATCGGGCTATGACTCCATTTGGGTTATTGTTGATCATTTGACCAAGGTGGCACATTTTATCTCAGTTAAGACCACCTATCAAAGCAGCAAGTTGGCTGAGTTGTACCTAACTCGAATTGTTTGTCTACATGGTATACCCAAGAGTATAGTGTCCGATAGAGGTTCTCAATTCACCTCTAGATTTTGGGAGAGCCTACATGAAACTTTAGGAACAGAACTCAATTTCAGCACAGCGTATCATCCTCAAACCGATGGGCAGACGGAGAGGGTGAATCAAATTCTTGAAGATATGCTTAGAGCCTGTGCCTTAGACCATGGGAAAAGTTGGGACAAAAACCTTCCCTATGCTGAGTTCTCCTACAACAATAGCTACCAAGCCAGCTTGAAAATGTCCCCTTTTGAAGCTCTGTATGGAAGGCAGTGTAGAACTCCTCTCCTTTGGAATCAAGTGGGTGAATGTTAGTTCTTTGGGCCCGATGTAATCAAAGAAACTGAAGACAAAGTGAAAAATCATAAAAGAACATTTGAAAGTAGCTCAGTCCCGCTAAAAGAGCTATGCTGACAATCGGAGAAGAGAGTTATCTTTTGAAGTTAGAGACCCAGTGTACCTTAGGGTAACTCCACTCAGGGGAGTTAGAAGATTTCGAATGAAAGGAAAGCTAGCACCGAGGTTTGTGGGACCATATAAGATACTAGCAAGACAAGGTGAAGTTGCTTATCAACTAGAGCTGCCACCCTCACTGGTAGCAGTACATAATATCTTCCATGTATCGCAATTAAGAAAGTGTCTTCGATGGCCAGAAGATCACACCACCCTGGAGGGCCTTGACCTCCAAGAGGACCTCACTTATGTGGAGAGACCAATTAAAATTCTTGATGTCGCGGAGCGAGTCACCCGAAGCAAGATCATCAGAACATACAAAGTGCAGTGGAGCCACCACCCAGAAAGTGAAGCCACATGGGAGAAAGAAGAAGACCTCAAGACTAATTATCCCTACCTCTTTGCTGGCCAAGCTTGAATCTCGGGGTTGAGATTCTCTTAAGGGGTAGGTTTGTAACACTCCGGTGTTTAAAGCCTTTTTGAAAATTTTAAAATAAAAAGAACCATTTGGTTCTTTGATGATAATTCAAAGCTTAACTTGAAATTTCAGAATGGATTTCAATTGACTAACTCAAACTTCGACTAAAACTCTCCGTTGGTTGATGGGTTTGCTGGAGTTTTGGTAATCTCTCCCCGTCCGTGCTGGTTTTGTTTTTCTGTGGTCCAGACATCCTTCTTTGATTTCTTTTCTGGTTCAGACCTCCTCAGCACTGAACTTTCCTTATGTCGATTGGAACCCCTTTGTGCTCTTTTGATGACCTCCACGTTTATTTGGACCTCCCCGCATCCTTCAGGACCTCCCTATGTCCTCTAGGACCTCCTCCACGTTCATTTGAACATCCCCGTGTCCTCTGAACCTCTCCTTTGCTAGATCTAGGGGGCTAGACCTCCTTAGGACAAGGCCTCCTTAGAGATTGAACTTGCGTTTTCTTTCACTTGCGGTTATACCGCTCGGGTTTAACCTCTATAACTTGTGGTTTGTCCGATTCGGGCTGGACGGCCCGATCTTAAAAGCACGTCCGGATGACCGAACATCCCACTCCTTCCGGGCCATTCGATCTGCATCGGACGACCCCAATCCGTTGAAGCTACCGCTCGGTCTGAACGGTCCCTCTAGATGTCTCGAGATCGCGCTCGATCGAGATCTTAGCCGCGATCTCCTTGCTTTAATCTTCAGACCTCCTGCGAGATCTTAGCCGTCTGGACATCCCCTTGGTCCCAGGACCTCTCTGTTCTTTGGACAATATTGTCTTTTAAGACCTCCTTTGTTGGCATTTTTGCAAAGACCACCCTTGCGGCCCGGACCTCCTCAGGACCTCCTAGTCCTTTTTGTATAGACCACCCTTGCTGGTCCGACCACCCTTGTGGTCAGAACATCTGGTCTTTTGCAAAGAACACCTTAGTGGGTCAAGACCTCCTTTGACCACTGCGAGACCTCCTCAGAGTCTTCGCAGGACCTCCCCTTTGGGCCTTGACTGGCCCCATTTGTCAGTCATGCCCTCTTTCATTATCCTTTGACCATATCCTTGGCTCTCGGAAGTCGCTAAGAATTTAATGCCTGTTGTGTCGCATTAAATGCTATCAGCTTTTGGCAGTATCAGGCTATCCTTTGTCCCATCTTTTACCTACTCCTATCATTTCCTTCACTCACTTTCGAGCCCGAGAGCCCTTGGAAATTTCGGTGGCTCTGGCTATATAAGCCTGAGCAGCCCTTCTTCTTTATCCTTCTACTCATTTCCCCCCTCTGGCTCCATCGGTAAGCTCTTGGACCTCCTTCAAAGCTATCGGGACCTTCTCCCTTAAGCTTCGGATCTCCACCAACAAGCTCCTAAGACCACCCTCTAACCGATCAGACCTCTATGTTGGTGTATTTCGGTGTTTTATTGGAGTTCTTTTATTCTTGTTTAATCTTTGTATTGAGTTGCTTTGTTTTCCTCTCGTGTAGACTGTGATGGCACCGAGGAGCAAGAGCCCTCTGAAGAAGAAGACACCCAAGCCTTTGAGCAAGGCAAGTTACACCCTTGATCATATTGTACCCCTTATTTCAACATATTATGTATCGTTTCAAATGCTTATGCATGCTTACTTTACTAAGTATTTCAATGTCGGCTTTTAAGATAGTAGCTATGCCTAAAATCCTTGTATAGCCACAGTTGATCTTGAACCGAATTTACTTGCCACCTTAGGAAAAACTTGGTTAGAGGCAATAGTGTAAACCACAACCTTTTGAAAAGAAATGCTTAGTTAAGCTTAGACCAAGAATTCTGTTTTGGGAAGTTTGGCCAAAAATATCTCTTGATTAAATAATTTTTGCCATGACATTGGTGTGTCCTGGAGGTTGCAACCATGGCATTGGTGTGCCATGGGGGTTTCAACCGTAGCATTGGTGTGTCATGGAGGTTTTTCAAATATCTCGGCAAGCAAAGAATAATGGAAAATGGTTTGGACTTGGACGGAGTTGGTTGTTTGGTTGGTGCATGTCCATGCACGGGATTGTGCCTTTTATGGTTGATCGATGCCCTTGGGTTTGTTGTTAGCCGCCCAGGTCGATTAAAGACCGGTCTGCAAGTGTATTTTGCTATGCCCTTTTCGTGCAACCACATGCCCTGTATGGGCGGGACCTGGTCGACTAATTTGCAAAGTTTCATCGCGGTTGATCCAGCTGGTGTGTGGGTGGTCTTTTATGGCCTGTTGTTCATGACTATATAATTCCCACAAGGCTCAAGAGGGGGCCCTCGATCTCTATGGGTTTCTATCCGTAGGGTGGGGTGAAACCTTAGAGTAGGGTGGATCGCGGTGGAACAATGCATTGTAAAGGTCTTGTGGTGATTCCTTAGTCGCACACCTTCGGAAGTGTGTGAGTAGACAGTATAAGTGGATTACCTCTTGTGGGCAAAGCTGCACACCTCTGCAGAGTGTCAAACTATTCGAATAGCCACGTCCACGGTTATGGACATGCTAGCAAAGCTGCTCAAAGTTAGATCTTTGGTTTGTTCTCAAAGGACTTGTGAAAATTGGTTCTGGTTTTCTATCCAAATGGGTTTGGCAGGGAGCCTTGTGACATGAGGGTATCCTTCACACTTGTTGATGAATGTTATCCAAATGAAAACTGAGTTTGGCAAAATGAACTTTAATTACTGTAATTGCTTTGAACTTAGTACTTGTAATTGAAACAAACTTGGCTTTATGCAAACTAACCATATCAACCTGCCTTTGATATATTCATTATGCATGTCATTCTATTATTCCACGGGTGTGACTTGCGAGCACGGTAGTAGTGCTCACTCTTGCTTGAAACTAATCTTTTGAGCAGGTGAGGACTACCTTGATGATGATGAAGACCAAAACGATTAGGCAGCGCTCTCCAGCCAATTGCCTGTGGTGTATTGGATGGATTCTACTTATTTTGTTTCCGCTGTGTATTAAGTTCTTGTAGGCTAGCGAACAACTTTGTAACCAACTCTTTCATTGTTAATAAAGTCTTTTGTGGATGGATGTTATCACTTGTTTTTGCTGTGTGAGCTAGCTGTTGATCCTTGTGACTAGCTTAGTTAACACAGGGAATCCTTGGGGTGATCCCAGCCCTCCATGACCACCCTTGGTTCTGGTCGTGGGAGGTCTCGGGGATACTCCTTGGCTCCACGACCTCCTCGGGAGAGGACTCCAGTACCTCCGGGTGGTCCTGCAGGACCTCCTAGGTGGTCCTGGAGGTCCCCTCGAGTGGTCCTGTGGGACTTCTTGGGAGGTCCTGGTGGACTTCTTGGGAGGTCCTGGTGGACTTTTCAGGAGGTCTTGGAGGACCTCTCGGGTGCCCCAGGTCGGGTCGTCACACGGCACAAGGAGTGGGGAGGGGCGGCACCAAGGGGCAGGAAGGGGCGGCGCCAAGGGAGGAGGGGCGGCTTGGGCAGGAGGGGGGTGGCGGCCAAGTTGGGAGGGAGGGGGAGGGGGTGGCTTCGGCTAGGGTTAAGGGGAAAGAAGGGGCGGCTTGGGCCTTGGGCCCTAGGGGCGCCTTCCCCCCTTTGACCCATAGATGGACGGCCATAGGGATGAACAGGCTTGGGCTGGAGGCCCACACTCCAAAGTTCCCCCAAAAACTCTTAATTTTAATTGTATTACACACAGGAAAACCACACAGCGCAAATGGGGACCTCCCAGGGGCGCGACCCTAGGAGGTGATACCTAGCGGGTGGGGTTGCGTTGAGGTGGGGCATTGTAAGAGCCTTGTGATAATTATCTTAGTCACACACCTATAGAAGTGTATCAAGACGGACAATTATAAGCTGATTGCCTTGGGCCTCTGAGAATGGGATAGCCATGCCCACGATCACCGGTGTTGACTTGCCATAAAACATGATGGCATTGGGAACTTGGATGGAACGAGAAAGAACATGGGCATTGGGTGGATGGAACCACTCGGTGGTATAGGAGGTTGGAACCTCCACTGGTATTTTACAATAAAACTTAATTTTGTTAAAACTTGTATTAGTTAAAAATGCTAAGTCTCAGGATTTGCTTACTACTTAATCTATTTTAATAAGTGGCTTTATGCAAACAAAAGAATCACAAACCATTCATTTGATCAGCCTTGCATATTATATAACTGCATTCTGTGTGTTGGCTCGCTAAGTACAACTATGTACCCACACTCACTCAATATTCTTATTCAATAAGTATAAAAGAAGAAGGCTATGTAGGCACTTATGAGCATTCGTCAAGATTGAAAATCAAGAAGGCCAAGAGCTAGGTCGCAGGCCCCAGTCGATTGCCTGTGGGTATGTCGTGAGAGTTCCACATGTTGCATTTTAAATTTCGGTTCCACTGCTAATTCTTTAAAGGTATTTGGCCTGGTCGGCCATTCTGAAAGACAAAAGTTGTAAGATATATTTACGCTTTGTTTACTATTATGCAATAGTTTTATATTTTGTGATATGTGTTTGATATTTAATGATGTAATCATGGGCACTAGATACTGGTCCAGGAACTGGTGCTGTGAACACATAAGATCCCGAATTACAAATTTGAGGTTTGACAGATGGGATGCGGGACAAGGCTGAAGGGGTTATCCGAGGAGTCCGCTGACGTGGGGTGGGGGTGTGAGGAGAAGTGGGAGGTACTCAAAGACGACAATGATGAGTAGGAGGAAGAAGAGGAGGTGGTGGAGATGGATACAGTGAGTTGGGCGTTGGAGATAGGGCTGGAAAAATAGCTCGAGGCTCGGCTCAGGCTCATCATGGCTCGACTCGGCTCGGGAATTTTCGAGCCGAGCCGAGCCCCCTCTCCGGCTCGCAAACAAAACAAGGCTTGTTTGGCTCGGCCCACGAAGGCCCATGTAGGGCAGCCCAGCCACGAATCCCTGTTCGGCCAATCCCATTTCCATAACCCTATGGCCTCAGTCCTCAAACTCCTCACGCTCACGCTTCCTCTCCCACTCCTGATCCACCCGCCGTCTCTAGGCCCTCCACCTCGCCTCCTCCACCCGTCAGCGCCGCCGCCTCCCCCTCACGCCTCCCTCGCCATCGCCCAGCTCCACGTCTCCACCCGCCGCCTCCACCTCGCCTCCTCCACCCGTCGCCTCCACCCGCTGCCTCCACCTCGCCTCCTCCACCCGCCGCTCCCACCCATCGCCTCCACTGCCGCCACTCCTCCTCCTTCGCCCTAGTCCTCCAACGCGTGCCCCAACCCCGCCAACGCTCGCCTCCGTCGCCTCATCGCTCGCGACAACCTTGCCAAGGCCGCGTCGTCGAGCGTTCCACCTTCCGCGGCTAAGCCCCCGACGTCTACCTCTACACCAAGCTCATTCGCAACCTCTGCCGCCGCGGTCGCACCTCCGAGCTCCAACGCTGCGCGTCGCCTCATCACGTCCAGCTCTCAGCCTCAGCCTGCTCAACGACAACGATATGCTTAATTGATGTGGTTTTGATATGTATTTAGTACATTGGTGTCTAGGATTTTTTTGGAGTTGAATGATTATCGTGGAGGCTTGTAATGGGGAAAATTGGATTGTTGTTCTGTCCTGACTCCTGAATGTTGCTGCTGTAGAATTGCTTCACAACACTGGGACTTGATATCAAATATGAGATGGTTGGGAACCAGGAAACGGGAGTCGGGAGGGACGAACGAAGGCTTGGGGGACACTAGCTTGAACGAGCAGCTCGAGCCGACTCAAGCTTTTTTGAGCCGAGCCGAGCCAGCTTTTGAGCTCGGTTTCCAAACGAGCCGAGCCAAAATTCAGACCGAGCCTGAGCGAGCTTGGCTCGAGCCGGCTCGGCTCGACTCGTTTCCAGCCCTAGTTGGAGATGGGGGCATGAGACCACATCGACGGTGATAGGGATAGGGAATTGGGGATGAGAGGTTGTGGGCTACGTGAGCTAAATTGTAGGCATGTAGACTACCACTTAAGTCCACTTAAAATAGAAGTTAGTCCGCGAGAGCCTACTTACTGTTTATTGTGGGGCTGATTTAGTGGGCTCGTGGACAACCAACACTAACTTGAACCCCTAAGTGCAGTGCACGAGTTTGAATTCTAGTATAGGAAAGTATTGTTTGCATAGAGTAGGAAAGTATTGTTCGCACAGAGCCGACGTATGGAGCATTGCACATTGGCTCTCTTTTTGTTGGTCTTTTCTTAGTAGAGTTTTTGGTTAAAATATCATGTTTTTGAAACGAAATAGCAAAAATAGTTTTTTCACAAATAAAACGTAAAAATAACACACCTATCGTGCAAAAATACCACGACAGACTATCTGCCGCTCTTCCTATGCGTGGCAGGGACCTGCAACACCTCAAGTGCGCGGCGGCAAGCGGGAAAACAACGTGAACATGCATAGTACCACACACTGTTCAAACAGTGAGTTATTAACATTGCTTTATACTGTTGCTCCAACGCCACTGTACTTCGCCCCGCTTTTTCAGTCTCGTACGTCATTTTTGTTCGGTAGAAATATCATTTTTGCTTTTTCTTTCGCACGATGGCTAGATTTCCGTTCGAAAAGAAAGAGACCTCCTTAGCTAGTTAACATTTGAGGTCCTACATGGAATTAGACAGAAACTTTCGAGAAGCTGTTGTTTCTTTTGAATACTGCGCTTGCAATGGACTCGGACGCGATCGTAAAAAAGGCTTTGGTAGAAGCGTGTCGGACCCGGATTTTCTAATCCGAATCCTCTGTGAAAACGCCGTGCTATTCCCTGGATCAGTAGATAGCACTCACAGGCATGGCTGAATCATTCATACATGGCGTGAACTAAAGTATCATTATACAATCAACAGAGTGACATAGACCACGTCGGGTCGAGTTTTACAACAGAGGCCGATCAGGCCAAATTGATTACAATACAGAACACCGAATACGATAGCGGAAGCAAAAGGGTAGAGCTCATCTCTTCACAGCAAGCGATCTGGGCAACTCAGGTACGATCGATATTACCCAAGGACCCGGATAATATCGGTTGTACGCAAGTACCAACGAGTCAACTTAGACTGCGTCGAGGCCTAGACTACAGATCCTAGACTACTCTTCATCGTTTCCTTGCCCATCGACTTCTGGATCCTCGTAGTAAGCATAGTCTCCTCCATCGCTATCCAAGGGTTTGGGGGAGAGCGAGGATGAGCACAACTACCGTGCTCGCGAGCCAATACACAATGCAATGATATACATGCAAGGCTTACAAGGATGGCTCGGTTCTTTTATTTGCGAAAGCAATACTTTTAAATATCATTAGTACAAATTTCCTAGCACTTAGCATTTTTAACAAATTTCATTTTAGTTAAAGAGAGTACTTGTGCAATATTTGTATCAGCAGAGGTTACCTCCACCTTCATGCTTATTTTGATTGTGGTTACATCCACCACTAAACAACACTGGGTACAAAGACCCAGGAATAACCAATCTCAGGGCTAGGTGAGCCCGCCACAATTTTCATACCACCCAACAAGGTTTTTGAAATAGAACTAACTCAAGTTAAGTTCCCATGTCCGCCTTTGACCGTAGGCACGGCTGTTTAAACAGTTTATAACTCTGCAGAGATTGTACACTTTACCCACAAGAGACAATTAACTCGTTGCCCTACACGATTCCGTAGTAGTCGTAGTCGAGAGGTTGTCACAATAACTTTTCTAAATATCTCGCCTTTCCATCATCTCACCCATATGGGGTTATGCCCATACGTTGCGCGGGATGTCCACTCAACGATCGGCGAGCGTGGCTACACCTCGGCGATCGCGAACTTCACCCTTGACTCGGCGCCCCATCCAAGCCCGACATACCCAGAGCTTGTGCCCCTTTAACCTCCAGGTGAGATGATTTTCGTGGATTTGATAAATGTACTAAGCCAAGTCGCGGTTTGTTGCGGACTTGTGGTTGTACTTGTTATACATGTGAGGTCGTGACAAGATTAAGTCCTTAGGGTTGTCCGGACGGCTCAACCACATTCCCACCATTCTCGTGCTACATCCGCACTCCACCATCTTTCTATCCGCCTGCACGGGTATTAGCGCTTTAGGGTTTTGAGATGTAAATACAACAATTCAACCATCTCGGTCATTTACCCGCAATGACCGCCCAAATCATTTTATGTTTGAAAAGATGATGATTAGGACATTTTAATGTCCGTGATTTAACAAGTCTAGCATGTCGCTTAAGTACAACCTATAGCTAGTATTACCATATAGTTACTAGGGTGACAATGGTTAAGGGATTCAAGTTGTCAAGGATGGCATAATAATTAATTACTCAACAAATGGGTAATTAACTACCTTAAGCTTTAATATACATTTGTTTAAAGAATTAAAGCATGCAATTTGCTATTTTAAAAGAATATAATTTGCATAAAATGTAGGCTCAATATGATCAAAGTATTGACTCGCCTTGGTTGTAGGGGAGAGAGTCCGAGTAGTCTTGTCCTTGATCGACGTGGAGGTCTCCGGCGTCTCCGAAATCTACGCGGGCGAAGTACCAGCAAAATAAACGACAAGCAACGAGAGTAATTAAATACACAAGAATACACAAATGAACTCCAAATTGAACAAGACCTATGCCATTAGCAAGATCTTGATTTTAGAAATTTTAGAAATTTATTTCACAATTTTGGAGTTGAAATGGGAGTTATTAATATTTAAAGTCTCACTTTAAATTAAAATAGAAAAAGAAAACAAAAATCGCAGCGCCCACGTTGAAAACGGCCCGCCCAAGGCACGGGCCAAAATGCGCAGTATGTGGCGCCCACGGCAAGGCGCGCCCACTACGGCTAAAGAGAGGGGAGCCGGGCGGGCAAGTAAGAGGGAAGAGGAAAGGCGGCGGCGCGGCTGGGGAAAAAGGAGGCGCGGCGGAGGGGGGAGGAGAGGGTGGCGACGCACGGAGGGAAGAGGAGGCGGCGCGCGCGGGGAAGATGAGGCGGCGCGACCAAGATGGAGAAGAGGAGCTCGGGCGCGTGGCATGGCTCACGAGTGGCGGCGACGGCGACATCGGAGGCGACGACGACGACGACGACGACGACGCGGCAGAACGGCGAGGTAAGGCTTTGGCTCTCCTTCTCCTTCCTCTTCTCAATCCTTTTCGGTTCTTGCTTGGGGACGAACAAGGAGGAAGACGGGAGAAATGGGGGGGGAGGGCACCGGCGGGGCTTTAAAGCCGCGCGTGGAGGAGGCGGGAGGGGGGGGTCCGCGAGCGGCGAGGCTCTGAGGCGCAGCGCGCACGAGAGGAATGATGGCGGCGGGGAGGCGTGCGGGAGGCACTGGTTGGCGAGGACGGCAAGGACTGCCGCGACGGGACGACGCGAAGGGGGGCCCGGGCAGAGGGTTGACGGGGGCGAAGAGGGTGGAGAGGGTCCGGCGGGGATTGACCCGAGAAGGGGGAAAAAGGGGCATCACAAAGCGCTTCGCAAATCGTAATCCCCACAACCGTCGTTACCTCTCCAGTGTCTCCACCCTGAGGAAATGGAAAGCCACTGAAAATATCTTCCTTTCTATGAAGTCAGGAACCGCCACCTGGTCGCGTCTCGTTCTGCTTCCCACCCACGCCCGCCCGCCCGCCGAAATCCTCCGAGTGGTGGCCAGCCTCAGCCGTCTATGACTTCTATTCTCTCGCCCAGGCCCACTTGACATCCAGGTACCACCATCGTCCACCCGCCCGTTCTTTTCCGTTGCACTCCCACGCCTTCTTTCTCCTTCCCCCACACAAACACAACTGTCACCAGTCCGCGCACGAGAAGGGAAACACAAGAGAAAGGGGGGTAATAGCAACGGAAGAAGGGGGGAAAAACTCAGAAACTGAAGCTTCTCTTTGATTTCGGGGGAGATGGGGCGGTGGGATTCGACCGGGCGGCGGCGGTGGCGGCAGCTGGCGGCGATGCTGCGGAAGAACTGGCTGCTCAAGATCCGCCACCCCTACGCCACCTGCACCGAGGCAAGCAGTTTTGCGCTTTGGTTTGTGTTTCTTTTGGGTTTTGTTGGGGTTTAGGGTTTAATCTTTTTTTTTTTCGTCGGGGGATTAATACCTTCGCTCTCTCTGTGTGTGCTGGACGCAGATTCTTCTCCCCACGGTGGTGATGATGCTGCTGGTCGCCGTGCGCACGCGGGTTGACACCACCATACACCCCGTCCAGCCGTAAGTTTAGATTTCACCGCCGCATTGGCTTCTCTCTCTGTTGTTTTGTTTCGAGTTGCCGTCTGCTTGCGCTGCTACTACGGTAATCGTAATGCAAACCTGTGATGTCCCGATCACATAAGGGATCGAAATCTCACAAATTAGCACTAGAATTTGGGATAATATGGGGTAATTTGGGGAAATAGGGTGAGGAATCAGAGGAGGAGGTGAGAGAACAGAATAACAAGATGGGGATTTCAGAGTTCATTTCATTTCATCGATGCCCACTAGAGTACATGAGTTAGAGCTTTATAGCCTGCTACACACACGGACCAACGGGGTCCATGGTCCATGGACTCACCCCACAGACTTACTACTTGCCTACACCAACTATTTACTACCCCACTTGTCAGCTTCTTACTTCGATCATTTCTAATTTTAGTGAGCCTTGAACCTCTGCTCTGCAATCTTTGCTTCCTGGTTGTGCAAACGCCATTGATCCACTTCTTGCTAATTTTTACCTCATTCTTCACCGTGGTTGTGACTTGTGAGAAAACCGAAATGGATTTTCGAATACCATCAGAGAGCCACCTCAGGGTGTCAGGGGAGCCTAATTGGTAGATATTTGATACTTGGAACATTCTGATTTCTGATAAAGACAGAAAGAGAAAAGGGGTAGTGCAGAGATGGGTTATGCACCGGAGATTTTTTTAGGACTCTCTTTAAGGGGTTTAAACTTTAGAAGGAATTTTCAGTGTGTCATGTGCTCCCGCAGAAATCGGCACAGTGTAGTTAGAATTATCCACTTCTAGATTGTATTGGTTAAATGTCAACTGTTCATAACATTTGTTTTCTGTTTTGAGGGAGAGTTACCTCTTTTACTCTTCTGAGCTTGTGTCATGATATCTTCCTACTTGTAATGCAACTTTTAGGTATATTAAAGAAGGCATGGTTGTTGAGGTGGGCCAAAGTGAGATCTCCCCAAGCTTTGACAGTATCTTGAAGTTGGTGTTTGCAAGAGGGGAGCAGCTTGCTTTTGCTCCGGACACCAACAAGACTAGGTACATGCTGGAATTGCTTGCCACAAAATTCCCACTTGTCAAGGTACTTCTGATAAATGAACAATTCCTTAAATAGGGAATGTTTAATGCTCCTTTTATGTAGGTTTATATGTTTCACTAGATAAATTTTTTATTAATTTATTACAAGGTTAAATTCAAAGCCTTTGCTAATGTAACTGCCTAAAAACAGGAATTGACATAGATATTGAACCTTTGTCTCACAAAAGAAAGAAAGAGATAACAATGTGTGAAAAGCAAATGATTAACTGCAAGAAAATTTATTTGACATTCCTCTAATTGATATCAAGTTCAACATTCATATCTAGATGAAAATTTTAAGTAAAATACTGCAAGTCAACAGATCCAAATTAAATAACTGCTCATGTGAATTAAATTCACTAGTTTTTAAATAATACTGTGCGCCAGTTGGTACTATGTGTTGCTTGCACATGCTGACAGATTGGACATCCTTGTAGCCTGTAAAAGTAAAAATAGTGGGTGAACTTACCAGCTTAGCGAGTAGTTAGTTAATAACAGGCAAACTTCAATATATATTTCCATTAAAAAACCTTCATAGATAGCATATGCGTGTCCCAGTTCCATACTTGCTTTTATCCATTATACACTGCCAGTGTTAGTTTCTAACTTCTGAGGGTACCAAGCTTTGTACGTTGGTCTATTCAGCTAATGAAGAACGTGCCATCTCCTCTAAACTATATGCTATCTCAACCCAGAGATCAAACTTTAGATTCGACCAGATTGAACTCTGTATGTAGCTAGTTTTTGTTGGAATATTCTACTTGCCATTATTGATTTGGTTACCTCCTGATTTTGTCGGCGAAAGTATACTCTATTTAAGTATCTTTTTTGAATTCTTTTAGCTGATCATTTGCTCCTCTGTTTGTGGAGGCAAATTTTCTATTGTTTATAAGTAATGTAATCGGAAAGAAAAGAGAATATGATAGTAGCTACAGGAAAATATTACAGAACTACTTTGGTAGAGCTACAAGTAAAA
The DNA here is from genome assembly GCA_036346255.1 of Ampelocalamus luodianensis. NCBI lineage: Eukaryota > Viridiplantae > Streptophyta > Magnoliopsida > Poales > Poaceae > Ampelocalamus > Ampelocalamus luodianensis. Next base: position 59,309,430 of record CM070617.1, on the reverse strand, counting down.
ATATTATAGAACTACCAGTTTTCAAATTTGTGTACTTGAAATAATTTCAAACAATTATTCCACTGTACCAGATGGTTGCAAGAGTATACAAGGATGAATCAGAACTCGAAGGTTACATTCGCTCAGACCTGTATGGTATTAATGATCATACTAGGTATAGTGTTTTCTTACCATATTCCCTCAGAAATGAATGCTGCTTTGATTCTGATAATTGCTGTCATTGGTCAACAATATGTTGAGTTGCTTCTTTGTTAACAAGTACCACTACTTCACATTCTCCATACTCGTGATCTTTTATGTGCACAAGCTGACAATTTTGCTTCTTCAGGAACTTATCCAACCCTATAATACTTGGAGCAATTGTCTTCCACGCTCAAGGCCCACAACTTTTTGACTATAGCATACGTCTTAACCATACCTGGGCATTCTCAGGATTTCCTGATGTTCATACCATCATGGATGTAAATGGGCCATACCTCAATGACTTGGAATTAGGAATGACTATTGTGCCAACTCTTCAGTATGGATTAAGTGGTTTTCTGACTGTATGAATCTTCTTTCCTTCCATCAATCTTTGAACTTAAATATTGAGCTCAGATAATAGTCATCATTGTTTTTATTTTTCTTGTGCCAGCTTGTCCTTACATTTTATCTTGTTCCTTGCTAATTTTTTTCTGTAACTATTTGTGCAGTTGCAGCAGATGGTCGATTCATTAGTAATACTTCTTTCACAGCAAAGTAGAAATGTTGTTGGACATGGGAGTGGAGAGATAACATTACCTCACCTTTTAGACAGAGTTCACCTTCATCCAGGATATTTTATTCCTGCAAATGTCAGAATAGCTCCGTTTCCAACACGAGAGTACACAGATGATAATTTTCAGTCCATTGTGAAAAGAGTCATGGGTGTGCTGTGAGTACTGTTCAATATCAAAGATTTCTTTCAGTCCCATTTTACCGGTGTGAAATGATGTTTAGTAAATGGAAATATCCTGCATAATACAGTGGTTCACTTTTAGAGGACTCAAATGTCTACACCTATGCTCCAATAGAAAATTGCCCAGATTCTAAAGAACCTGTGGTTACAATTGGTGTTTTAGGATCTGTGCAGTTTTCTTTTAGGAGAGCATAATATTACTTTCATTACTTTAATCTCATTGCCAATTAAATATGTGTCGATAATCTGTTCTCTGACTATTTAACTTCTGCAATTTGTTTTCCTTGTGAGCAGATATGTTTTGGGATTTCTTTATCCAGTTTCTCGTCTTATTACTTATACTGTGTCTGAGAAGGTAGCCTCACTGATGTTGGATTGTAGATTTGTGGTACTGTAGATTCATGTTATTTATTCATCTTTAATTAACATACTCACATCACTATCTTTTACTAATCAGGAGCTGAAGATTAAAGAAGGCCTATTCATGATGGGCCTGAAAGATGACATATTTTACCTTTCATGGTTTATTACGTACTTCATCCAGGTACTTCCTAAACATATCAAAGTACAAGTACTCCCTGTTGACTTGATATGTGTTTCGGCCTGTGTTTTAATAGTTCCATGGGGGTGGGACGCAAGCCCATCAGGATTTAGTCCACTGAGCTGTGTCAAGTGCTGTGAAAATAACTATTATTTTTTCTTTTTGAAAAAGTTCTGTCCAGAATAACTGTAACTAATCTTTTTTGGAACATTTTGGTAATAACAAGACTTTTCTTATGACATTTTGTAGTGAATAGTGATCCTTGTGTTCTAAGTTCTGTTGAACAGACATGACACCTCTAAAATCCAATTGCAGTAATAATTGAGATTTCTGTTTCACTAGAACATTGATTGTTAAGCTACTGTCCCCAATTCCTTTTGAATTTGGTTTTCTAAATTTAGGGAAATTTTGCACATATTTGTTTGATTGATAATAAGGCCCCCCGTTATAGGTTCATCCAGCAGTATCAGCAACTTCAAAAGTGTAGCTATGGTGCTAAAGGGCCAACATTACACATTGTAAACAATAAAAAAATATCTCTATGATTTGTTGCACTTAGGAGAAACAGTACACAACATTGTTTTAAAATCGCGCAATAGTGGCTCTATAGCCCCGCTATAGCGTTCAAGGTACCCCGAGCGCTACATATCGGTGGTTGTTGCGGTTTAACGCAATATCGCTGATATATCGGGCCGATACATACGCTATCTGCTATAAGCTATATCAGCGCTACTGGCCAAGAATGTTCAAACTACCTATTGACATAGGGGTGAGCCTCTTGATTTGGTAATATCTATTAATACCGGACATTCCATTGGTTGGGCTTCCATATTCCCACCTAATCCAATTAATTAACCGTCATATTCCCACAAATCCCAGCTGTGCTAGTTAATAACATTCCATCTCTTAGCAAGCCTATGTTATCAAAGGAGAAAGAAAACAAGCATCAAACACATATTCTCCACGTGGACAGAAAAAAGGAGTGAAGGGGATGTTGATTTCCCATTTTCTTTGTCAGAGGATGAAGATTGATTAACAAAACACTATGTGGCTTTTATGATTTTGATGTTTATCTTAGATATAGACATGTGGGATTTGATATTTTATGCAAATTATGCCTGAGACTTTGTAGTTTAAGATTAAGTATCTTTATATTTTTAATGTTTCATAGTTGAGTATGTAGCACCTGCCACCTGCTATATCTCCGCTATCCGCTATCCGCTATAAAAATAGCCCACCACTACGCTTCCGCTACCCGCTATTTAAAACCTTGGTACACACTAAATCTTTTCGTGCACAGTTGAACTTTGTTCATACTATTTTAAGTTCTCCATTTCTCGTTGTTGTGTTCAGTGTGCACTATACTCATCATTGGACTATAGCATTCTGAAAATATCTTGTAAGATGAACATGCATCCCTGCATGAGTTGACTTTTGTCTAGCAACATAACTTTACTGGTTTAACCCATTGTTTTCTTTCTTTGATAGTTTGGAGTATCTTCAGCAATCATCGCAGCATGTACCATGAACAGCCTTTTCCTTTACAGTGACAAATCACTTGTTTTCATATATTTCTTTTTGTTTGGTTCAAGTGCAATTATGCTTTCGTTCTTTATCTCTACATTCTTCTCACGAGCGAAGGCAGCTGCTGCAGTTGGCACCCTTTCATTCCTAGGAGCTTTCTTTCCGTATTATACTGTAAATGATTCTGCTACTCCAATGTTAGTTCTTTCACTGACACCCCTGTGATATCATTTTAGTAAATCCTTTCAGTAATTGCATTCATATACTTGTTTTGTTTTTTAGGATATGGAAAATCATGGCGTCTTTTCTGTCTCCTACTGCCTTTGCTCTTGGAACAGTGAATTTTGCTGATTATGAGCGTGCTCATGTTGGAGTTCGGTGGACTAACATGTGGCAAGTAAGCATTCTCAAATATTAAAGCCACTAGAACCGTTTGTGTTTTTTATGGAACATTAGAACTGCATTTTGTTTTGTCTTTCAAAATTGTGCAGGCTTCATCTGGAGTGAACTTTCTGGTCTGTCTTGTGATGATGATGGTTGACACACTTTTGTACTGTTTGCTGGCTCTATATTTTGATAAGGTATTTACATGAAAGCTTCTTTAGTGCAATCAAACTGGGCATGTCAGTTTTTTTTTTTTGCTGGGCTGAAGTACCATAAGTCACTGGGACCCTTTATTTTTAGACTAAGCAAGAGATCGAGTGTTGCCAAATGGCATTGGGGGGTGGTGGGGTGGGGGGGGGGGGTGGTCCAAATCTATGCAGGAAACAACAACTTTATTAATCTCGATAGCTTTTGTTTATCAGGACCTCTTTAGACTTACGAAATCAAATTTTGGATCATGTCAACTGTGTTACAGTGGTTTAGGTGAAAGCTGAATATATGTGTCAAGAGACTTTTGTAGCCATGTTGTACAAGTACAACTTGAAACAAACAATTTAAGCTACTTGGCAAATTATAGTACACAACATAAACTTCTCTTGGACAGCTCTTATATGTTGCTCGTTACATGAGAATTTAGCATGTAATTTGTTATCGTACTTACCATTCTTTAGTGTTGCTTGCCCAAAATTTTTATTGTAGCAGCACTTGGATTTTTAACAAATTTGATCCATGCAACTGAGTCAAAGCTTTTTTGTGTGGTTCATAGAAGTCAACTACGTATTGGGTGTGTACAAAACTGAACTTTTCCTTTATTTTTTTGGGTACTTGATTACTATGCATTTTTATGTTATAGATGTATGGCTGTAAACTACATAATCATAGAGTACTACACTGCAGCCACCTGTACTTTCTGAAGATTGAATATCTCCACCCGTACTTCATATTTTAGCAATTTGCCACATGTACTTTTGAGTTACTGCAAGTTACTTGCAATGTCAGATTGTGGCTTACCACCTAGACTTTGAAATGCGCTGCAACATGCCAATTGTTTTGTTGATTAAATTATTGAAGTACTGGGATGAAATGGTATACTTACAAGAGGTATGGATGATAATACAGGCATTTGGCTTACATCAATGTTCTAGTGTTTCATGCTAGTGGATGATTTTCATGGTAATAATTGGTATTGGTTTTCTCTGAATCAAAATGTACATGTGGAAAATTATTAAGGCCCAAAGTTCACATGGCAATTCGTAGCAAATAAAAAAATACAGGTGCTGAATTTCCAACATAAAAATCACATGTGGGTATATGCAATATTGGGAAAATATCAAAATATAGATGTGTGCGGTGCAATTTTCTCTAATCATTAATAGGTTAACACTTCAGTACAAGAGTGGCTTCCTTTGCTTTTGAGATGCAGGCATTGTGAACTTAGGCTGCTCAACGGCTCTTTGTACCTTTTAATTGCTTCCTTCACTTTAAATGACACTTTTGCAATCTTGACGCTTGCCATTGATTGCCCTAGCACTTGTAGTACCATGTTATGTAGCCTACCATGCACATATCTATTGCAAACTTTTACCTTTTTAAATATTTAGTTTCTGTTATTCTCAGTGGATTCCCTCAAGCAGGTTCTTCCTCGAGAACACGGAGCCTGCTATTCTTGGAATTTTGTGTATACTTGGCTCTTTAGGCGAAAAAAGGCGACTCCGCACTCCTATCCTGAGAAATCAGAGTCCATTCTTAAATCTCAACTTTTAGACAAGAAAATATATTATGGTAATAGTTTGTGTAAACCTGCAATAGAGGGAGTAAGTTTGGATATGAAACAACAGGAACTTGACAGCCGGTATGTATGACACCATCCTGCAGGATTCAGATAAAACATAAATTGCTTTTAATAGTCTAATGCAAATTTTACTGGTGGTCAGTTGCATTCAAATTATGAATCTACAGAAAGTCTATGAGACAAAGGGTGGAAAGTGCACTGCAGTAAACTCACTGGAGCTAACTCTTTTTGAGAATCAGATACTCGCTCTTCTGGGTAAATTTTATGTTATCTTCATTACTTCTGTTATCCCATAGTTTCATTTTGGGTAGGAAAGTACATCAATTGTGCCTCGTAACCTTCGCCGGTAAGATTGAAAAAAATCCCTATTTTTCGGAGATCTTACCTAAAAAAACTTATGTTATTCTATTGCAGGTACTCACTAGTCACTACTATCATATTATAAACAAATCTACGAGTAACTTATTACTAATATATTTGTAGATTGGAGGAGGTAAGGCCCAAAGCAAGGTTGTTAAAATCATGATCTGAGTCGTAGAATCGTACAATTCTACGATCCCAGAACAACAATACGACTCAAATCACACCTTGAATCGTACCTGGTAGAATCGTGGTAGAATGACGATCCTAGTCGTAGAATCGTGTAAAATCACACATCATCTTAGATTATGAAAGACTTATGTGTTTGGTTGCGTCCTATCCCTCAACTCAAGTTGTGTGGTAAGTACTAAGTAGTTAATAGTTTAGACATTAAGATTCAGAGGTTTGGAATAATAAAAATTAATTGATTATTTATTTATTTTACTTTTTATGTAAAATGGTCAGGTAATGGCAAAGTTGATAAAATCACTATTCTAGTTGTAGTTCTTAATGACATGGAATCAAAACCGCGATTCTAATCGTGAATAATACATAAATTTATTAATCAAATTAGATGCCAAATGACCAAATAAACACTCATATGACTCTTAGAATATACAGTAAATTAAAAAGTGTGTTTTTTTTAGAATCAGGTAGGATCTTAGATTCTATGATTCTATCCTAGAATGCGATCCTACACTCACTCCGATCCGATTCAGGAACACAATTCTAACAGCCTTGGCCAAAAGCATATAATATATAGTGGTTGTTATATGTGAACTTATTATTAGTAAGTGAGAAGGGATTCGTGAAAAAGATTACTTTTTAATTTCATTATCTAATCTCATGAAGTATTATTCCTATAAAAAAACTTTCAATAAAAATGTCTGAAAATATTCTCTCTTTTTTCCAAACTTCGTTCTTACACAGATCGGTTAATTTAGGGCTGTAGTAAGGTATCAAAGGAAGAATGCGACATACAAGTTTCTGTGATTTAATTTCTATATTATAGGGCTAGTTTTCCTTGCTCCTTCTTATGCTCCTTTTCTTTGATCATGTAACCATCGTGCATGGGCACATGCACAGTGCGTAGCTGCTGGCATTTTCTTTGTTGTTTTTTCTTAGCTCATGCACAGTTCTTTGTTGTTTTTTCTTAGTTTTAAAAACTTTATTTTAATTTGGACTTGCAGGGCACAATGGTGCTGGTAAGAGCACCACTATTTCAATGCTTGTTGGTCTTGTACCTCCAACTTCTGGTGATGCAACAATTTTTGGCAAGAGTGTAAGGACTGATATGGTAATGCCCTTCTAGAATAGCATCTTGATCCTTTGTTATCAATTGTCAACTAGGCTAAACATTCTTGAAATTCATAATTAGTTAGTTACTTTTTCCCTTCACACTTACAAGGTTTAGAAATATTTATGTCACATGGCTAGTCGAGTGAGCATACAGGAGTAGTGACTAACATTTTTTTTGCAGTGCCAACTGTCAATTGTACAGTTCTGTTTATGGTTTTAATAAAAGCCTACAATAGATCTTTGGCTTGTACTTCTGTCTTCTCACTACCCAAATTCTTAAATCAACTATGAGGCTTGCATTTTTTTTCTACACCTGGAAAGTTTGTCATGTTTAGGGGGTGTTTGGACTTTGGACAAGGGGGATTTCTTTTCTTTAAGGAAACGAAATCCCAGGGAAAAACCCTACCGTTTAAATTTTTTTACCAAGGGTCACCGGTAAGGTTGGCCTTACTGGCCTGGTTATCGCCCAAAATCTTTTATCAAATTTGAATTTTGAACTCAAAAGTTAAGGATAAAAGAAACTTCAACCATGATATAATCATTGGAATGCAACCAGCAGCCTAGTGGCAAGAGCCCACATCTATGTGTGGCAGCCGGCAGGTCGTGGGTTCAACTCCCCACCTTGCATGTTGCTATTTTTCCATCTTTGAAGCCGTGGGATCCGCATGTCAGAGGTAGAATTAGGAAAAAAGGTAGAGGCAGAGCTGGGATTCGATCCCTAGACCGTGGGCACGCAAGCTATGAGCCTTGCCACCGGGCTTACTACTGTGTTGTGAGTTTAAGGCTTTCCATGCTTTTTAACCCTTCAAAATTCAAATTTAAACGAAATTTTTTTGTCAGTAACTGGCCAATAGATTTCCCCCTGCTAAATCCTGAAAGTTACCAAAAAAAGAAAACCCTATGGCCCTATCCAAACATGCCCTCATTATACCAAGTTGTGCTATCTACTTGGGTCAACCTCTGAGCTAATGCCATAATCACAACTTGTATGACTGTCAGATGTAGGAAACTGTAACATCTAGTTGCAGCCTTAACAGTTAACATCATAAGTCTTACATTGATGACGTCTTGTGTCATGTGGGGCCTCCCATACGTACGGTGCAACAGGAAGGCGCAGGGCACGGGGCAACATGAGTATTATTCGATTGTGCTAGCCCTGCCTCCGGTTGCACCGGACTCGGAATAGGTTCCGAACTCTAGTGTCCCTTTAGGACTCTTTGCAAATTCTAGTGTCCCTTTAGGACTTTTAGTTTAAATTAGAATAGACATAGTTTCAGTTTGTTTATTAGTCCAAGATTGTTAGGGCCTTTCTCTATTTAAAGAGGAGAGGCGCTTTGCTTTTTGGTGTGAAGAAAAAATCAGAAAAACCCAAATCTCCTCGCTGAGTTCAGCGGCCTCTTTACTGAACCGCATGGGCTACCGCCGATCCGGGAACTTTGTCATCGCATACATCTCAAGAAAGGGGCGGATGCCGTTGCAGTCCGACCTTACCATTATGCTCAATTACAGAAAGATGAACTCGAACGCCAGTGTGTTGACATGCTTCACCAAGGAACTATACGACGCAGTACATCAACCTTTTCATCTCCAGTATTGCTGGTCAAGAAATCGGATGGTTCATGGCGCTTCGTGTGGATTATCGTGCCCTCAACGACAAGACCATCAAAGACAAGTTCCCTATTCTGTCGTGGACGAACTACTTGATGAGCTCTGGGGTGCCAAATTTTTCACTAAATTAGATTTGCGCTCCGGATACCATCAAGTGCTGATGCATTGGTGATATTGAGAAGACCGCATTTTGCACTCATTAGGGTCTCTTTGAGTTTCTTGTCATACCGTTCGGTCTAACCACGCCGGCCACGTTTCAGGCTCTTATGAATACCGTCTTGCATCTGTTCCTTCGGCGATTCGTGTTGGTTTTCTTCCACGATATTCTAATCTACAACTCATGGTATGCACATCTACAACATATCCGCGCCGTCCTACAAACACTTCAATGTCATCGCTTGTTTTTAAAGCACTCCAACTGTTCTTTTGGGGAGACCACGGTGGTATATTTGGGTCATGTGGTTTCGGCAACCAGCGTCGCGGTGGATCAGGCAAAGATCAGTGCCATCTCTACTTAGCCGGTTCCTCAAGCAGTCCGGGTAGTCAGGGGATTTCTTGGCCTCGTAGGATATTATCGCAAGTTCATACATGATTTCGGCACCATCGCAACACCTTTGACACAGTTACTCAAGCGCAAAGCTTTTCATTACACTCCCGACGCTCAGGACGCATTCACGGTTCTCAAAACAACACTTACAAATGCGCCTATATTGCAGCTTCCGGATTTTACAAAGGAGTTTATTGTTGAATGCGATGCATTGGGACACGATTTGGTGCGGTATTGCATCAGAGCACCGGCGCCATTGCCTACTATAGCCGGCCGATCAAATCGCACCATGCGGGGCTTGCGGCCCATGAAAGAGAATTGATTGGTCTCGTTCAAGTCGTTTGTCATTGGCGTCCGTATTTATGGGGACGTAAATTTTTGGTACGCACTGACCATTATAGTTTGAATTTTTTGCTTGACTAGCGTTTGTCGACGATTCCATAGCATCAATGGGTCACTAAACTCCTTGGCCATGATCGACTACGCCAGGCCCAACAGATCTACAAACAACACTATGACAAAGGTCATCGCGAGCTGGAATTTACTGTTGGTCTATGGGTTTGGCTTTGGCTCTATCACCGTCATGCGGCCTCATTGTCTCTACCGAACCGTGGCAAGTTGGGTCCCCAATATTTTGGACCATATCAAGTCATTCAGAAGGTCGGCATGGTGGCCTATCGTTTACAATTGTTAGTCCGCGCAAAAATACATGATGTGTTTCACATCAATTTGTTGAAACTATATGTTGGTCCTCCACCGCCGCCTGCTCCAGCTCTACCGCCTCTTTTGCATGGTCGAGCTTGCCTGATGCCAGCAAACGTCCTCAAGTCCCTGGTAGCCCGTGATAAAATTCAGGTTTTGGTACAATGGGAAGGTGCTCCAGCAAGGAGTGCCATCTTGGGAATATCTCGAGCAATTTCAGCAGTTATACCCTTTATTCAAGCTCGAGGATGAGCTGCTTGTAAAGGAGTGGAGAGATGTCATGGGGGGCATCCTATACGTATGACGCAAGAGGAAGTCGCAGGGCACGGGGCAACATGAATTGTATTTGGTTGCGCCAGCCCTGCCTCCGATTGCACCGGACTCGGAATAGGTTCTGAACTCTAGTGTCCCTTTAGGACTCTGCAAATTCTAGTGTCCCTTTAGGACTCTTCGTTTAAATTAGGAGTAGACATACAGTTTCAGTTTGTTTATTAGTCCAAGATTGTTAGGGCCTTTCTCTATTTAAAGAGGAGAGGCGCTTTGCTTTTGGGTGTGAAGAAAAAAAAAATCAGAAAATCCAAATCTCTCTCTCCCTCTCTCTCTCTCTCGGCGACTCCCCGCCGCGCGGCAGCTGTGCACCGCCACGGCTCCCTTGCCACACCGTCGAGGTCCAGGCCCGTCCCGTTACGTCTCACAACTACCCCCCTACGCTCCAACCCTCTCTCCAATACATCTATACGTGACATCTTGATTATTTCTTTTTAAGTTTCTTATGGGAGGTTTTAAAAAGAATTTTGTAAATTTGTAACACTGTGTCTTTTCCTATTTAAGTGCCAAATAAGCCCAACATGCAGCCATCTTCATTTAGTTTTCTTATGAGATTATGCTCCCTTTTCCCTTTCAGGATGACATACGCACGGTGTTAGGAGTATGCCCACAAAACGATATTCTTTTCAATGAACTTACTGTAAGTGTAGTTCACAACTTTTTCTCTGTTTCAATATTTTTTATCATATATGAACCTCGTGAGGGTTAAAGAAATGTTTGGTAACTGTGCTGAGAAGACAAGGTACAATAGGAACATCAGATTCCTTATGAGATAGCTAAGGGATTTATAGGAATGTCTCATATGTTGGCTTAGTCTAGAGGGCGGTTAATAGGGTTTATATTAGAAAGCGCATTTTGAGTAGAAAACTGAATTATGAGTACCAAAAGATTAAATAGATGATACAAACAGCACCAAAATCAAACTATAAGAATCATGGATACAGCCTCCCCGATCACCTGTGACCAGAAACGCAGTGACCTGACCTCCATAAACTGTGACCTATTGACCTTAGTCTACTTCTGGTCATTCACTTTTATTTGAATAAGGATGGTGTATATTGAAAAGTGCTAGACTGATAGTAGAAGGCTTTTGGTTCTTTGTTCAAATTATTTTGGATACAACCATGGACCCGATCCACATGATTCTAAAGACCAAATACAGCATGCATCTAGAGTCTAGACTCCTTAGTCATTGTTATTATTGGATATTGGACAATCTGGAACAATGGACTGAGGGTCCTCTATCTTCTGACCTTTTGTTCTCTCCTAGGTTTTCTGTTTTATGAAAGATATGGTGTGATGCCAATATGCCATGTAGGTTTTATAATCTTATACGTTAGTTATTGAGATTTCTTTCAGGTGAAAGAGCATATGGAGTGTTTTGCAACCCTGAAAGGTGTTGAGAAAGAGTGCCTTCACAGGGAAGTGTTGGAGATGATTGAGAAGGTATCCTTTCTAGATATACTTTCCAAAATACATTTGACTTTATTTACTGCTATACATATATATACTTTTTATAATCTGCTATTCTGCTATGCTTGTGAGTTGTGACTATCATGTTCACAGCTTATAATATTTCATAAAAATTACATGAAATTTGTCATCTAGCATTAGTGGGGTCATCAGCCATCAGGACATGTTATTTGCAACATTTGAAAAAGAGCAAATAATAGTTGTAAAATCTTGTCACTCTTGCTATTGTGGCGATTATTATGTTGTATTGTACGCAGTATATTAGGTGCAAACCCCTAATTGGTGCAAGCATGTGCAAACCTTGCAAAAGACCTTCTAAATCATCTTTTTTTTTTTGTAAGAAAGACAAGATAGATACCACAGGTGATATTCCGTGGTTCAAAATTTGAGGCTAACTCAATCTACAATGAGAGCAATGACAAAGACAAATTTCAGCAAAAAAGCTAGCTTAAAAATAAAATTCACTATTCACTGTAATATGTCTCTTTGGTTTCTCCCATTGTAGATTAACTTCCCAATTTTGCAGCATAGTAGATCACTGTGGTCTGTTCTTCATCTATTTTTTTCTTCTTTTGAGACTATTTTTGGTGGTTTTTTTATGAATGAACCCTTGTTCTATTCCAATGGGCCAGAGGCTAGATACCAATATACATATTAAAGGTGTTGGTAAATATGGCAAGAACACTCTATACAAGAGATATATCTAACACCCTCAAACTCATGGTGGATCAATAACACTGAGTTTAGAGAGGTAAAAACTATGTTAAGCTCTAGTTTGTGCCTTGGTGAAAAAATATGCTAACTGAAGTTCCGAAGACACATACTGAAGAGCAATAACTTGCTCCTGCACCTGTGATCTCATGTACGAAGCATCTACTACAATGTGCTTGGTGAGCTCATGCTTCACTGGATCTTGAGCAATACTGATCGCACTAATACTGTCTGATAAGAGAGGAGTCGGTGCAGGAACTGAAACACCGAAATCCTCAAGTAGCCACCGTAGCCAAGTGATTTTAGCTGTTAACGACGCCATGGCTCACAATTCAGCCTCAACACTCAAAAGGGAAATGACAATCTTCTTCTTCGTCTTCCAAGCAATCAAAGAGGAACCAAGGAAAACATAATAGGCAGATAGAGACAAAATGATCGCTAGCGCAGGTCGCATCAGAATACGCCTGAAGCTGTAGAGCTAGAGCGAGGAAAGAAAAGACGACGATTGATGGTCCCGCGAAGATATCGCAGAACACTTAAGGTGACTGTAGTGGAGTTGAGTTGGGAGCAGAAACAATCTGACTTAGAATGTAAATTGGGTGAGAAATGTTAGGTCGAGCGATCTCAAGGTAGATGAGGCTTTCGTCAAGATGGCGGTAGCGAGTGGGGTCCTCAAGAGGCTCACCATCAGTGGGCTGAAGGTGAACACTAAGCTCCATAGGAGTGTCCACCATGCGTTGATCGGTGAGAAGCACGAGCAAGGAGATCCTGAATGTACTTCTCCATGAGAGGTCCCTTAGGCGTACAAGTGACCTCAATCCAAGGAAGTAACAACTAAGACACTCCTTCACAAAATCAATGTACTAAGAGTCATCCCCAGTAATGATCATATCATCCCATAGAGGAGTAGCGTTCGACCCCGAGGAGAGGTGTGTACAAAGAGGGCAGGGTCGTGATTACTGGTGGAGAATGTTAGAGATATATGTATAATGTATTATTCCCCATTGTTATGAGGGGTTATTTGCATATTCATCACCTGTACTTTGTGTATATATACTAGCCCATTGGCCCCCTGAGAATACAAGTTGCTATTCCTAACATGGTATCAGAGCCAATTAGGTTACCTCTCCCGGACGCGCAACTCGTCCTCCCCTAGCCGCCGTCGTCGGCATCCCTCCCCCCGCCCGCGCGCGCCGCGCGTCGGCTTCCTACTACCGCCTCGCCCCCGCCTCGCGTCTTCTTCGGCTCCGCTTCAGGACCTTTGACCGCATTGCCGCATCGGTCGCGCCGCCGCCGCCGGCCGCCGCGCCGGGTCGCCGCTGTCTCGATCCGGTCTTCATCACGCTGCCGGATCTTCGTCTTCATCGCGCCGCCGGACCACCAGTCGCCGCCATCACCAGCCGCAGGACCACTAGCCGTTGGCCAGGCCTTCCACCGCCGGCCTCGTCCTCCGGTTGCTCGCGCGCCGCCGGATTCACCGCCGCCGCCGCTTGCCGCCGCCGGTGTTGTCTTCTTCGGCCTCGCTCCTCTGCTGCAGCCACCGAGGAGGACGCCGACCGCTCCATTGCTTGCTCGGACCGCCGCCGCGCTTCGTTGCGTCGCGCACGCGCCGCGCGCCGCATCGTTGCCGACGCGCGCGCGCCGCTGCTGCCGCTGCCGGGGGAACCCTAGTTCCCCCGTGCGTGCGTTTGTAGCAGACGGTGGCCGAGCGGGCCTCGATTCTTTTTAGCCGGAAAAGAAAAGCAAAAGAAAAAAAAAGAAAAACAAAACGTCGTTCTAACCGCCGCGCCGTCTGTTAGACTTCGTTGTCTTGGTCGCCGTGCCGTCCAGCGCCGCCTACCAATGACAACAGAGGAGAAACGGTCAAACCAAGCACGAGAGGCTTGCTCGAGCTCATAGATAGGGCAACGAAGGTGACAAACCATACCATTGTTGGGATGAACCATACAAAAGGCCAAAGGCCAAAATATACATATTACAAATATGCAAAGAACACCCTCTATAATGTACATATCTAACACCTCCCCTCAAACTCACGGTGGGTCAACGACACTGAGTTTGGAGAGGTAGAAGCAGTGCTCAGCTCGAGTCTGTGCCTTGGTGAACAAATCGGCTAACTGAAACTCCGAAGGCACATACCGAAGAGCAATAACTTGGTCTTGCACCTGCGATCTCATGTACGAAGCATCTACTCTAATATGCTTGGTGAGCTCTTGCTTCATTGGATCTCGAGCAACGCTGAGCACGCCAGTATTGTTTGATAAGAGAGGAGTCGGTGCAGAAGCTGAAACACCGAAATCCTCAAGTAGCCACTGAAGCCAAGTGATCTCAGTTGTCAACGCCACCATAGCTCGCAACTTAGCCTCAACACTCGAACGGGAGAGGTGTGCACAAAGAGAGCAGGGTCGTGATCACTGACAGAGAAGCCGGCAGCAGTGACACAGTGGAGAAGCGGTCAAATCAAGCACGAGGGGCTTGCTTGAGCCTATAGAGAGCGACGAAGGCGACAAATCATACCATCAGGGACAGAATGCCCAGGGGGCGGCTGCATGTAGACCTCACTTAGCTCGCCATTGAGAAAAGCATTCTTGACGTTCAGCTGAGAGATTGGCCACTGTTGAACAGAGGCCACAAGGAGTGCGATTAGTGGTCATGTGAGCAACAGGAGTGAAGGTCTTATCGTAGTCACGACAATGCTCTTGCTGGAAACCACGCTCCACAAGACGAGGCTTGTAGCGCTCAAGAGAACCATTCGAGCGGGTCTTGATCTTGTACACCGACTTGCACTTGATAGGAGTGACAAGCACAGGTAAGGGCACAAAATCCCAAGTGCCAGTATGCTCTAAAGCAGCAATGTCCTTAGACATCGCGAGCTGCCACTCAGGGTGAGCAACAGCCTCATGGTAGGTCGTAGGCTCAGAAATAGTAGCGGCTGCAAAACAGTAGCACTCAGGAGGCCTGACAGTGCGATGATCACGAAGATTGCATCTGGCAGGAGAAGGTGGAGTAGGACCCATCAAGGACGGAGAAGAAGAGCTGGGAACAGGATCCAACAAAGACGGAGGCTCTTGTGGAGTAGGCCGAGGACGGTGAGAGTAGTGTAGGGGAAAGGGGGAAATCTCAACAGAAGAGCTGGAAGAAACCTCCGGCGGAGGGGGAACATGTGGAGCCAGAGAGGAAAGCGAAGGAGAAGGTGGAAGCGAAACATAAGTGGAAAGTTGAGGGCCAGGAAAAGTCAGAAAGGAGATCGACTCAACAAGACAATCTGAGCTGATAGTAGGGGGACGAGGGTAGTAAGGCCGGGACTCACTGAAGGTGACATCCCGAGAGATCCTCACCCGGCGAGCAACAGGGTCGTAGCAGCGATAACCCTTATGCCCAAGACTGTAGCCAAGAAAAACACACTCAATTGATTGAGCAATCAGCTTAGTGCACTCACGAGGTGGAAGGACAAAGCAGACTCAACCGAAACAGCGAAGGTGACTGTAATTTGGAGCCCGATTGTAGAGATGCTCGATAGGAGTAGAACCCTGAAGAGAAGTGGAAGGCTGCATGTTGATGAGGAAAACAGAAGTGGAGACAGCCTCAGCCCAGAAGTGAGGTGGAACAGAAGAGGCAAGCATGAGAGTGCGAGCTGTCTCAAGCAAGTGATGATGTTTACGCTTAGAGACACCGTTTCGAGCGTGAGCACTAGGACAAGAGTACTAGGAAAGAGTACCTGCTCAGCGAGAAAGCGACGCAAAGCAGCAGATAGGTATTCACCAGCAAAGTCAGCATGAATGGCCGAATCAAACTGAGTGCGAACCATGGCGGCGAACATCTTATAAATAGAGAGAACCTGACTACGAGAGGATATGAAGTAGATCAAAGTATGACGATAATAATCATCAATAAAGATCGCATATTATCGATGACCCCTTTTCAATACGAAGGGAGCCGAACCCCAAACATCAAAGTGAACAAGATGAAAAGGATGAGCAGTAATATAATCACTAGAGGGATAGGGAGTTGCTTGCTAAGCTTACAACCCATATAATGTAAAGAGGTGTCACCAGAAACAGACCTAAGAACACCACGACCTACTAGTGACGACAAACACGATCCACATATATGACCCAAACGATGGTGCCATTGAGCGAAGGAAGCAGTAGAGGACGTAGCAAAAACAGAGGCAGTGGTAGTGGATGACTGGTTGGTGGAGACAACAGAAGAAAAGTGCAGCTTGTTGAGCTCCCAAAGACAATGCGAATCACGGCGCCGAGGGTCAGTACCAGCAGAGTCCTCGTACGACGGTCCTGGACGCAAGAGTCAAACTTGAACAACACGACAGTCGTGATCAGTGATCTGACCGACCGACATAAGCTGTATAGTAAGCTTGGGAATATGATAGATTGCAGGAATATGAAAGGAAGAAGTGGAAAGGGTGCCTCAACCTGCAATAGGTAGAGGTACTATTTGGGGAACATGACAGACCGTAGGAACATTAAAGGAAGAAGTGGAAAGGGTGCCTCAGCATGCAACAGGTAGAGAGGTACCATCTGCACTCTGAACAGTACAAGGAAAAACTGTGGCTCACAGAAGTTAGGTGGGTAGAATCTGGTATCATGTGAAAAAAGCACCAGAGTCCGAGATCCATGGAGACAATATACTGAAGAAGCGAGAGCTAGACGAGCAGAGGCCGAGGAGTTTGAGGACGAGCCGACATCGAGGTGCTGGAGCAGGGAGAGGAGCTGCTGTGTGGCGTCATTGGAGGAGCCCTGGCGAGAGTCGCCAGCTCCTGAGTAGGAAGAACCTCCAAAGCCCTTCGGTGGACGACAACCCTTGCGACACAGGTCCCTCCTCTTGTAGTAGTCTTGGTACCTGTGGGTCGCACGCTGGCAGTAGGTGCAGTGGAGACCAGCAGTAGAGACAGCAACCACTGATGTTGCGGGAGCTGGAGGGGCATGGTCGGTGCTGAAGGAATAGACGTCGAAGTAGACAAGACAACCTGCATCCGAGCCGCACCACGAAGACAAGTCCTCAGGACGAATACCCGTGAGGGCCTCCACCAAGGTCGAGTGTGGGTGGCTAGTCAGGAGCTGAGTACGCATGGTCTCAAATTTAGGCTAGAGGCGCGTCAAGAAGTCATAGAGACGGTGAGTCTCCTGGTGAGCGCGGAGCTGCACACGGCAGGTACAAGTCCAGTAGACATTCAGCCCCAGAGAGTCGAGCTGATGCCACACCGCAGACATCTGCTTGTAGAAGTCGTCCATGGTGGCATTGAGCTGCTGAAAGGAGTGCGCCTGGTGCACGACGGAGAGGTACATAGCATCACTTGTCTACTGGTAGTGAGCTCAAAGGCGCTCCCACATCAGTTGAGTCGTCAGCAGCTTCGCCACATCTATGGAGATGGCCAGGGCATACTGCCCACCAGGATGGCGGTAGCACGAGCTTCAGCATACTACCATCTCTCATAGGTGTTCATTGCAGGCTGGTAAAGCTACATGACCTCCAAAGTAGAAGTGGCGGCCTTCTGACCAGCCTGATTCGCACCAGTAGGAAGAGCAGACAGAACTAGCAGCGTAGGGCGAGGCGGACAGGGTTGCTCGCCAGTGAGGTGACCCCAGAGGCGTTGGCTGTTAAGGTGAATCCTCAGGTGAACAACTCACTCTTGGAAGTTCGTCTCGTCGAACCAAACATGAGGAGCGGGATGACGAAGGAGCCACCGGTGGTAGCCATCAGTGGAGACCCGACGCTGTGGCGACCACAGAGCAGTTTTGCGGCTGCAGTCAGCTCGGGAGCCGGGCAGCCTCGATCCACGTGGGGTGTCGGAGAGGGAGCCCAAGGAAGAAGCTCAGGGCAGGGGCGGCGCCGATTCGGAGTAGAGGGAGGATCTTGGGGCGGTGGTGGTGCTGATCTGGAGTCGGGCGGCCTGGATCCGAAGCAGAGGGGGCCGAAGCAGAGGAGGCGGCGGGATCCGAGGCCCAAAGCAGAGGAGGCGACGGGATCCGAGGTCCCTCGCTTCGTCTTCGTCGATGCGTTGATGAGGAAGGGATTGGCGGCGGTGGCGGCGGTGCGGATCCGGGAGCCGAAGCAGAGGAGGCAACACGAGGTGCAGCAGCGGCGCTAGCCAGGAACAGGGGCGACGGCTAGGGTTTGGGATCGGGAGAGAGCCTTGGGCTCTAATACCATGTTATGAATGAACCCTTGTTCTATTCCAATGGCCAAAGGCCAATATACATGTTACACGTGTAGGTAAATATGCAAAGAACACCATATACAAGAGAGATATCTATCGGTTTTCAATGTTTTCTTAAGGGTTTGCACCACAAGGAGTTGTATTCGATATTCTACCCTACGTTATAATTTTATTCCCTGCTCCAGGGATTGTAAAACCCTAGGAATAGAAACACTCCATGGCCAATGCTCGTTTCTCATTGGTAACACTCGAAAACTACCCAAAAAAGCGAATTCAAATTTGAATTTGAAAACCAGACAATAATCAGTCAAAGGACAACCACTTGTCAAAATTTAAATTTGTTTTTTCAAAACGGTTTAGAAAATCTCGAGGGGCATTGAGATTTCCTAAAACCAGCAGTAACTGGTCAGTTTTCACCAGTTTTTTGAACCTTTCTCTTGTCATAACAAATATGTAACCATGAAAAGACTCAGAATTGCGAGTTGGTTAAGGTATTCCACCCCTACTACTTTCCCTTGATTATATGTTTTAATGCTTTGAAATGAGACCGTAATATTTTATGCTTAGCAAGCCACTTGCATTCCAATGTATCTTGTATGGAGAATTATGTAACACCCCAGCCTAACAAAGAACCCAAAATGTTACCTATACATTTTGTTGGGTTCTTTGTTGGGATAGGGTGTTACAAATTATCTTCTTATCTTCATGTAGATATTCCTTTGGATGTCAACCTTTGTTATGAGATATTGTATTTAAGAAACTCTTGGTTATCCAAACCTAAAAGTTGCGTTTATGAGAAGGGGAAATTAGGTCAGTAACATTGCGTTAGAGCGTAATTATAGGAATGACACTTCGTTCGTCTCGGGCTGGAAAATAACATCGCGAACATCGAATTTTTTTTAAAAAATGACATCCTGGCTTTTTCCAAAAAAATTTAAATATAGAAACTGAGCTCAAAAATTATCAATTTTTTTATGGAGTCTCCCGACACAGTTTAATTGCTTGTGTATTTTTTTTTCAAAACTTTATACGTTCTGATTTTGTCTCTAAAATTCATTTAAGTATACTGTTTGTAGGAATTTCCTAATATAGAAAATGAGGTTCAAACATTATGAATTTTTTTTCCAGGCTCCTTACATAGTAGACTTGATTGTGTAATTTTTCTAAAATTAATTAATATAATTTCATAATGTCCTTACATTATGAAATATTAGACTCCTCACACAGTGGACATTATGAAATTGCATTTCTTAATTTTGTAAAATTTTATAAAAAATACACAATCAAGTCCACTATGTAAGGAGCCTGGAAAAAAAATTCATAATGTTTGGACCTCATTTTCTATATTAGGAAATCCCTACAAACAGTATACTTTAATGAATTTTAGAGACAAAATCAGAATTTATAAAGTTTTGAAAAGAATATACAAGCAATTAAACTGTATCGGGAGACTCCACAAAAAAATTGATAATTTTTTGAGCTCAATTTCTATATTTAAAATTTTTGGAAAAAGCCAAGATGTCATTTATTTAATTTTTCGATGTTCGTGATGTTATTTTCCAGCCCGAGACGAACGGAGTGTCATTCCTATAATTACGCTCTAACGCGATGTTACTGACCTAATTTTCCCTTATGAGAATGACACCTGGTTATCTGAAAGCTATAAGCTTGCAACAATTTTTATCTCAACAGTGGAATGAAGTTTTATAATGTAGATTTGTTTGTTTACATTATTTGTGTACAATAATCATATTGATTGTAGGCCACTGATTGATTCATAGACTTTGTATGAGTTCACACATTATTTGTTATGGAACACCTGCCAATTCATCATTTGTTGTTCCAACCAGGTTGGTTTGGCTGACAAAATTAATGCTACTGTTGGTTCACTTTCTGGTGGAATGAAGAGGAAACTGTCCCTCGGAATTGCATTAATTGGGGATAGTAAGGTTAGGACTGAATTGGCTCATTTCATTTTGTTACATTGTATTTCCAGCATAAGTTAGAATTCTTCTTATATCATTTAGGTGATCATCCTTGATGAACCAACGAGCGGTATGGATCCGTACTCAATGCGTTCAACTTGGCAATTGATAAAGGGCATTAAGAAGGGAAGAATAATACTTTTGACTACACATTCAATGGAAGAAGCCGATGTTCTAGGTGATCGAATAGCAATTATGGCTGACGGTCATTTGCAGTGCTGCGGAAGGTTAATAAATAGTTTGTGCATGGGCATACCTATATACTCTTCTTAGCATCTGCACTCGCATGACAAACCACACTAATATTGCTTGAAGCTTATTAATCTAATGTCATGATACTATCTTTTGTTATAGGCTGTTTAGTTTCATGTATGGTGCATCTCTTTTAACATTCTGCCTGGTTTAGGGAAAATTCTGGTATGCATCACTGCAAAGTGGAGTTATTGCTATTTTAAAATATATCACTGAAACTTTAAAATGTGTTTTCATAGACAATTGTTGACCATTGATCATGTTATATTTTTTAATGACCAACATTGTTATATTTAAGGAAAATAAAGTTTTGGTTATTTTCTGATTTTCTACAGTTTTATTTATTTATTTTATTTTATGATATTTGATTCTGGATCATAGCTAGTATAGAATTTGATGATAGATCTACGGGAGGGGCAGAAGAAGGCATCTGGGGTGTTGGGGGGTGAGGGAGAGGGCGAGGCTTGCACCTCATTCTTGCTTAAACCCAAAAGGATGGTAAACTATCCTTACATAAGAGTTCCTAACAATTCTAATGTTATGGAAACCAATCAAATTAGATAATTAGCCTCACTAATAAACTGCTTAACTAACAGATTAGATGCCTAAAAATCAAGCCTTCTGCACCATTGGGTCGCGCTGCACATGGCTGCCTTGAATAGGAGAAAACCAGATTGAACCTACCTTGTTTTCATTCAAACCGTAAATAAACAATGACCCAAGTTCTTTTGTGTAAATGCGAAAAGCGGGCAACGGGGGCTCAAACTCTGCACCTTCAGCATGCAAAATGGGCAGGCTAGCCACCCTGTTGTGTTGTATGGGGAATATATAATTCTTTTAAGTTTTTTGGTAGCAATATATAATTACGGACAACCAACTTTGTGGCATGTATATTTTAAGGGAAAATTTGCTCAGTAGCATCGCAATAACGTATAAATTGAAAAATAACATCTAATGTGAAAATGACAGGTGGGCTATGGGGCCACATATCAGTGACACATCTATGTTATTTTCCAACTCGTGGTATTTTTGTAGTACTACTAAGCAAATTGCCCCATATTTTAAACATTTAAATAAGGCCCGTGGTCCAAACAATTATCTACTGGTTTAACCAGTGACCTGAGACCTCGACTGGGCCTTCTAATCTTTTAGTTAGGGCTTATCTGTTAGATTGTTACGCAGTTTATCTAGATAGATTGGTTTCCATAATAAAGGTCTTCTCCCCTTCTCTCGGTAGATCTATATCCCCAAATCCTCTCCTACCTGTGATCCAGAACCAAGGATAATAAAAAGAATACACTTAAAATCCAAAGTTCATATATATATATATATATATATGTATATATATATATATATATAATTTTTGGAAATATGAAAATAAGAAGATTGGAATTTAATTTTTGGATTTCTGAAATTATAACCAAGAAATTGGACTGTTGACTACAGTCCAATTATGCTGTGATAATAAAAAATTCCAAGAACTCTTTATCGTTGTCTATGTTGGTTTCGTTTTATCATCAATTAAACCTATGAATTTTTTACTTTTCAGCTCTCTTTTCCTGAAGCATAGATATGGCGCTGGGTATACACTCACAATTGCAAAGGTTTATACTACTTTAGTTCAATTTATTTATCCCAAATGTGCTGATTTTTAACATCATTTTAATCATTTTACCAGAGTGGTAACGCTCCCTCACTAGCTGCGGATATTGTTCATCGCCATGTTCCAAGTGCTATGTGCTTGTCGGATGTATGTTCCTTACCAAAACTGATCCCCAACATTTGATGTTTGTTTTAGGAACAGTGTCATATAATATTAACCATTCTTGCTAGCGATACAATTAAAAAAACATGGGATTGTTGTTGTCCCACCAAGCTGCTGATCTGGGGTGTTGTTTTTATTTTTCATTTGATGATTTGGAAGTATGTAAACTGCAAGAATTGTCCTTCAGTTGTTATCCTTCATTACTTGCTCAGCTTCATTCTGGGTTTGGGCATGTTTACATACTTCCAAATCCTTAGCTTATGTCCTGTACTTTGTGAAAATGATCATCTTTGGTCTTCCTTCTGTTGTACACTTGTACCCTGTGTCCAGGTTTTTGTTTACCAGGTGAATCCTGCTTCCCCTCAGGTAGCGACACCTGGCTGGTTTCTTTTTTTTTCCTTTCCCCTCAGCTGCCTTTTTAAAGCAAATAATTCATTGAAATAGTGCCAAAATTACCTCAACTCTGGCATATCCTACAAAACTGGGGATGGATCTAATATGAAAAAAATCCAAGTAAAATGGCCGGGATGGACAATTTTTTAAAGTACAGGGTTTGAACTTGAAGTGATTTATTTGAGAGTACAAGGGCCTGAATGCTGAAGTACAGGACTTGAGGTGCAAATTTTCCAATATAAAAGAAAGGTTACTTATGCGAGTATTATAATTACTTGTCCCTTAAATTGGCCTTTCATATTAATTATTACAGACCTCATATGTCAGATCTGTTGTCCTTTTTTTTTTGCTCTAAGTGGCCTTTATGCCGCATCTTCTGTTTTCAATTGTATATATATACTCATTTCTATGATTTATTGCAAGTATGATGTTAATTTAGTGAACACCACTGCATGATTGGTCATTCTTCCATGTTATAGAATGCACAAAGTGTGCATACTTTGCTATAATAAAAGAGAAAATTAGCTCAGTACCATCGCAAAGAGGTATAAATTGGAAAATGCCATCCAGTGCGAGGCCTGGGTCAACATGTTGGTGACACGTTGGATGGTATTTTCCAACTAGGTGATCTTTGCATTGGTACTGACTACTGAGCAATATTGCCCATTAAAAAAAGCTTGTTGACTAAAATTCACCATATATAATGGAAAGTTCATAGTTCATACTACTCAAATAATGGCCATATTATTACATATTCTCAAAATGCTTATGTTTGGACTGCTTTCAGGTGGGTACGGAAATTTCGTTTAGGCTTCCTCTTTCATCATCATCTTCTTTTGAGGGTATGTTTCGGGAGATTGAAAACTGCATTCTTGAACCAACCCTAGAAAGTCCTTCGTACAGTGAGAAACTGCCTGGCATTGAGAGTTACGGAATCTCTGTGACAACTTTAGAAGAGGTCTTTCTGAGAGTGTCTGCACAAAGTTTTGACCGCGAAGATATTATTGAAGACAATGCGTCTCATAGGGTATCTGGTGGTGCATTATCTGAGGGTTCTCCTCTTAGTTCAATTGCAAAACAAACACTGGATTTTAACTTCCCATTTAAATTTCTCAGTTGGGTTTGTTGTTCGTTAGCAACAGTGTGCTGTTTGGTGCTCAATTTATTGTGGAGTGTCATTAATTCAGTTGTAGTTAAATTCTGTTGTTTTGGCATGATTACAAGCTCCACATTTTGGAAACACTGCAAAGCTCTTTTCATAAAGAGGGCAGTCTGTGCTCGAAGGGACCAAAGGACAATTATGTTTCAGCTGTTTATACCAGCCATATTCTTGTTATTTGGTTTGCTTTTTCTAAAACTTAAGCCACATCCTGATGAGGACTCGATCACTTTAACAAGTTCATATTTCAATCCATTATTCCGCGGTGGTGGTGGTGGACCTATTGCTTTCAATTTGTCTTTGGATATTGCTAAACAGGTTCGTATACATGTCTCGTGCTCAGTCCTGAGTTTAGAAACTCATATCTCTAGATATTGCTAAAAGGTTCATATACGTGTCTCGTTATGACTCTTGAGTTTTGTGTAACTCCACTTTTATGTAGTGAAAGCTGGATTTATTACTCTACGTGCAGTACATATTCTCTATCTAGTTTAATATGTTCCTCTTCCACAGGTGGCATCTAATATAAGGGGTGGTTGGATTCAGAAACAAGAGCCTAGGTCCTTCAAATTCCCCAATCCAGAGAAGGAACTAGCTGATGCTATTGATGCTGTAGGGCCAAAATTAGGCCCTGTGCTTCTTTCCATGAGTGAATACCTGATTACTAGTCTGAATGAATCTTACCAATCAAGGTGAGGCTGATTCAAATGACCTCTTGAAACCACCTTTTACATTGTTTTGCTATGCATTTACTTGCTCATGTCATGAGTGAGTTTTGAACTCTTTGTCTGTTAGAAAATTTATTTTATATAAATAGCATATAGAATGATTTATGGAAGGTTTCCATACATGAGACTTCTACACGAAGGGAATGGTAGCTAGAGCAGGGGTCAAAATCCCGGCCGGTAACCGGTTTTACCAGTGGGGACCGAGCAAACAGTAACCGGCCGAAAAATTTCAGATTTGAATTTGAATTTTTGACTGCGTAGTGCACTTTCTAGGTTGGTTTAGACCCTTTTTATGCTAGATTACGTATTGTATGAGCTAAATATGCACTTCTTAGGTTCCGTTTCATCAAATCTCTATTATTTATGACCTCTTAAGCCTCAATGGATTGATGTTTGTTTCTAAAACAAAAGTCTCTGGTCTTTTACAAATTTATATATATGACATTAGTGTTAGAGAAAATAAAGCTAGGGTTTGTATTCACAACTGTCCATCTTATTCATTAATGAAGGGGATATATATAGACATAGATACATGAGCCTCATGGGCTACAAGGGTCACATGGGCCAAGAGAGAGAGAATGTAGAATACACAATACTCTTAACAATACACAATACTCTTAACACCCCCCTTCAAACTCAAGGTGGATCGGGAGGATCGATGCACCGAGTTTGAGTAGATGAAGTCGATGATGTTCTCGAGTGCGAGCTTTAGTGAAGAAATGCGCAACTTGAAGTTACGAGGAATATACTTGAGGCGATGGTCATTGTTGACAATGAGATCGTGTGAAGGATGCATCAACACCAATGTGTTTTGTCGACTCATGCTTGGTGGATCATCGGCAATTTGAATGACACTTGTATTATCACAAAAGAGAGGGTAGGATTGTCACGGGGACACCAAGATCAATCAAGAGCCATGAAGCCAAATGATCTCGATGTTGTAGCGGTAAGTGCTCGAAGCTCGGCCTCGCACTAGAGCGTGACACCGATGCGCTTCTTGGATTTCCGGCAATAAGCGAAGTACCAAGAGAATCTGATGCGATGATAGGCCGCGATCGCGGGATCGCTCGCCCAAGTGGAGTCGAGTAAGCGTGGGTGGGTGACTCGGCGGCATAGAAACGATCGTGCGGGCGCGATTCCTTTCAAGTATCTCGGCACCACGAAGAACATGACCATAGTGGCGAGGTGGGAGCACTAACAAGCTGGTGAGCACATGAGCGGCATGAGCAATGTCGGCACGGTGGCGATGAGATAGACAAGGCTCCCAACAAGCTGACGATAGCGGGAAGGATCTGTCAGGGGTACACCGTCTGTAGGTCGAAGCTGCAAGTGAAGCTCCATCGGTGTGGCAGCAATACGAGTATCTGTCATCCCAGAGCGAGCAAGCAGATCCTGAATATAGCGATGCTGAGAGAGATAGTAACCATCACCGTCAGAATGAACCTCAATTCCTAGAAAATAGCTCAATGGTCCTAAATCAGACATCATAAATTGTTCACTCAATTTCTTCTTGACAAAAGCCACGTAGTCGAGTCATCTCACGTGATCGACATATCATCTACATCTGAAGAAGCAAAAATGCGACCTCCGAGAAGTGTGAATAAGCGAGGCGGTCATGCTCGCTCGGAGTGAAACCCGGCTCGAATCCGCATGAAGCGCTCAAACCAAGCACGAGGAGCACGCTTGAGACCGATGCGATGCTGCGCCTAAGGCGACAAACATAACTGTAGGAGCCTCAACACACGGGGTGGTGCATATAAACCTCCTCATGTAGATCACCATGAAGAAAAGCATTCTTGACATCCATCGAGATATAGTCCATGTGCGTATTCTTTGCCATGACAATAAGAGTGCAATTTGTGGTCATATGAGCAAGCTGGAGCAAAAGTCTCATCATAATCTCGACCATAAGCTGCTGAAAACCTCTCGGCAACAAGGCGAGCCTTGTATCGCTCTCTTGACCCATCGACTTGTTCTTTATTTTGTACACCCACTTGCAAGTAATAGGAGCGACTCCGGATGGTAGCGGGACAAGATCCCAAGTGTCTGTGCACTCTAATCTTTGTGAGCTCCTCTGTCATAGCCAAGCGCCACCCGGGTATCTTGTGACCTCACGATATGTACTCGGCTCGGCTACTACACTCGCACAAGAAAAACCCCATCTCTCGGTGCTGAATAGAAGAACGATCACGTAGGGCATATCGTGATGTAGTAGAAACGATCGTCGAGTCGATGAGTGCTGGTGGGAGGATCAAGTGGAGAAAGGAGAGTGGGGATCGAAGGAACTCTGTCGGCGACTATAGTGGAAGGGAAAAGTGGAAGTGTCGGCGGTGGAGTGGTGGAGAAGGCACACTAGAAGGTGGCGGTGGAGAAGGTGTATCTGGAGAAGGCAAATCGATGAAGGAATAGGAGGTAGACACAAAAGGAAGTGGAATCTGTTGAAGGAGAAGTGGGATGTGTAGAAGAATGATGAAAGAAAGGTCGTCCCTCATCAAAGTCACATCACGAGAGGTGCGAATGCGGCGTGTTGAGGATCATAGCAACGATAGCCCTTATGCTCGGGACTATAACCCAGAAAAACATACTCAACTGACTGAGGGCTTAGCTTTGTGCGTTCACGAGGTGCTAGAAGGACATAGGACACAACCAAAACACGAAGATGAGCATAGTGGCGGGTGCTCTGTCACAGGACCTCGCGGGACACTTGCCTGAAGCTTGGAAGAGGGTGACGGTTAATAAGATAGGCTGCTTTGTAGAGGCGTTAGTCATTTGGACTCTTGCTTGAGGTGATAGCAAGATCCTTACTCTCATGGAGAGGATGACACTTGGAGATGGGGCAATTTTCTTGTATATTTCTCTTCACAATGCCATACCAACTTTGAGGGTTGGGGATACATATTTATAGGGCTAAGCACCAAGCATATGCCAAGCATATCACAGAGCATATACCAAGCATATGCTAGTCTAGAGATGCTCTGTCCTAGATGCTCTGTCCTCTATGTCCTCTAAGATGCTAAAGCAAAGATCTTTGTCCTAGATGCTAGTCAAAAGCTAGTCTAAGATGCTAAAGCAAAAGCAAAAGCTAGTCTAAGATGCTAAAGCAAAGCAAAAGCAAAAAGAAGCCGACACACAAAAGCCGAGCCACAGAGACTTATCCATCAATCTCCTAAGTTTTGTGTGTCTCCTTGTGAGAATCGAGCCATCCCGATCTGGCGCGAAGATGGCGGAGCCAGCGCCCTTGATTTCCACGCGGGCATCCCAAACAGCGGAGCCTCGGGCGCTAGAGTCAAGCTCGGCGAAGAACTCCGTCAGCCGGTCATGTCGTTCGTTGGAGCGCATCGCCGAGGAGGGCGTGTGTTTTGGCTCGTCAAGGTGGAGAGAGCGCTGCGGCCGGTGCCTCGGAGAGTAGTTCAATGCTCGCTGAGCAATGAGCGAGCCGGTGCTCCTCCTCCTCACTTTGTCGGCGTGGGCACTGGCGCGTCGTGGTATCGACAATCCTCAGCCCAATGACCAAGCTTGCGCGATTGTAGCAAGAGTCGTCTCGTCGCGGCTCTTGCTTGCCGGCGCCGCCTGGCGCCTCCGCGGTCATCACCTCGGCGCGTCCTCGTGCCCGTACTGGCGTCTTTGCGGCTTGCGCGCTTGCCACGTATCGCGACGCTGTCGTGGAACAAGGCTCCCCTTCTTCTGTCACCTTGGCCGCGGCCCCGCTCCTCCCGAGCGGAGGAGCTTCCGCCAATGGTGGCGGTCCCGGAAGGGCGTGGCTCATCACTTTGTTGGCGACCTTGAGGCGACCTATCGCCTCCTCGATCGACATCGTGGAAGGTCCAACAGACTGGATCGACCGAGCCATGCGCTTGTACTTCGGGGCGCGGCGAAAGAGCTTCTCGGCGACTCTCTCGCCATTGTAGGTGTCGTCGCCGGCTGTACCAACCTGCGGCGAGTGTTGAGGCGGAGAGCAAAGTCATCAACGTCCTCGCGGCTTGAAGGCGGGGTCTCCGCTCCGTCGAAGTGCTGCGGTGTGGACTTGCGCGCGCGATCGGCTGCCGTCGCGTCGCGGCGATGGCGTCCCAAGCCTCCTGGCGATCTTCTTGTTGGAGAGCGAAGCGCATCTCGGGCGGGGCTGCGGCGATGAGGCATCGGCGCCGTCGATCTGATCGTGGTCGGCGTCGCCGTCGCGGTGCCGCCCGCATGTGCGTGCACAGAGCCTCGCCTTCATCGCGCGCCCGCTCGGCGTAGTTGGCCTTGGTGAGTAGGCCACCCAGCCGCCGGCGGCGTCCCGGCGGCGACTGGTACTCGTGGTGACCACGATGCCGGCAGAGAGAAAGCGCGTCGCTGTGAAGGCGCTCTCCGTCGACCGTCGCGCCGCCGCCGTCGCGCCTCCTCCGAGCGCGCCACAGTAGCAGCTGCGCTGTCTGGCTCGCCGCGCTCGTGGGCGTGGCGGCGCCATCTGCGCCGCTTGCCTCGCCGCTTCCCTCGGGGCCGCTCAAAGTCGCGTCAGTATTGTCATCAGCGAGATGGAGCTGCTTTATTCTTTGCCCGCGAGAACCTCGACCTCTGCTGCGGCGCCTGCGGCGCATCTGCCGCCGCCGCTACTTCCGCCTCATGCTGGCTGCTGCCAGCTCGCCCATTGCCCGGCCTCGCGCCGCTTCGCGCGGCGCAGTCTCTGCCGCCGCTTCGCTCGTCTTTGCTCTGCCGCGTGGCTTCGGCCGTCTGCGGCGCCGCATGCTCGAGGCGGCCGAAGGCCGAGCGCCTGCGGACATGGCGCGCTGCGGGAGTGTTGCGTGGAGAGGCGCCAGCAGTGCTTGCCCGTCTCGGAGAGGAGTGGCGTGGGCGGGGGCTGCTGCTTTGCTACGGTGGGGCTGCTGCGAGGTGGGAGAAGGAGATGGCGAGGAGATGCTCGAGCTACAGGATACACAAGCTCGATACCACTTGTTAGTCATTTGGACTCTTGCTTGAGGTGATAGCAAGATCCTTACTCTCATGGAGAGGATGACACTTGGAGATGGGGCAATTTTTCTTGTATATTTCTCTTCACAATGCCATACCAACTTTGAGGGTTGGGGATACATATTTATAGGGCTAAATGACCAAGCATATGCCAAGCATATGCAGGAGCATATAACAAGCATATGCTAGTCTAGGATGCTCTGTCCTAGATGCTCATCCTCTATGTCCTCTAAGATGCTAAAGCAAAGATCTTTGTCCTAGATGCTAGTCAAAAGCTAGTCTAAGATGCTAAAGCAAAGCAAAGCTAGTCTAAGATGCTAAAGCAAAGCAAAAGCAAAAAGAAGCCGACACACAAAAAGCCGACCACAGAGACTTATCCATCGAGACCTTCCCCAAAAGTGAGAGGGGACAAAGGAGAAATGAGAAGAAATGCAGCGGTCTCGATGATGTGGCGATGCTTGCGCTCGGCAACACCATTCGAGCATGAGCACCGAGGACACGAGAGGCGAGGAAGAGTACCCTCGGAAGAAAGGCGGCGAAAGGTCGAGGAAGATACTCTCTCGAGTTAGAGCGGAAAACACGAATGGAAGAAGAAAGCGTGTATGAACCATCTTAGCAAAGGCGATAAATAGAAATCAAGCGAGAGCGATGTTTCATAAAATAGATCCAAGTATATCGAGTGATCATCAACAAATATGACATAATAACTATGACCACCCGAAACAAAGGAGATGGACCCGTACATCCGAATGCACCAAATCAAAAGATCAAGAGGCGAGAGGTACTCTTGGGATATGGAAGTTGTATTTGTTTCCCGACTTACAACCGATTACAATGAAAACTAGACTCAACGGTGACATGACCTAAGGAACCCGGTGAACTAGAGTCGTGAGGCGAGCTCCACAAAGATGACCAAGTCGATGATGCCACTGTGAAGGAAGACCCAACGGGAGGCGAGATGATGACATAGCGAAGACACTAAGGCCTTGACGTCTTGGTGGAAGGAAGATGTAAGGTGTCAAGACATAGAGACTAGGAGAGCCTCTGGCGATGGCGGAACCAATTACTCTTACGCTCTCGGCGACCACTGAATAAAACAAGAAGAATCATCAAATCCAATAAACGATTCATATCGGTTAGTTGACCAACGAAAGAAGATTCATAGATAGCGAGGAACAAAAGACACATCGAGAGCAGAAGCGAGATGTAGAGAGAATGCCTAATGGGTAATAGAGCAAGGTGTACCATCGGCGGTGTGAACATATGTAGCATCACTCCACAGGCCTACGAGCAACAAGGCGAGAGTCGGATGTGACATGAAAAGAGGCACTGAGTCCAAAACCCAAGGATGAGCGCTAGAAGCGAAGGTGCAAGCGATGTCATAGCGGACACTAATCCGTAAGTCACGGTAGATGTGGATGTGGCGGCGATGGCGCCTGGGCGGCCCGAGAGGTGCTCCACGGCGGCGGTCTCGATGGTCGTCTAGCACGATAAGCAATAAAGCGTCTGGATGTAACTTGAAACATTTGTCAACATGATGACCGATCCTCTTGCAATGGGAACATACAAGCACTCCTGTGGGTGTCGCTCTGGTAGATCGGCTGCTGTGAGAGACTCGAGCGACATGTGGTGAGGATTCGAGAAAGACATAAGTGAATGAAGGCGAGTCTCCTCTGCAATCAAACTAGAGAGCACCTCGGTCAAAGTCGGTGGAGTGGGATAGTTGAGCAGCGAGTGCGAGCAGGCTCAAACTCCGATCAAGCCCCATCACAAACCGATACATAAGTGTCTGTGAGCATACTCATCTTTGGCGACACAAGATCGACGAGCAACGGCGACCTTGGTGTCATAGGCTGCAGAGGACGATGATATGAGTGAAAGCAACGTAATACTTCTCCACCGATCGATCCATTGCTGCTTTGAAGACTATGAATGTTCTTGAGCAATGTGAAGCGAAGAGCACCACTGGGTGAACATATCTCTTCTCAAAGTATGTCCACATCTGTTTGTTTGAGTATGATACTCAAGACTCATCATGCAGAGAAACATCAACACTTAGCTGTCAATACAGGGTCATAACACGATCATCCTCTTTCGCCAAGACTTTAATACCTCAACATCAACCATCTTGAATCGGGAGGATCGTCGGTCAAATGAGAGGTCAAACCATAACCTCACGAGTAGTCTTGGTGAGAATGCCCATGCCGTAGTTCAACCCATCGAGCTTGATGTCCGTGAACACAAGAGATGAACTACCTCCAAACATTGAGTGAGTCTAGCCATACCACACAACAAAGATAGAGCAACATACTAATCACACAAAGCGGCTAGATACTAATCTCTACAGAAGATACTAATCTCGAGAAGCGTTATACTAAGCAACGGCGCCAAGCAATATAAAACTCAGCGGAGGAGATACCGCTCGGTGATAGTGAGGCGGCGATCCGTCGGCCGGCGGCGTCGAGAGGACAAGGTCGGAGGAGGCGCGCGCCTCGAGAGAAGGCGGTGGCGGCGGAGGAGGACCGGAGCAGAGGAGATCGGCGCAACCTCGAGCGCGAGAGGAGATCGGCGCAACCCGAGAACACACCAAGCTCGCGCCACCGCGCGCGACGCGATGAGACAAGGTTGGTGCGTCTTGGCGTGGAAGCGAACCGCGGCGACGGATCGGTCGGCCGGCGGCGTCGAGAGACAAGGTCGAAGGAGGCGCGCGCGCCCTCGAAGAAAGCGGTGGCGTGAACGAGCTCCCGCCGGTCGGAAGAGGTGGCGGTGAGGCGAACTCGGTGCGCTGGATCAATAGTGCGGTCCCATGAGAGGCTCGGGCTTGGAGGCGGCCGCGACGGCTCGAGCGAAGAGGAAGCGGATCCAGGTGCTCTGAGACGCGGATCCAGTGCTCTAGAGCGCAGATCGGTGATGGCCGGATCGGATGCGACAAGAGGAACTCGAGATCCCGGCGATGGCGGCGGCTATGGAAGCTCCGGCGGCGATGAACACGGCCGAGCGAGAAGAATCTGCGGCGGCAGCGACACCGGCGGCAGCGCAGGGCCCGCCGGCCACGGTAGAAGTAAGCTCAAGCACGATCGGCAGCGGCTATGGAATTAGGATTAGGGTTGGAGATGGCTCTGATACCATGTTAGAGAAAATAAAGCTAGGGTTTGTATTCACAACTGTCCATCTTATTCATTAATGAAGGGGATATATATAGACATAGATACATGGGCCTCATGGGCTACAAGGGTCACATGGGCCAAGAGAGAGAGAATGTAGAATACACAATACTCTTAACAATACACAATACTCTTAACAATTAGTACTCTATATATTTTGTTTTCCTTGGATTTGGTATTATGCTTAACAAAATGTTCATGCAATCTAGTTATTCATTTTACATTTTTACTCTATATGCATGTAGTTCAAATTAACAGATATATATGATCAAATATGTTCTTGAGTCTCAATTCTCAAAAGCTACTTGCTTAACTTTTTGAACTAATCTGGATTGTCCACGCTGCAGCTGATTGGTTTTCTTTTGTTGCAACACCCATGTAGACTTGGTAAAAAGTTAGTGGTTGAAGTCATTGAGCAATGTTATTCAAAGTTCTCTTGAAAACATGACACTTTTTTCTAACCTAATCATTCATTAGGTTTTACAGTTTTGGGTCCGGTTTTCCGGTTTTTCAGACCAGTTTTTCCGGTAACCGGTTTTCAAAAACTGCAGTTCAAAATTCAGATTTTGAATTTCATCCGTTTTTTCTCGATTTTCAGTAACCGGCCACGGTTACACTGCTTCATGCCGCGGGATTTCCTCCGGTATCGGGTTTGCTATCCTTGAACTAGAACATTAAGCTGTAATACCCTCACCCAAGTTGAGGTGGGCCGAGTGGGCCATGTGTTCTTGTGTGTGAGCTATCAGGAGTTTAGATGAGTTTGTACTTTGTGCAGCATATAAACTTAGATGAGTTTGTACTTTGTGCAGCATATAAACCCAAGTTAAGTGTAGAAACTCCTAGTTAACTCTTTTTGGCAAGCAGGACGAAAGCCCAACTGCCCAAGTGTTCTGCTATACGTATGCATGGGCCCTCACGTGTGGTGGTAGGCTGAAGCATGTTTGGACCTAGAGCATTATAGATGATATAATGGTATCGCCTTCGCTGCACAGTCATGTGATGGGCCAGGACAGCGAACTTGTCTTATGGCACATTTGGGCTCATGTGTCATGGGGCTGGCACGGACGCACGAACGTGTATCAAGGGTGGTTTTGGTCATTTTTCATGTATGCAATATGTTGATGAGGGCATTAGTCGTTTACGGACGGTGAGTGTAACACGCTGGCTCAAGTTGAGGTGGCCCATGTGTCATGTGTGGTTGAGCTGTTGAGATGCCCATGTGCCCATGTGTGCTTGTGTATGAGTTAGTCCCATATTGGAAGTTTAGATGAGTTTCGACAACATATAAACCCAAGGGAATCAAATGTGGCACCTCCAGTGTTAAAGTCTTTTGGGTTGAGTGTGTTATGAATATTGTGTGTATATTTATGAAGCCCAATAGGCAATATATATAGGGAGTACAAGGGGGATATGCCATATACAAATAAGGAAATACAAAAGGCATATAAGGAAATACAAAAGGATTCCTATTTTAACACTCTCTCTCAAACTCATGGTGGATCACACACATTGAGTTTGGAGAGAAAATACAAATGTTGTACCCTAGTCTATGGCTAGTCTATGGCTTCGTGAAGAAGTTAGCAATCTGTAACTCTGAGGACACAAACCGTAAAGTAAGGACTCCTTCCTGCACCTGTGAGCGAGTGTATGAAGCATCCACACCAATGTGCTTGGTGGGCTCGTGCTTCACCGGGTCATGGGCAATATTGATAGCACCTGTACTATCAGATAAAAGAGTCGTAGGTCCTATCACAGGCACTCCAAAATCTGTAAATAGCCACCTCAACCAATTAACCTCTGTTGTCACTACTGCCATAGCTCTCAACTCAACCTCTGCACTCGAACGGAAAACTGCAGTCTGCTTCTTTGTCTTCCAGGCAATCAGGGAGGAGCCAAGAAAAACACAGTAAGCAGAAAGAGAACGACGATCAGAAGGATCACTAGCCCAAGTCGCATCGGAGTACGCCTGAAGCTGTACTGAGGTGGAAGCTGTACTGAGGTGGAGCTAGGGAAAAACAAACGACTGTAGTGAAGATGGGTAGGATGAGTCATGAACTGACTCAAGATATGAACAACATAAGCAATATCATGACGTGTGCTCACAAGATACACCAAACTCCCAACAAGATGGCGATATCGAGTAGGATCCTCAAGAAGATCACCATCAGTGGCACGAAGCTGTAGGGATAGTTCCATGGGAGTCTCAGCGGTGCGAGTGTTAGTCAGACCAAACTGATCAAAAATATCCTAGACATACTTTTGCTGGGAGAGATAGTAGCCCTCAGGCATGGAAGAGACCTCAATCCCAAGAAAGTACGTAAGAGAACTAAGACCAGTCATCAAAAACTGCTCACTGAGATGCTTCTTCACATACGTGATGAATGAGGAATCATCACTAGTGACGAGCATATCATCAATATACAAAAGTAGTGCCCTACCCCGAGATGAGACATGGATAAAAAGAGCAGAATCGTGGGAACTGACAATGTAACCGATAGCAGTAGTAACTGAGGTAAAACACGCAAACCAGGCACGAGGAGCCTGTTTGAGGCCATAAAGAGCACGACGAAGACGACAAACGTGCCCATTGGGAACAGAATACCTAGGTGGTGGCTGCATATAGACCTCGTGCAAAACACCATTAAGAAAGACATTCTTAACATCCAACTGAGATAGACCACCGGCGAACAGAACCAACCGCAACAAGAGTGCGAACAGTGGTCATATGTGCAACAGGGGCAAAAGTCTCAACGTAATCACGACCGTACTCCTGCTAAAAGCCGCGAGCTACAAGATGAGCCTTGTAGCGCTTGATAGTATTATCAAACCAGGTCTTAATCTTGTACACCCACTTGCATGTGATAGGACGAGCATGCACAGGTGTCAGCACAATATCCCAAGTCTCCGTACGTTGAAGAGCATCAAGCTCCTCTGTCATAGCGAGCTGCCACTCAGAATGAGGAGCAGCCTCACGATAAGAACTAGGCTCAGTGATAGAGAGAGCATGAACTATCGGAGCAAATCCAAGACGATCAGGAGGTCGAAGGGATGTCCGGTCACGAAGGACGTAACGGGGAGCATCATCAGGAGGATCAGATGTGGGTGTTGGGAAGATACCAAGAGAGGAGACTAGTGAAGGACGAGGACGTCTGGAGTAGTGAATACCAAAGAAACGAAACAGTGGTGCTGCAGGACCTCCGGGAGCGGAGGTACGAAGGAACCACTGGAAGACTGTGATAGTGGAGAAATGTGTGAAGAGTCAGAAAGAGAACCATGAAATCGACTCAACGGTGGAAACAGGACAAGGAGCCGAATCTCGATAGAAGAAAGGTCGAGATTCGTCAAAGACGTCGTCTTGTGAAATCCTGATCCATCGAGCAGAAGGATCATAGTAGCGATAGCCCTTATGCTCAGAACTGTAACTAGGAAACACACACTCAACTGACTGAGCTGATAGTTTGGTGCACTCATGAGATTGCAGCAGAACAAAACAAGTACAACATAAAACATGAAGGTGAGTGCACTGGGGGGCTCGAGAGTAGAGATGCTCTATAGGACCGACACCCTTAAGAGCAGTGGAAGGCTATATATTTATGAGATATGCACTCGTAGAAACAGCCTCAGCCTAAAACTGTGGTGGAACGTGAGAGACAAGGAAAAGAGTGTGGGCAGTCTCAATCAGATGATGGTTCTTGCGCTCAGCAACCCTATTCTAAGCATGGGCACCAGGACAAGAAGAATGGTAAAGAGTGCTTTGCTCAGAAAGAAACTGTCTAAAAGCGCTAGAATAGTACTCGCCAGCAGAATCACAGTGAAAAGTACGGATGGATGAGTCAAACTGAGTACGAACCATCGTTGCAAAGCTACGATAGATCGCAAGAAACTGACCACGATTAGACATAGGGAAAATCCATGTAAAACGGGAATAGAGACCCTGACGATCCCTACGGCGCCTGCTAGTCCTAAGTGTCATCCTTGTCTGTCGGTCCTGGATGAAACAGGAGTGAGAGTCAAAACCAACCCTACAGCCGAGATTGGTAAGCTGACCCACCGAGGGAAGCTGCATGGTAAGCTGGGGAACATGGAAACAACTGGAATAGGAAAATCAGTGGACAAAAGAGTGCCCTGATAGCTGACAGACAGAGAAGTACCGTCAGGTGTCTGAACAGAGATAGGAAAAATAGGAGGTTCTACTGAAGTGAGAGATGTGGAGTCCGGTGTCATGTGGAAAGAGGCATCAGAATCCAGAACCCAAGAAATACCTAGAGGAGACGTCTAAGCTAGACTAGCGAACGTTGTTGGTGTGAGGCGCTCGAAGTAGAGCTGTGAGGCTGGCGAGCAGTCACCTGTTGAGAAGGTCTGGCGTCTTTGTTCGTCTCTCGTCGAGGAAGGGCCTTCCTGCCCCCCTTGGATCGTCCACTCCCACACGCTGGTTTCATTTTTTTCGCACCGCACAACTCTGGTAGTCGTGTCCGAAGTTTTTGCAATAATTGCACTGAACCCCAGTTGGTGCAAAAACAGGAGCGAAAACAGACACTTGAGGAGAGACTGTAGTCGAAGCAGAAACCGCCGGTGTAGTCGAAGAAGGGGTAGCAAGCATAGCCGGAACAAACTGTGCTGCTAACCCGCGGCGAAGCTCCTCAGCACGAAGCGTCGAAATGGCCTCGGTGATTGTCGGTCGTGGTGAGTGACTCAGCAGTTGAGCCCTGATAGGCTCAAACTCTGGGCGAAGGTGGTAGACGAAGTCATAAAGGCAAAGGTGGTCATGATCCGCCTTTTGTACCTTATGACACTCCTGGCAAAGCGGAGAAGCTAGCTTGTCCAGCTGGCACCCGAGACTGGCCAGGGCTCGGAAGAAGTCGTCGACGGAGGTGTCCTCCTGGCGAAGCGTCTCCAACTCACGCTGAAGTGAAAAGAACTGAGCATCGCTGCTCTGCTGGTAGCACTCACACAAGTACTCCCAGATCTGACGAGTGGAACGCAGACCAACAATATTTGGTTGGATGGAATTGTCGACGCTGACCACCAGGATGGCTCGAACACGGGTCTCATCAGCACACCAGCGCTCAAAAGCGTCTAGCATACTAAAAGGCCTCATCAGCAGCGTCAGCAGTGCGGCAGCGTCCTCTGCCTCCTTGGCGGCCTCATCGTTTGCAGGAGGTTTAGAAGTAGGCTGTCTGGGAGGAGGCTGAGCCGGCAACGACAGACAAGGTCGAGCACCAGTGACATGTCCCCAGAGGCGGAGACCATCGAGCGTGATCTCCATAAGTGAAGACCACAACCTGTAGTTTGTCCCATGAAGTTTTGTTCTCGAGAATGGGACCACTGCTGATGGAACGGAAGCCATCGGTAGGCGGCGCTGGATGGCGCGGCGACCAAGACAACGAAGTCTAACAGGCAACGCTGGACGGCGCGGTGGTTAGATCGACATTCTATTTTTTTTGTAGACTTGTCTGCGGCCTGTGCGGCGGTGGCACGATTCGGGCGCGTCAGGCAACGATTTCAACGGGTAGCGGCGACGTTGGGCAACAACGCGGTCTGAGACCTCCCCTCTCGAACCTCCGTCGGGGAACCCGCCTCTTGTGAGCCGACGAGCGGCGGTATTGGTGGCGTTTACGTTGAGTAGCGAGACTAGCGGCGCGGCGTCGGCGTCGAGCGGCGTCCCGATTTAGGCAGCGGCAGCGTCGGCTTTGATGACGACGACGATGGATGGCGGCGGAAGGAGTTAGGTTAATGCTCTAGCTCTGATACCATGTTATGAATATTGAGTGTATATTCATGAGGCCCAATGGGCAATAGGGAGTACAAGGTGGATATGCCATATACAGATAAGGAAATACAAAAGGCATATAAGGAAATACAAAAGGATTCCTATTCTAACAGAGTGAAGAGCTAAATGACTTGCTACGTGTATGTGTAGCCCGTCCCATGTGGGTATTGGCTTTGCATGTTTGAACCCTTGGGCGTTACAGAAGTATCGATTGCTACACTAATACAACAACAGTGCCACACTTATTCCTTAATTTGATAAATAGTAGAAGAAAGTTCTTAACCCAGGATGATTTGGGGGTAAACCATATGGTCACTCTTTCCTTTCATACTATAATGATAGTTCTTTAAATTTAATCAAATCTTTGCTGTCAGCTAACCTATGGAGCATGGATGTGGACAGTTGTATCATATACAGAAATGTTGATATGCAAATATTCTTAAATCTAGAAGCGATCTTCCTGTTCTCATTGGATGCAGTCCAAAAACAGTTTTGGAAACCTTTAGCGAACAAGAAGTGAACATGCTGCACCACATGTGAGAGCCTTATGTGGATAGTCCTAGAGTGCTCTGGTGGGGTTGAAGATGGTGATGTGGGTGGTTGACAATGATTCTATGCAGTAAGATAGTTCAAGAAAATAAACAAGACAATGAAGATGAAATAGTTTGATATCTGGAGATAAGTCAATTGTGTCATTCTGAAATTAGAAGTGAAGCATGTGCTTGTGGACATTGCCATACAAACATATCCCACTAAACTCGTATGCCATGTTTTTTTTGATAGAATTGTAAACGATGGTTCAATCATCTGTATACCATACCTAAATTATTGTATGCCACCAAAGATGCAGCAGAAGTCCAACATGTAATTGTGTTGAAGTAGATAGGAGATTTAATTGATCTACATTATATTGTGGCTTAAGTCAATTACCAGCATATTTCAGATAATAATTGCGTTATTTTCATATGATAATTTATTGGACACAGTAGGTTGTATATTTTATTCTGTTGTCCTTTCTTTTGTTCTCTAGGTATGGTGCAGTTGTAATGGACGATCTGGATCACCTTGGAAATGTTGGGTATACCATTCTTCACAATAGTTCCTGCCAGCATGCTGCACCAACCTATATCAATTTGATAAATGCTGCTATCTTGAGGCTTGTGACAGCAGATAAAAATATGACAATTCATACCCGTAATCACCCATTGCCACAGACCGCATCGCAGAGAGCACAACGACATGTATGCATTTTTAGTTAATGCCTTTATTTCTTTTGTTCTAACAAAGAAATGGTTAGTTCTTTTTTTTTAACACAATATTGTGCGAACTGCTGGATGCTAGTGCATTTTCTGAAGCCCACTTTCTCCGTTATGGCAACACTACAAGTTGCGTGAAACCGTTGCCATCTCCTGTTCGATTATTCCTCCTATCAAATGTTACTAGGAAGTATACTGGATTATATAGTTCTCAACTGAACTGTTAGAACAAGAAAGTTCAGACTATTTGTGGCTCCTGTGATTTACAGATATTGTAACATTGCCAGTTTACTATTTAGAACATAACTAGCAAGCTGTTGTTCTGTCGTATGTTGATTTTATTTGGTCTTATGTCATCGGAGTTAGCTCGTATTTCTGCATCTGTACAACTACTCTGTTACTTGGACCACATGGCTTTTACCATTTTCTTTCATGACTGAGGAGAATTGTCTATAATATTCCAACAGATTTTGGTTGTTTGGTGCCGTAATGCAGGATTTGGATGCATTTTCTGCTTCAATAATTGTTGGCATAGCCTTTTCCTTCATCCCAGCCTCCTTTGCAGTTTCAATTGTCAAGGTAATTTTTGTTCATATATTTCTGCACCAGTTCTTCATCTGTGATGCATAACAAAGTTTTCCATTCTTTCAATTATTTGTCTGATCCAATTTCTGAATAGTGGTAAGTTGTAAGCGAGTGGTTACATTATACCCACCTTTATGAGGCAGGAAAATATATTTATGTATATGAATTTATGAAAGTAGACTTAATGCTAAATTTAGGTGAGTTATGCACTAAAACGACAAAAATAGGCCTCTAAGCACTAAAATTTTCCTATACATGCACCAAATAACATAAATGAACTAACAGCATGTGATTAATGACATTGGGAAAGATGTAACCACTCTATTCCAAATATGATGAATACACAAGCTGACACAAGACGGCTGGAATTCAGCACAAACCAAATTTTGAGGTTTTTAATCCTCTTTGCTTTTAAATTCAAATTTCAATTCAAATCTTTGATTTGGTGATTCAAATTCAAATGTCACTTTAATTTAATTTCAAGTTTCTTGACTTTAGCCAATTTACATTTTATTAATTGATTTTGCAAAATTCAAAATACGACGGAACTCCAGATAACTCACATAAAAAGTTATAAAAATCCCACATTTTTATGCTGGGGATTTCTGGTTACAAAAATTTGGGTGTTAAAATGATTCAGTTGAAAATGTTGGTCAGTTTATACTCTTATCGATTTACACAAGTCTTGCTGTACCAATGCAGGAGCGTGAAGTCAAGGCAAAACACCAGCAGTTAATTAGTGGGGTATTATGATGAATTATGTAAACTACATCATTTCTGTTAGAAAAATACATAATGCTTCTTAAATTTGCCAGGTTTCTTTGCTGTCTTACTGGATGTCAACATACGTGTGGGACTTCATCAGCTTCTTGTTCCCTACATTATTTGCCTTGATTTTATTTTCCATTTTTGGTGGGTAATAGAACTTCTATCTGCGACAAATAGTTATTAGTTTGCGTCAATTTTTTGATAAAGCACTGCAAGAGTATTTGTTGCCAGTGATCATCATTCATCACTTCTGTTATGACTTTCACCCATGCAACTTTCGTATTTCTGAAGTTACAGTTGGCAATAATTAGCATTTCAGCTATCTGGCTTATAGAATTTTATCCTTATATATTTCTTCTGGACATATACATCATAGAAGCCTTCAGCTTCAAATTATGTTATGCTGTTTGAAGCAAGCTGTATATTGCACTTACATAATATATATAACGCAGGTCTAAATCAATTTATCGGCAGCGGTTGTATTCTGCCGACTGTTGTTATCTTCTTGGGATATGGTTTATCAGTTGCTTCTCTGACGTATTGCATGACATTCTTTTTTTCTGATCATACAGTAGCACAGGTGTGTTTCGATCAAAACTAGTATGTCGATGGTTCATTTTTTGCTCTATTTCTGTTTTACCATTACCATTTTTTATTCGCAGAATGTTGTGTTGCTCGTCCACTTTTTCAGTGGACTAATTCTCATGGTTATCAGCTTTGTGATGGGGCTAATTGAAGGAACTAAAAGCATAAATTCTGTGCTAAAGGTATGTTAGTACTATTTTTATTTGTATACATTTAACTCACACTTACGAAAACTGTACAGGAGCACAAGATTCTTATACACTTGCTTACATTTAAATATTGTTTCAGATTTTCTTCAGATTATTTCCAGGATTTTGCTTTACCGATGGTCTTGCTTCACTCGCTCTTCGAGAACAAGGCTTGAAACTGGGAGCTGGAAGCAGTGTTCTTGATTGGAATGTCACTGGTGCCTCTATCTGCTATTTAGCTGCTGAGGTTTTATTTCTTTCCTCCTTTCCTTAGAAACACAAATAATTTATTCAACTGTTACAGAAATATCATATTTACACATGAGAATGTAACTTATTTAGTGTTATTGGGGTCAGTTGGGCAGTTGAGCCCAGGATTTCGAAAACCGGCATGTTACTACTGGTTTTCAGAAGTTTCAGTGCCCCCAAGATTTTCCAAATTGCTGTGGTTTTTCAAATTCAAATTTAAATTTTAGCCTTTTTTTGTCCAGTTGTGTCTGATTTTCGGCCAGTTTGACCGGGTTTCAAATTCAAATGTTGTGATGTAATAATCTTGGATAACTGTTACTGTTTTCAAACCCATTATTTGAAGATAGAAAAAAAAGTTGTGTACTAGCATATTTGATCTGTGACATCTTGAAGTGTATGCCAGAAAAACTGAAGGAAATATAAGTTCACTGGTAAATAATAGTAGGGAAATTGAGAATTCATACTGTTGTTCTTTATCACCTAATTGATTATGCAATACAAAGGTAGTATTTATATTCCATCTCCTAAGCTTTTGTAAATGTAGAGGGTCAAGGTTGTTAGTGTGATGTTGTGGACACTTTTATTGGCAAGACGTATCAAAGGAGGAGACGCAAGGTCGCTGCAACCCGCTCGGCCGATGGCACTGTAGCCATGCCGGATTCAGAAACAGTAGCCGAATAGGCTACTGTTGCTGATATGGCAGCCCAGATTTCGGACAGGGGAGGAGGAGATCAAGATGAATAAAAGGATAGGATAGTTCTCCTTAAGAGACGAGATAGAATTAGTTTCTCCTTAGGAGATTGAATTAGAATAGGTTAGTTTCCGTATTCGATTCGGCTAGTACTTTCCTTATTGCTATTCTGAAATTTCTGCATGCTTCTCTATAAAAGCAGCGGATGTAAACGAGAGAGACTTAAGCAATCAATAAACTAAAGTTTCCCTCACCTAGTTTCGGCAGGAACAGACCCCTTGCGCCGCCGGCTCAACGCCGTTGCGCGCAAGGGGCGTTCTTTGCTTCGCCATTTATCCCTTCCATTCAATCTTCTACCTCCATCCTACCAACGCCATATCAGTGATAAAAGTATTTATATTCCAGCGAATAAGTAGTGTTGGAAATAGAATTGTTGTATTACAAGTGGCCCAATAGGCATATATATACAAGTATACAATATGCAGGAAACACCCTAAACTAGGGAAGAATAGCATAGCATGTAAATACATCTAACACCTCCCCTCAAACTCATGGTGGATCAACAACACTGAGTTTGGAGAGGAAAAGGCTATGTTGAGCTCGTGTCTGGGCCTTCGTGAAGAAGTCAGCTAGCTGAAGCTCCGAAGGCACGTACTGAAGAGCCACGACCTGGGCCTGCACCTGCGATCTCATATAGGAAGTATCAACTCCAATATGCTTGGTCAGTTCATGCTTTACTGGATCTCGCGCAATACTGATCGCACCAGTGCTGTCAGACAAAAGTAGGGTCGGTGTCGTAACAGGAACACCAAAATCCTGAAGGAGCCACCGTAACCAAGTAACCTCAGCTGTCAACGACGTCATAGCCCTCAATTCAGCCTCAGCACTCGAGCGGGAAACTGCTGTCTGCTTTTTGGTATTCCAGGCAATCAGAGAGGATCCAAGGAAAACACAGTAGGCAGAAAGAGATCGACGATCAGAGTGATCACTAGCCCAAGTTGCATCAGAGTACACCTTGAGCTGCAAGGAGCTAGAGCGAGGAAAGAAAAGGTGACAAGAAATGGTGCCACGAAGATATCGAAGGACACGCAGAAGGTGACTTAGAATGTGAACAGGGTGAGAGATGTCAGGTCGAGTGATCCCAAGATAGACAAGACTACCAACAAGGTGACGGTAGCGAGTGGGATCCTCAAGAGGCTCTCCATCAGTGAGTCGAAGGTGAACTCCCAGCTCCATGGGAGTATCCACTGTGCGTTGATCAGTGAGACAAGCGCGAGCAAGAAGGTCCTGAATGTACTTCTCCTGGGAGAGGTAGTAGCCCTCGGACGTAGAAGTGACCTCAATCCCAAGAAAGTAGCAAAGTGGACCCATGCCAGACATCAAGAACTTATCATTGAGACGCTTCTTCACAAAGTCGATGTACTGAGGATCATCACCTGTGATGATCATATCATCAACATACAGAAGAAGAAGAGTCCGGCCACGATGAGAGGTGTGAACAAACAGAGCAGGCTCATGATCACTGACGGTGAAATCGGCCTCAATGACAATAGAGGAGAAGTGCTCAAACCAGGCTCGAGGAGCTTGCTTGAGCCTATAGAGAGAGCGACGAAGACGAGACACCAGGCCGTCAGGGACAAAATACCTAGGAGGCGGTTGCATGTAGACCTCACGCAGCTCGCCATTGAGGAAGGTATTCTTGACGTCCAACTAAGAAATGGACCACTAGCGAACAAAGCAATTGCCAAAGGGTCTGAACAGTGGTCATGTGAGCAACAGACGCAAA
Source organism: Ampelocalamus luodianensis (assembly GCA_036346255.1). Lineage (NCBI taxonomy): Eukaryota > Viridiplantae > Streptophyta > Magnoliopsida > Poales > Poaceae > Ampelocalamus > Ampelocalamus luodianensis. The sequence goes on along the minus strand of CM070617.1, from coordinate 59,264,776 downwards.
AGTCTTGTCGTAGTCACGACCATGCTCCTGTTGAAAGCCACGGACCACAAAACGAGCCTTGTAGCACTCAAGAGAGCCATCGGAGCGAGTCTTAATCTTGTAGACCCACTTGCATGTGATCGGAGTAACACGAGCAGGTAGGGGAACAAGATCCCAAGTCTCGGTGCGCCAGGGCAGCAATCTCCTCAGCCATCGCCTGCTGCCACTCTGTTTGAGCAACAACCTAACGGTAAGTGGTAGGCTCAACAAGAGTAGCGGCCGCAAAGCCGTAACGCTCAGGAGGCCTGATAGTCCGACGATCATGAAGATCATACCTAGGAGGCGGTGGGCGGGACCGGCGATGGATAAGTCTACGTGTTGGCTTTGCGCCCTTCAAGGATGACATCCTTGGTAGCGGTTAGCATCTCTTTGAGATGAGCATCTTGGACTAGCTTTAGGACTAGCTTTAGATGTGAGCATCTAGGAATGAGCATCTAGGACCAGACATCTTAGACTAGCATATGCTTGGCATATGCTTGGTGAATTAGCCCTATAAATATATATCCCCAACCCCTCGAGTTGGCATGGCATTGTGAAGAGAAATAACAAGCTAGAAAATTGCCCGTCTCAATTGTCATCCTCTCCAGTGAGAGTAAGGATCTTGCTATCACCAATAGTAAGAGTCCAACGACTAAAAGTGGTATCGAGCTATACTATCCTGCAGCTGAGCATCTCCTGCTCATCTCCTTCTCGGCCTCATGGCGGCCCGTGCCGTGCGGCGGCGACTCCGGTATCCACGCTCGCTCTCCGGAGGCGGCGGCAACTCGTCGAAGCGACCCTCTCCACGCAACACCCGATGGCGCGCCATGTCCATGAGCGATCTCGGCGTTCGGTCGCCTCGAGCACGCGGCGTCGGCCGGATGGCGAAGCTCGGCTGCGGCAAGCGGCCTTGGCGGCGAAGCGGCTGCTGCGGCGCAAAGCGTCGGTGGCGGCGGCGGCGGAGTGGAAGCGGCGGGAATGCGGCGTGCGTGCGGCGGCGGCGCGAGAGGTCAAGGCCTGCGGCGGCGGCAGCAACTCCATCTCTGCGATAGCGGCAAGCGCGGACCTTGAGCTGGCAGAGAGGAAGCGTGCGAGGCGGCAGCGCGATGGCGGCCGCGCCGCCACGAGATTGGCGGCGATCGAACGGCGCGGTCGCGCGATGGCGCTCTGGAGGCGCGCCGGCGGTGGCGCTCTGGAGGAGCGCGCTCGGCGGTGGCGCTCACGGAGGGCGCTTCGGCAGTGGCGCTCTGGAAGGCGTGCACGACAACGGCGGCGAGCGGGTCGATAGAGCGCGACCTTCACGAGCGGCGTGGCTCTCTCCGGACCGTGCGAAGTGGTTACCACGGGTTCGAGCTATTGTCGGGGGCCGCCCCGGCGGTGGGTGGCCTACCTGCCCAAGGCCAACTACGTCGAGTGGGCGCGGTGATGAAGTGAGCTCAGTGCGGCATGTTACTCATTGGACTCTTGCTTGAGGTGATAGCAAGATCCTTACTCTCATGGAGAGGATGACGCTTGGAGATGGGGCAATTTTTCTTGTATATTTCTCTTAATGCCATACCAAGCTGAGGGTTGGGATACATATTTATAGGGCTAACCACCAAGCATATGCCAAGCATATGCTAGTCTAAGATGCTCTGTCTAGAATCTTTGTGTCTAGATGTTGTGTCCTAGATGCTCTGTCCTCTAAAGCTAGTCAAGATGCTCTGTCCAAAGATGCTAACCGCTTGATCAAGGATCTTGTCTTTGAAGCGGCAAAAGCCAACACGAGACTTATCCATCAATCTCCCCTAAGTCTTGTGTGTCTCTTGGAGGAATGCGAGCCATCCGATCCTAGAGCGGGCGTCGTCCTTGATTTCAACGCGGAGGTGTCCCCAAACAGTGAGCCTCGAGCGCTGAGTCACGCGGAGAAGAACTCCGCCGTCCGGTCATGTGGTGGGTGTCGCGGTGTCGAGCACCGCCCGTCGGTCTTCTTTGTTGCCGGAACTTTCGCGAAGAGGCGTGTGCTTTTGGCTCGTCAAGGTGGAGGAGCGGCTGCGGCGGTGCGGCGGAGGTAGTTCGATGCTCGCTGAGCAATGAAGCAGGCGGATGCTCCTCTCCTCCGCTGCGCTGGCGTGGGCTGGCCGCGTCGTGGTATCGACAATCCTTAGCCCGGTGACCGGGCTTGCGCGGTTGTAGCAGAGTCGTCTCGTCGCGGCTCTTGTTTGCCAGCCAGCGCCGCCACTGGCGCCTCGCGTCATCACCCTCGCGCGTCCTCGCGCCCGTACACGGCGTCTTTGCGCGGCTTGCCGCGCTTATCACGCATCGGCCGCACAGCCGTGGAAGAAGGCTCCCTTCTTCTGTCGCATGGCCGGCGACCCGCTCCTCCCGAGTGAGGAGCTTCCGCCAATGGTGCGGGTCAGAGAGGCGTGGCTCATCGCTTTGAGCGACCTTGAGGCGACCTATCGCCTCCTCGATCGACATCGTGGAGGTCGGCGAGACTGGATCGGCCGAGCCATGCGCTTGTACTTCTCGGGGGCGGCGAAAGAGCTTCTCGGCGGCTCTCTCCCATTTGTGGGTGTCGTCGCCGAACTTTACCAACCTGCGGCGAGTGTTGAGGCGAGAGCAAAGTCATCAACGTCCTCGCACGGCGAAGGCGGGGTCTCCGCTCCGTCGCGAAGTGCTGCGGTGTGGACTTGCGAGCGCGGTCGCTGCCGTGCGTCTTGCGGCGATGGCGTCCCAAGCCTCCTGGCGATCTGCTTGTTGGAAGCGGGCGCATCTCGGCGGGGCTGCGGCGATAAGGGCATCAGCGCCGTCGATCTGGTCGTGGTCGGCGTCGCCGTCACCGGTGCCTCCCGCGTATGCGTGCCAGAGCCTCGCCTTCATCACGCGGCCCGCTCGGCGTAGTTGGCCTTGGTGGTAGGCCACCAGCCGCCGGGCGGCGTCCACGACAACGACACGGAACGTGGTAACCACGATGCCGGTCGGGAGAGAACCACGCGCTGTGAAGGGCGCTCTCTATCGACCGTCTGCGCCGTTGCCGTCGTGGCGGCGATGGCGTCCCAAGCCTCCTTGGCGATCCGCTTGTTGGATAGCGAAGCGCATCTCGGGCGGGGCTGCGGCGATGAGCATCGGTAGCCGTCGATCTGGTTGTAGTCGGCGTCGCCGTACGGCGCATCCCACATTTGCCGTGATGGATAAGTCTCGTGTTGGCTTTGCCGCCTTTCAGGGCGACATCCTTGGTGGCGGTTAGCATCTCTTTTGGACGAGCATCTTGGACTAGCTTTAGGACTAGCTTTAGAGGGCCGAGCATCTAGGACACGACATCTAGGATGAGCATCTTAGACTAGCATATGCTTGGTGGTTAGCCCTATAAATATGTATCCCCAACCCCTCGAGTTGGTATGGCATTAATGAAGAGAAATAACAAGCTAGAAAATTGCCCCATCTCCAAGTGTCATCCTCTCCATGAGAGTAAGGATCTTGCTATCACCAATAGTAAGAGTCCAGCGACTAACACGAGCAAGGACGAGGTAGGAAAAGGAGTAGAAGGCTCAACTAGAAGGGTAGTAAGCTGTGGACGGCGAGAGTAGTGCAGCGGAAAAGGAGATCTCTCAATAGGAGAGCTGGTAGTAAGCTCTGGAGGAAGTGAGGAAACCGGAGGAGACGAGAGAGGTTGTGGCGAAGGAGACTGTGGTGGAGGAGACGGTGGGGACTGAGATGAGGGTGGTAAGACTCGAACGGGAGGAGGCGAAGAATCAGGAAAAGTCAAAAAGGAAAGCGACTCAGCAGAACTAGAGCTGGTGGTAGAGGAACAAGGATAGTAAGGACGAGACTCATCAAAAGTGACGTCTCGAGAGATCCTAATTCGTCGAGCAACAGGATCATAGAAACGATAACCCTTATGCTCAGAGCTGTAGCCAAGAAAGACACACTCAGCCGATTGAGCAGTTAGCTTGGTGCGTTCTCGAGGTGGAAGAAGCACGTGCGAACCGACGAAACAACGAAGGTATTTGTCTTTGGAATGGCGAACGGTGAGGCGCTCAAAGGGTAGAGTAGAAGAGGTTCTTAGATTGATAAGCGTGAGAGAGCGGCTTGACCAAAAATGAGGTGGGACATGAGCAGTAAGCATAAGAGCATGAGCTGTCTCAAGGAGATAACGATGCTTGCGCTCAGCGACACTATTCTGAGCATGAGCACGGGACAAGAATCACGAGGAGAGTGCCTGCTCGGCAAGAAAATGGCGATGTGAAGTGGAGAGATATTCACGGAGAATCGCACGGAAAATACGAATGGTCGACTCAAACTGAGTACGAACCATGAAGGTAAATTGCTGGTAAATGGAAAGAAACTGACTGCGAGAAGACATAAGATAGAGCCAAGTGTATCTCGAATAATCATCAATAAAGATCACATAATAGGTATAACCCCCTTTCGAAGTGAAGGGAGCCGGTCCCCAAACATCAGAGTGAATCAAATCAAAAGGACGTTGAGACTCAGATCACTAGAGGGATAAGGGAGTTGCAGCTGCTTGCCAAGCTTGCAACCCGTACAATGTAAAGTAGTGTCACCAGAAACAGAACCGAGAACACCACTCCCTACTAGTGACGAAAGACGAGAACCACCAATGTGACCTAACCGTTAGTGCCACTAGACAAAAGTGGTGGTGGAAGAAGCAGCAGAAGCTGAGGCGGTGGTACTGGCTGACTGGCTAGTGGAAACAGCAGAAGGAAGATGCAACCAATCAAGCTCCCAAAGACGCTGAGAATCATGGCACCTAGGACTAGCCCCAACCAGAGTGCTTACGACGATCCTAAAGACAACAAGAGTTAGAATCAAGAATGATACAACAGCCATGATCAGTGATCGGACTAGCTGACATAAGCTGCATAGTAAGACTAGGAACATGAGATATAGTAGGAACACAAAAAGATGAAGTGGAAAGAGTGCCTCGTCCTGCAATAGGAAGAGATGTTCCATCCACAGTCTTGAGCTGTGAGAGGAAGATCAGGTGGTCTCACAGAAGAAAGGTGAGTGGAGTCCGGTGTCATGTGGAAAGAGGTCCGGAATCCAGAATCCAAGGAGATAATATACCTGAAGAACGAGGTGGTGGTGCAGGACTAGAAGACCGAGCAGCAGAACCTGGTTGAGGAGCAGAAGCAGCAAGGCATCTGATACCATGTTGGAAATAGAATTGTTGTATTACAAGTGGCCCAATAGGTATATATATACTAGTATGCAATATACAGGAAACACCCTAAACTAGGGAAGAATAACACAGCATGTAAATACATCTAACAACATGTAAATACATCTAACAAGTAGCACATGGTTTGCGTGTAATATTTATCCAAACGTTTATGGAAATCGTGGCATAGTTTAAGTAGGAAAGCATCCGGTCATGGGCGGTAGGTTACAGTTTTGGTTCCCATTGGGTGCAATGAGTCAAGGCATTTCTTTTTGTGAGAGCTAACTTCAATTATTAGATCATCCTTTTTATACTTGTTCCTAACCTTTCTGATCCTAATGTCATTCCTCACTTTTTATTGTGTTGTGTTAACAGAGTATTACATATTTTATGATCACCATTTTGCTGGAGCTATTTCCTTATGAGAAACCAATTTTGAGCACATTTAATGACTGGTGGAAGCATTGTATCTCTGCAACTAGGGAGAGAGATGATAGTACATCAGTATCAATTATTGATGAAGATGAAGATGTTAAAGCTGAAAGGCAGAAAATACTTGGTGGTTATATTGATAATGCCATGCTTTACTTGTGTAATCTTCGTAAGGTGCTAAGTTACTGCATTCTACCATTTGCATCTCTATATGTACACCTTTATATCTGTACTAGGAACTTTCTCGTTAACATGGTTTCTGCTCCATGTAGAAATTTGATGTTTTCATGCCTGTAGTCATACACTAACAGTTCGTTACCTTTGCCCCCTTTTGCAGGTTTATCCTGCTAGAAGAAACTGCAATGCCAAGGTTGCTGTACATTCACTAACCTTTTCTGTCCAAGAAGGTGAATGCTTTGGATTTCTAGGAACAAATGGAGCAGGAAAGACCACAACTTTGTCCATGTTAACTGGTATGTAATCCGGTGTTGGCATATGTTTTTGGTGTCCGGGTTTGCTTCAATGTGTTAAATTGGAAATAATATCATGAGTATATGCTTTATATATGTTAGCTTTGTATTTTTTTTAGGTCACATGGTGAAAATATGAAAAATTCATGATCGTGTCTCATTTCTTCAATTTCTTAGTTGAGGTATATGTTATATTTTCTAGCATATCGTAACTTTCATTTGTAGTGTTAGGAAGACGAATGAGAAATTTAAATGAATGGTCCCATTTCTTTTTCCAGTTTCTTAGTTGTGTCCCACTTTAGCTTGTAAAATTAGGTTCCATTTGCAGCTCCCTATCCCTCTTGTGATTCTGTTTCTATTCGTCCTTTTGATCATGTTCACTCTGATGTTTGGGGTTCGACTCCCTTTGTTTCGAAAGGTGGTCATTGATGCTACGCAATCTTTATTAATGATTATTCTCGTTATACTTGGATCTACTTCACGTCCTCTCTCGTAGTTATGTTATCTCTCTACTTGGATCTACTAGATGTTTGTCACCATGGTTCGCACTCAGTTTGATTCGGCTATTCGTGTTTTTCGTGTTGATTCTGCTGGTGAATACCTATCTGCTGCTTTGTGTCGTTTTCTCGCTAGGCATGGTACTCTTCCCTAGTACTCTTGTCCTGGTGTTCACGCTCAGAACGGTGTCTCTGAGCATAAACATCGTCACTTGCTTGAGATAGCTCGCGCTCTCATGCTTGCCTCTTCTATTCCACCTCACTTCTGAGCTGAGGTTATCTCCACTACTGCTTCCCTCGTCAACATGCAGCCTTCCACTGCTCTTCAGAGTTCTACTCCTGTCGAGCGTATCTACGAAGAGCGCCAAGCTGATTGCTCAGTCAATTGAGTGCATTTTTCTTGGCTACAGTCTTGAGCATAAGGGTCATCGCTGCTACGACCTTATTGCTTGTTGAGTGAGGATCTATCGGAATGTCACCTTCGATGAGTCCTGACCTTACTACTCTCGTATCCCTATTGTCAGCTCAGATTCTCTTGTTAAGTCGATCTATTTTCTGACTTTTCTTGACCCTCAGCTTCTACTTTTGTTTCGCTTCTACCTCCACCTTCGCTTTGATGGATAAGTCTATGTGTGACTTTACTGTAGCCGGCTTTTGTGTCGCTTTTGCTTTTGTAAAGGCGGCATCCTTGGTGGTTGTTAGCATCTCAGGGCAGCATCCTTGGTGGTTGTTAGCATCTCTAGGATGACATCTTGACCGGCATCTCGGACAAAGTTGTTAGCATCTTAGAGGACGACATCTAGGGCGGGTTGTTAGCATCTTAGACTAGCATCTTGGCATATGCTTGGTGAGTAGCGACCTATAAATATGTATACCCAACCCCTTAGGTTGGCATGGCATTGTGTGAGAAATAAACCAAGAAAAATTTGCCACATCTCCAAGTGTCATCCTCTCCATGAGAGTAAGGATCTTACTATAACCAAGAGCAAGAGTCGGCGTGTAACAAGTGGTATCGAGCTATACTATCCGTAGCTGAGCATCTCCTCGCTCATCTCCTTCTCGGCCTCGCGGCGGCTCGGCCCGTGCGGCGGCGACTCCGGTATCCACGCTCGCTCCTCCGGAGGCGGCGGCTCGTCGAAGCAGCCTCTCTCCACGCAACACCCCGTGCAGCGCCATGTCCGCAGGCGATCTCGGCGCTTCGCCGCCTCGAGCACGCGGCGTCGGCCGACGGCCGAGCTTCGCCCGCGTCGCAGCCGCAGCGGCGGCAGAGACCATGCGGCGAAGGGCGCCGAGGCGTCGGAGGCGGGCGCAGCAGCGGCGGCAGAGCGAGTGGAAGCGATGGCGGCGGATGCGGCGCGCGCGGCAACAGCGAGGTCGAGCTCGCGGCAACGTCGATGCTCCATTTCGGCCCGGCGATAAGCGTCGTCGAACCTCGACCGGCGGCGAGAGCCCGCAGCGAGCGGGCGGCGCGATGGCAACAAGCGCGCCCACGAGCTTGGCGGCGATCGAGACAGCGCGGTCGCGGCTGGTGGCGCTCCTCGAGGCGAGAATGGCGGTGGCGCTCTGGAGAGCGCGCCGCGGCGGTGGCGCTCACGGAGGAGGCGCGCGACGATAGCGGCGAATCGTCGATAGAGTGCGGCCTTCCGCGTGCAGCGTGGCTTTCTCCCGGGCCGTGCACGTGGTTACCACGGGTTCGGTCGTTGTCGGGGCGAGAGCCGGCGGTGGGTGGCCTACCCTTACCAAGGCCAACTACGTCAAGTGGGCGCGGTGATGAAGGTGAGGCTCAGTGCGACACATGTGGGATGCGATGCAGTACGGCGGCGTCGATTACAACGAGGATCGGCGGGCGGCGGATGCTCATCGCTGCGATCGCGCGAGACGCTTTTTCGCTCTCCAACAAGCGGTCGCCAGGAGGCTTGGGACGCCATCGCCGCCACACGCACGGCGGCGGCAGCGCCCGCAAGTCCACTGCCGCGAGCGCCGCGGAGTGGGAGAACACGGCCTTCAAGCGGTGAGGACGTCGATGACTTTGCTCTCCGTCTCAACACTCATTGCGAAAGCAGTGCGATTGGCGATGACACCTACGGCGAGAGAGGCGTGGAAGCTCTTTCGGCTGCGTCCCAGAAGTACACGCGAGATGGCTCGCTCGATCCGATCTCTCTGGATCTCTCACAGTGTCGTCGAGGAGGCGATAGGTCGCCTCAAGGTCGTCGGCGATGATGAGCCTGACTCCTCCGGGACCCGTCACCATTGGCGGAAGCTCCTCCTCGCTCGGGAGCGGTGGGGCTGCGGCGGTGGCAGGAAGAAGGAGCCTTTTCCCGACGATGGCCACAAGCGTGGCAAGCGCGCAAGCAGCGCAAAGCGCCATGCACGGGCGCGGGCGTCTTGAGGGTGATGGCCGTGGGCGGCGCCGGCGGCGCGGCCCGCAAGTAAAGGCGCGCGAGGCGACTCTTGCTACAAGCTGCGGCAAGCCTGGTCATCGGGCCAAGATTGTCGGCGACCACGACGCGCCAGGCCACGTCGCGCGAGAGGAGGAGGAAGCGGCCGGCTGTTCATTGCTCGAGCGAGCATCGAACTACCTCGGCGGCGGCCGGCCGCGGCTCTCCTCCGCCTTGCGAGCCAAAGCACACGCCTCCGCCGCGAAAGTTACGCAGCAAGAAGGCCGAGCCGGTGGTGCCTCGACACCGCGACACCAACCACATGGCCGGGCGGCGGGAGTTCTTCTCGGCGTGACTTAGGCGTTCGAGGCTCTGTCAAGTTTGGGGACGCCTTCGGCGTAGAAATCAAGGACGACGCTCTGCTCTAGGATCGGGATGGCCCAGATTCCTCACAAGGAGACACACAAGACTTAGGGGAGAATGATGGATAAGTCTATGTGTCGGCTTTACGTGTCGGCTTTTGTGTCGGCTTTTTGCTTTTGTAAGGCTGACATCCTTGGTCGGTTGTTAGCATCTCAAGGACGGCATCCTTGACTAGTTGTTAGCATCTCTAGGACGACATCTTGACCAACATCTAGGACAGGTTGTTAGTGTTAGTCATTTGGACTCTTGCTTGAGGTGATAGCAAGATCCTTACTCTCATGGAGAGGATGACACTTGGAGATGGGGCAATTTTTCTTGTATATTTCTCTTCACAATGCCATGCCAACTTTGAGGGTTGGGGATACATATTTATAGGGCTAACAGTAGAGCATATGCCAAGCATATGCTAGTCTAAGATGCTCTGTCCTAGATGCTCTGTCCTAGATCTTTGTGTCCTAGATGCTCTGTCCTCAAAGCTAGTCCTAAAGCTAGTCCAAGATGCTCTGTCCAAAAGAGATGCTAACCTTGATCAAGGATCTTTGTCCTTGAAGGCGGCAAAAAGCCAACAGAGACTTATCCATCAATCTCCCTAAGTCTTGTGTGTCACACACGACAACGGCGGCAGACGGTCGATAGAGAGCGCGGCCTTCACGAGGCGTGGCTCTCTCCTCCGGGCCGTCACCGTGGTTACCACGGGTTCAGTGTTGTCGGGATGCCGCCCCGGCGGTGGGTAGCCTACCCCACCAAGGCCAACTTCGTCGAGTGGGCGCGGTGATGAAGTGAGCTCGGTGCGACACATGTGGGAGGCGGTCCGTGCGGCGGCGTCGACTCGACCGAGATCGGCGGCGCTGGATGCCCTCATCGCCGCGATCCGCCAGAGATGCGATTCGCTCTCCAACAAGCGGTCGCCAAGGAGGCTTGGGGCGCCATCGCTGCGGCACGCATCGGCGGCGGCCGCGCGCAAGTCCCTGCTGCGAGCGCCGCGCGGAGTGGGAGACCACGGCCTTCAAGCGGTGAGGCGTTGATGACTTTGCTCTCGTCTCAACACTCTGCTGAGAGGTTAGTACGATTGGCGGCGACACCTCTGGCGAGAGAGAGCGCCGAGAAGCTCTTTCGCTGCGTCCCGAGAAGTACAAGCGGATGGCTCGGTCGATCCGATCTCTTTGGACCTCTCCACGATGTCGTCGAGGAGGCGATAGGTCGCCTCAAGGTCGTCAGCGATGATGAGCCACGATCTCTCGGGACCCGTCACCATTGGCGGGAAGCTCCTCCTCGCTCGGGAGTGGGTGCCGACCAGGTGACGAGAAGAAAGAGCCTTCTTCCACGACGGCGGCCGCATGCGTGATAAAGCGCGGCAGTCGCGCAAAACGCCGAGCATGGGCGCGAGGGCGTCTTAGGGGTGATGGCCGTGGAGCGCCCGGCGGCGCTGGCAAACAAAGCCGACGAGGCGACTCTTGCTACAAGCTGCGGCAAGCACGGTCGCTGGGCCAAGATTGTCGGCGACCACGACAGCGGCGAGCCAGCGTCGCGCGGCGGAGGAGGAGCATCGGCTCTGTTCATTGCTCGGCGAGCATCGAACTACCTCGGCCGCGCGCGCGGCTCTCCTCGCCTTGCGAGCCAAAAGCACACGCCTCTTCGGCGAAAGTTCCGCAGCAGCAAGGCCAAGCGGGTGGTGCCTGCGACACCGCGACACCGCCCACATGGCCAAGGCGGCGGGAGTTCTTCTCGGCGTGACTCGAGCGTTCGAGGCTCTGTCCAAGTTTGGGGGCGCCTCGGCGTTGAACTCAGGACGACGCTCTGCTCTAGGATCGGGATGGCTCAGATTCCTCAAGGAGACACACAAGACTTAGGGAGATTGATGGATAAGTCTCTGTGTTGGCTTTGCCGCCCTTCAAGGACTGACATCCTTGGTGGCGGTTAGCATCTCTTTGGACAGAGCATCTTGGACTAGCTTTAGGACTAGCTTTGAGGACAGAGCATCTAGGACAGAGCATCTAGGACACGGCATCTAGGAGCAGAGCATCTTAGACTAGCATATGCTTGGCATATGCTTGGTCAATTAGCCACAGTAAATATGTATCCCCAACCCCTCGAGTTGGCATGGCATTGTGAAGAGAAATATACAAGAAAAATTGCCCCGTCTCCAAGTGTCATCCTCTCCGTGAGAGTAAGGATCTTGCTATCACCTCAAGCAAGAGTCCAATGACTAACAAGTGGTATCGAGCTTGTGTATCTGTAGCTGAGCATCTCTGCTCATCTCCTTCTCAGACCTCGCGGCCCATTGCAGTGTGCAGCGACTCCATTTGTCCGGCCGAGAGGCCGGAGAAGGAGATGAGCGAGGAGATGCTCGAGCTACAGGCTACACAAGCTCTGATACCACTGTTAGTCGATTGGACTCTTGAGGTGATAGCAGATCCTCTCTCATGGAAGGATGACATTGTGAAAGAAAATGTACAAGAAAAATTGCCCCATCTCCAAGTGTCATCCTCTCCATGAGAGTAAGGATCTTGCTATCACCTCAAGCAAGAGTCCAGCGACTAACAGTTAGCATCTTAGAGGACAGCATCTAGGACAGGTTGTTAGCATCTTAGACTAGCATCTTGGCATATGCTTGGCTGAGTAGCAGCCTATAAATATGTATACCCAACCCCTTAGGTTGGCATGACATTGTGTGAGAAATAAACCAAGAAAAATTTGCCACATCTCCAAGTGTCATCCTCTCCATGAGAGTAAGGATCTTGCTATCACCAAGAGCAAGAGTCCAGCGTGTAACACGCTTCCCTCTACTCCGGCTCCACCTGTTGCCTCTCCGCCGGAGGTTCATTCCAGCTCAGATTCCATCCTTTCCCTGCACTATTCTCGCCGTCCTCGGCCTACTTCTCCAGTTGCGCCCCCGTCTTTGCTGGGCCATGTTCCCAGCTCTTCTTCTCCACCCTTGCTGGGTCCCGCTCCACAATCTCCTCCCAGATATGATCTTCGTGATTGTCGCTTTCTCGAGCCTCGACCCTTCTGACTTTGCGGCGCAACTCTTTCTCGAGCCTCGACCCTCCGTGAAAGGCTGCTTTCACCTTGAGTGGCAACTCACAATGTCTGAGGAGATTGTTGCTTTGGAGCGTACTGGCACTTGGGATCTTGTATAAGATCAAGACCCGCTCGGATGGTTCTCTTGAGCGCTACAAGGCTCGTCTTGTGGTGCATTGTTTCCAGCAGGAGCATGATCGTGACTACAATGAGACCTTCGCTCCTGTCGCTCATATGACCATTGTTCGCACTCTTCTTGCTGTGGCCTCTATTTGACAGTGGCCCATGTTGGACGTCAAAAATGCCTTTCTCAATGGCAAACTGCGTGAGGTCTACACGCATTCGCCCCCTTGGTATTATGTCCCTAATGGTATGGTTTGTCACCTTCGCCGCTCTCTATGGGCTCAAGTAAGCCCCTTGTGCTTGGTTTGATTGCTTCTCCGCCGTTGTCACTATTGCCGGCTTCTCCGCCAATGATCATGACCCTACCCTCTTTGTACACCCTCTCCTCTCCTCGGGTCAGACGCTTCTCTATGTGGATTATTAAGTGTTGTATATTCTACATTCTCTCTCGGCCCATGTGGCCCATGTAAATGTCTATATATACCTTCTCAATTAATGAATAAGTTGTGTAGTTGTGAATAGCAAAATCACTCATCTATTGTTTTAACATGGTATCAGAGCTTTTCAATCCTAACCCTAGCCCCTAATTCCATCGCCGCCATCTTCTGCTAGTGCCCGATGGCATCCGAAGCTTGCCTCATCCCGGCGGGATCCGGATCTCGACCTTGTCTCACCAGATCCGGTGCTCAGGATCCGGATCTCGCCCAACGACCTCATCTTCACTACTATCGACTCTACTTACCTCGACCTCGTCTTCGTCGCCTCACCTCGCCTCACCAGATCCGGCGGAATCCGGATCACGACCTTGTCTCACTAGATCCAGCGCTTGGGATCTGGAGCTCTTGTCTTCACCACCGCCGGCTCTGCTTCCGCCACCTCCTCGCCAGTTCGGATCACGACCTTGTCTCACCTAATCCGTTGCTCGGGTTCCAGAGCTCTGTCTTCACCCCCGCCGGCTCTGCTTGCGCCACCACCTCGTCAATCCATCCTGGATCCGGTGCCTGGACTCACAACCTCGTCTTCACCGTCGCCAACTCTACCCAAGTCATTCTCGTCGCGGATCTCGAGGGGGCTAGCCATCCAACACACCATCGACCTCCTGGTGACCTCACGCCTGGATCTCAGTACTTACAGCGACCTCGCGCCACCACCGCACGACCGGTGATCTCCTTCTCATCTTGCTCTGCTTTGTTGGTATTGAATCTCTTTGCTTTGGTGCTTGTGATATTGATGCTTACTGCTTGCTACTGTTAGCGTGTGCTGTGGATCATGATCCCCTGTTATTGCCTGTGGTGTTAGTACTATTGAGGTTGTTGCTTGGTGTTAGTGTACTTGATCCTATCATGGCTCTTGATGGCATTCTTGGTTCTGGACCTATTCAAGGAGATACTGCTATTGCTTGTTCTACTCTTGCTAGTGCTGTGGAGTCTTGTGCAACTTAGTTTGGTCAGATTCAGACTCAGATGAGAAATCTTCAGACCCAGTTGTATCGACTGTAGGCATCCTCCGGTGCATTCACCGGCTTGACTGCACCATCATGTCTTGTGTCGGGTGTTTCACTCCCATGGATATTGGATTCAGGGGCTTCTTTCCATGTGACATCTAATGCAACTCAGCTTATATCATGTCGTCCTACTGCACAAGGTATCAAGATTCAGACAGCTGATGGAACACCATGCATGGTCACTCATCAGTGTTATTCGCTGAACTCTTGCTTGAGGTGATAGCAAGATCCTTACTCTCATGGAGAGGATGACACTTGGAGATGGGGCAATTTTTCTTGTATATTTCTCTTCACAATGCCATGCCAACTGAGGGTTGGGATACATATTATAGGTCATCAACCGACCAAGCATATGCTAAGATGCCGATCTAAGATGTTGTCCTAGATGCTAGTCAAGATGTCCTAGATGCTAGTCAAGATCTTTGTCCTAAGATCTTTGTCCTAAGATCTTCATCCTAGATGCTAGTCAAGATGCTAAGATGCTAGTCTAAGATCTTTGTCCTAGATGCTAGTCCAAGATGCTGTACACCCCACAAAGACCACAGTACAGAGACTTATTCATCATTCTCCCCCTAAGTCTTGTGCGTCGTCTTGTGGGAAAGTTGAACCATCCCGATCGGTGGTGAAGATGGCGAGCCGCGCGCCTTGATTTCCACGCGGGCATCCCAGACAGCGGAGCCTCGGGCGCTAGAGTCAAGCTCGCGAAGAACTCCGTCGGCCGGTCATGTGATGGGTGGCGCGGTGTCGAGGCACCACCCGTCGATCTTGTCGTTCGCGGAGCGTCGCCGAGTAGGTGTGTGCTTTTGGCTCGTCACGGTGGAGAGAGCCGTTGCGGCCGGTGCCGCCGGAAGGTGGTTCGATGCTCGCTGAGCAATGAGCGAGCCGCCGCTCCTCCTCCTCCGCTCGCGCGGCGTGGGCTGGCCGCGTCGTGGTGTCGACAATCCACGGCCCAATGACCAAGCTTGCGCGATTGTGGCAAGAGTGCGTCTCGTCGCGCTTTGCTTGCCCGTGGCGCGCATGCTGGCGCCTCCACGGTCATCACCTCGGCGTCCTCGCGCCCATGCACGGCGTCTTTGCGTGCTTGCGCGCTTACCACGCTTGTGGCGCTGTCGTGGAAGAAGGCTCCCTTCTTCCTGTCACCTGGCCGCACCAGCTGCTCTGAGTGAGGAGGAGCTTCCGCTAATAGGGGCGGGTCGAGAGGCCGCGTGGCTCATCACTGTCGACGACCTTGAGGCGACCTATCGCCTCCTCGATCGACATCGTGGAGAGGTCCAGCAGAGACTGGATCGAGTGAGCCATCTGCTTGTACTTCTCGGTGTTAGTCGCTGGACTCTTGCTTGAGGTGATAGCAAGATCCTTACTCTCATGGAGAGGATGACACTTGGAGATGGGGCAATTTTTCTTGTATATTTCTCTTCACAATGCCATGCCAACTTTGAGGGCTTACGGATACATATTTATAGGGCTAACTTGACCAAGCATATGCCAAGCATATGCTAGTCTAAGATCTCTGTCCTAGATGCTCTGTCCTAGATCTTGTGTCCTAGATCTTTGTGTCCTACATGCTCTGTCCTCTAAAGCTAGTCCTAAAGCTAGTCCAAGATGCTCTGTCCAAAGAGATGTTAACCGCTTGATCAAGGATCTTTGTCCTTGAAGGGCGGCAAAAAGCCAACACAGAGACTTATCCATCAATCTCCCCTAAGTCTTATGTGTCTCCTTGGAGAATCCCTGAGCCATCCCGATCCTAGAGCGAGCGTCGTCCTTGATTTCAACGCGGAGCGTCCCCAAACAATGAGCCTCGAGCGCTGAGTCACGCTCGGAGAAGAACTCCATGCTTGCGGTCATGTGGTGGGTGTCGCGGTGTCGAGCACCGCCGTCGGTCTTCTTTGTTCCGGAACTTTCGCCGAAGAGGCGTGTGCTTTTGGCTCGTCAAGGTGGAGGAGAGCTGCGGCCGGTGCCGGCCGAGGTGGTCGATGCTCGCTCGAGCAATGAAGCGAGCCGGATGCTCCTCCTCCTCCGCTCGCGCGGCGTGGGCACGGGCGCGTCGTGGTATCGACAATCCCAGCCCGATGACCGGGCTTGCCGCGATTGTAGCAAGAGTCGTCTCGTCTGCGGCTCTTGTTTGCAGCAGCGCCGCCTGGCGCCCACGATCATCACCCTCGGCGACGTCCTCGCGCCCGTGCTCGGCGTCTTTGCGCGACTTGCGCGCTTATCACGCATCGCGCGCTGTCGTGGAAGAAGGCTCCTTCTTCCCATCACCTGGCCGGCGGCCACTCTCTCCCAGTGAGGAGCTTCCGCCAATGGTGGCGGGTCGAGAGAGCGTGGCTCATCGCTGTTGACGACCTTGAGGCGACCTATCGCCTCCTCGATCGACATCGTGGAGAGGTCGGCGAGAGGCCGGATCGGCCGAGCCATGCGCTTGTACTTCTCGGGGACGCGGCGAAAGAGCTTCTCGGCGACTCTCTCTCATTGTGAGGTGTCGTCGCCGGCGTACCAACTGCGGCGAGTGTTGTGACGGAGCAAAGTCATCAACGTCCTCACGGCTTGAAGGCGAGGTCTCCCGCTCCGTGCGAAGTGCTGCAGTGTGGACTTGCGGCGCGATCGGCTGCCGTCGCGTCTGCGCGGCGATGGCGTCCCAAGCCTCCTGGCGATGCGCTTGTTGGAGAGCGAAGCGCATCTCGGGCGGGGCTGCGGCGATGAGGCATCCAGCGCCGTCGATCTGGTGCGTGGTCGGCGTCGTTATCCGGTGCCTCCCGCATGTGCGTGCACTGAGCCTCGCCTTCATCGCGCGGCCCGCTCGGCGTGGTTGGCCTTGGTGAGTTAGGCCACCACCGCCGGCGGCGTCCACGACAACGACACGAACCCGTGGTAACCACGGTGCCCGTCCGGGAGAAACCACGCGCACGTGAAGGCGCGCTCTCTATCGACCGTCTGCGCCGTTGTCGTGCGCGCCTCTTCCGTGGGCGCCACCGCGGCAGCGCCTCTCCAGAGGCGCCACCGCCGAGCGCGCCTCCTCGAGGCGCCGCGCGCGTGCGCGCCTCCTCGAGCGCCACCGCCGTCGTGCCTCCTCGAGCGCCATCAGCCGCGACCGCGCTGTCTGGATTGCCGCCAAGCTCGTGGCGTGCGGCGCCGCTGCGCGCTTCCGCCTCGCCTGCGCCTCCTCTCAGCCGCTCAAGGTCCGCGTCGCGCTGTCATCAGCGAGAGATGGAGCTGCTGCTGCTGCGCGCGAGACCTTGACCTCTGCTGCGGCGCCTGCGCGCGCATCTGCGCCGCCGCTACTTGCTTCCGCCTCCGCTGGCTGCGCCCGGCTCGCCGCTGCCGGCCTCGCGCCGCTGCGCTTTGCGCTGCGGTCTCTGCGCCGCTTCCTTCATGCTGCTTTGCGCGCTGGCGAGCTCGGCCGTCCCGACGCCGCGTGCTCGGCGGCCAACGCCGAGCGCTCTGCGGACATGGCGCGCTCTGGGGTGTTGCGTGAGAGAGGCGCCAGCAGCTGCTGCCGTCTCGGAGAGGAGTGGCGTGGGCGGGAAAGGCTGCTGCTGCTCTGGCCGGCTGCTGCGGCCGGAGAAGGAGATGAGCGAGGAGATGCTCGGGCTACGAGGATAGTATAGCTCGATACCACTTGTTAGTCATTGGACTCTTGCTTGAGGTGATAGTAAGGTCCTTACTCTCATGGAAGGATGACACTTGGAGATGGGGCAATTTTTCTTGTATATTTCTCTTCACAATGCCATGCCAACTTTGAGGGTTGGGGATACATATTTATAGGGCTAACCGACCAAGCATATGCCAAGCATATGCTAGTCTAAGATGCTCTGTCCTAGATGCTCTGTCCTAGATCTGTGTCTAGATGCTCTATCCTCTAAAGCTAGTCCTAAAGCTAGTCCAAGATGCTCTGTCCAAAGAGATGCTAACCGCCGATCAAGAATCTGTCCTTGAAGGCGGCAAAAGCCAACACGAGACTTATCCATCACTCAAGGGACGCGGCGAAAGAGCTTCTCCATAGCTCTCTCGCCCGTAGGTGTCATCGCCGAACCGCACGGCTTACGCAGCGAGTGTTGAGGCGAGAGCAAAGTCATCGGCGTCCCTCGCGGCTTAAGGCCGAGTTCTCCAGCTCGCGCGGCGTGCTGCGGTGTGGACTTGCGCGCGCGGCCGCCGATCGTGAGGCGGCGATGGCGTCCCAAGCCTCCTGGCGATCCGCTTGTTGGAAAGCGACAAGCGCATCTCGGGCGGGATCGCGGCGATGAGAGCATCCAGCGCCGTCGATCCACGGTTGTAGTCGGCGTCGCCGTGCGGCGCATCCGCATGTGCCGCGCTGAGCCTCGCCTTCATCGCGCGGCCCGCTCGGCGAGTTGGCCTTGGTGAGGTAGGCCACCCACCGCCGGCGGCGTCACGACAATAGCACAGGCCGTGGTAACCACGATCTTGGTCGGAGAGAGAGTCACGCGCGCTGTGAAGGCCGCGCTCTCTATCGACCGTCTGCGCGCGCCGTTGTTGTGCGCTCCTCTACCCGAGGCGCCACCGCAGCGCGCCTCCTCCGAGGCGCCACCGCCAGCGCGCCTCCTCCAGGCGCCACCAGCGCGGCCGCTCATCTCGGGCCGCCAAGCTTCGTGGCCGTGGCGCGCGCCGCTGCCATCTGCGCGCTCCGCTCGCTGTGGCTCCTCGCCCGTGGTCGAGGTCTGCCGGACGACTTCTCGTCGTGAAATGGAGCTCGAGCGTTGCGCGCGCAGAGCCTCGACCTCATTGTTGCGCCGCGCTGCATCTGCGCGCCTTGCTTCCGCCTTTGCTGCTGCCCGCCGCCGCCGCGCCGCGCCTCGGCGCTTCTTCGCCGCGGCCGTGTCTGCCGCCGCTTCGCTGCGCTGCTTTGCCGTGGCGAGCTTCGGCCGTCGGCACGACGCCAGCGTGCTCGAGGCGGCCGGCCGAGAGCGCCTGCGGACATGGCGCGCACGGGGGTGTTGCGTGGAGAGGCCGCCCGACGAGCCGCTTGCCGTCTCGGAGAGGAGTGGCGTGGGCGGCCGGGCTGCTGCTCACTCTGGTGAACAACTGCTGAGGCCGGAAGGAGATGGCGAGGAGATGCTCGAGGCTACTGAGGATAGTATAGCTCGATACCACTTGTTAGTCATTGGACTCTTGCTTGAGGTGATAGCAAGATCCTTACTCTCATGGAGAGCATGACACTTGGAGATGGGGCAATTTTTCTTGTATATTTCTCTTCACAATGTCATGCCAACTTTGAGGTTGGGGATACATATTTATAGGTCATCAACCACCAAGCATATGCTAAGATGTCGAGTCTAAGATCTTTGTCCTAGATGCTAGTCAAGATGTCCTAGATGCTAGTCAAGATGCTGTCCTAAGATGCTGTCCTAGATGCTAGTCAAGATGCTAAGATGCTAGTCTAAGATGCTGTCCTAGATGCTAGTCTAAGATACTGTACACCCCACAAAGACCACAGTACAGAGACTTATTCATCAATCAGGGGACTCTTTCCACCTCTCACTTCACAGTTTCAGATGTTTCACTTGTCCCCACGCTTTCAATGAATCTCATCTCTGTCGGGCAGCTCACATATATGAATCTTTTTGTTGGGTTCGACGATAGCTCCTGCTTTGTGCAAGATCATCGAACAAGAGTTGTCATTGGTACAGGCCATTGTCAGAGAGGTTCTGCAGGGCTCTATGTCCTTGATCGTCTGAGTCTTCCTTTATCCTCCATTTCTGGTACTGCTTCTGCTCCTATTCCTTCACCCTCTGTTGTTGGTTCATCTACTCCATGTCCTTCTGTATCTACTTCTATTTGCCAATCTTTTCCTCAATGGCGTCATCGCTTGGGGCACTTGTGTGGCTCACGCCTCTCTATCTTGATTTATCAAGGTGTTCTTGGTCCTGTTTCGGTTGACACAAATTTTCAGTGCAAGGGTTGTAGACTTGGCAAACAAGTACAACTCCCATATCCTTCCAGCATTTCTCGCTCTGATTGTCCCTTTGATTTGGTTCATTCAGATGTATGGAGTCCCTCTCCTTTTGCTTCAAAGGGTAGTCACGGTTACTATGTCATCTTCATTGATGACCATAGTTAATACACTTGGATCTACTTCATGAAACATTGTTCGTAGTTGATTTCTATCAATCTTTTGCTTAGATGGTTCATACTCAATTCTCTTCTACCATCTGTGTTTTTCGTTCCGACTTTGGGAGAGAGTATCTTTCATCAACCTTTCTTCAGTTTCTTTCTTCTGAAGGTACTCTTCCTCAGCTCTCGTGTGCTGATGCTCATACTCAGAATGGTGTTACTGTGCGCAAGCACTATCACATCATTAAGACTGCTCGTGCTTTTCTCATTTCCTCCTTTATTCATTCCTACTTCTGGGAGGAAGCAGTCTCTACGGCAGTCTATCTTATTAACCGTCAGCTCTCTTCCAAGCTTCAGGAAAAGTGTCCTGGTGAGGTCCTGTACAAAGCACCTGTTCACTATGCTCATCTTCGTGTTTTTGGTTGTGTCTGCTATGCCCTTCTAGCACCTCGTGAGCACATAAAGCTAAGCTCTCAGTCAGCTGAGTGTGTTATTTTGGGTTATAGTTCTGATCATAAGGGTTATCGTTGCTATATCCCTTAGCACGTCGCATTCACATCTCTCGTGAGCAGAGCAAGCCCGGGCAGAGCTCGATCCAAGCGGTGGCGCGTCGATCCAGCGGTGGCGCCTTCAAATCAGGCGGCGGGGATGACCTCGGTGGTGTTGATTTGGGCGGCAGCGTGAACAGTAGCTAGGGTTAGGGTTGGTGGGAGAGTGCCATGTGCTCTGATACTATATTGGTATGAAGTCTTGTCTATTCCATGGGCCAATGGTCCATAATAAGTCATATACAAGGCATGAGCAAATAGCAGGAAACCCCACCCTATACAATGGACCAATACAAATATATACATATACTTCTAACATGGACAAAGTTTGAAGGGTTGACTGCAAGCAAACCATAGTAACATAATGTGAAACAGAGTACATTTTTTCATATGCCCTTTTTAGTAGTTCTTTTAGCTTCCGATTCGACTGTATGCATCTGTTTCTTCGTTGTTACTTTAATTTTTTTTAAATGATAGCTTTCTCATGATAGGTAGCTCCATTCTTATTATCGTCTGAATCACTTGATCTCTATTGTAGGGGAAGAAAGTCCATGTGCTGGAACTGCATACATTTTTGGCAATGACATCAAATCACATCCAAAAGCTGTTCGACACCATGTAATTAGATGCATATTCTTTCTAATTAATGTACCATAAATGATTTCAAATGATTTTTTTCTTTCTTGACTTCCATCTTCCTTTTAGATTGGTTACTGCCCTCAGTTTGATCCACTTTTAGAGTTCTTGACACCACGAGAGCATCTTGAGCTTTATGCAAGGATAAAAGGAGTTTCTGAGACGACCATGGCTCATGTATGGATATATTCAAGATGCTGAGATAATATGATAAATTTAATATATTTATTTGGGCAAAAGAAATTTACACTTTCTGAAACTAATCAGCTAGCCACTGTTCATTCGTATAGGTTGTCAGTGAGAAGTTAGCAGAGTTTGATTTACAGAAGCATGCAGATAAACCATCATATTCATTAAGTGGAGGCAACAAGCGGAAGCTTTCTGTTGCAATTGCAATGATTGGCAACCCTCCAATTGTTATTCTTGATGAGCCATCAACAGGTAAGCATTATGTCGTGCATGGTCTACTGTGATGTGTACACTGATGACAGAAACACTTACATTGTTTGTGAAAATTTTGTTTTGTTTTATAATTTGTATTTCACAACGAAGGCATGGATCCTGTTGCGAAGCGTTTCATGTGGGATGTCATATCTTGCTTGTCAACTAGACAGGGAAAGAGTGCTGTTATCCTTACAACCCACAGCATGGCTGAAGCTCAGGCACTGTGCACACGTATCGGCATAATGGTAAATACAAATATAGTTTTATTCATTGAATTCTGAATCTTATGAGACAACTGAATGTCTTGGAAGTTGGAAGGCTAGCAACCATGCAGCCAGAGCCAGTTACAAGTTAATCCAGTCTAAACAAAAATGAGTGGTTTTGACCATTTAACCTGGTTTATACATAGTGTTTGCTCGTTCTATCTCTATCCCTCACCTGTGGAAAATATATTTTGTTCGGGGTGTTATGAATATTGTGTATGTATTGCAATAGCCTAATGGGCGATATATAGAGTACAATGGATACAAGACTAACTCTAGAACAAAAGGGAAACTTCTGATGGGGTGATTCTTGCTGGAGCCTTTAGATTTGCATATTCACATCAGGGTGTGTCTAAATAAATGTTATATACCGGAGAACTAAGATATATGCATAGAGGGTCCTTTAAGCACTAAGTACTTGGCTTTTGTACTTGTAGGCTTGTAGCAAACTATCATATTATCTTGTTTCAAAATGATGAATGGAACAGTAACTTTATGCCACATGCTAATAGTACTGCTATCTATATAGGTTGGTGGCCAACTACGATGCATTGGGAGCGCACAACACTTAAAAACTCGCTTTGGAGAGTACCTTGAACTTCAGGTATGTTATAACAAAAAATTCACAAGAGAATATACTCATTAACTTCATCATGCATAATTTGAAGACTGAAATGCACATTTTTTTGTTATATAGGTCAAACCCTGTGAGGTTAACTCAACTGAGGTTCATGCTCTTTCTATGACAGTCCAGCGGCTACTTTCTAACCACACTATTCATTCTAGAAGCTTACCCATTGACATCGAGATATGCGCTGAGGATGGTGGGCAGGGATCATCACAGAAGACAGCAGAAATCCATCTGACAAAGGAAATGATAATTACGGTGGCACACTTGATTGGAAATGAGGAACTTTTGCAGACACTTTCAGATACCAAGCTAGAATGTGGAGCTTCCATTGAACTGTTCCCAGAACAGCTCGCCGGCGATGGTACGGAGTATGTTGATTGTTTGATATTTTCAATGCTTGTTGTCATGCCTACCCCGCAACCCTCTGTCAACATGATTTAGTGAAATATTAATTCACTGCTTTCTTCCTCAGTCATCATAGCATCACATACTTTCTCGAGAAAACTTGATCAATATCATGTAGAAATGTCACCATTGTTTCTATGAACCTCGTAAAGATAGAGAACACCTGCTACATATACCCACTGCCCTCATGACACCGAACTCTGCTTCTGCCCTTAATTTGAATAGGATGAGAATAGGGAAATAACTTTTGTTAAAGTTTGGGAAGTTACCTTCTAGTTGCATCTGTGGAATCAGGTCAGGGTGTCGTATCAAAACATTATGCTGTTATGTGCAAAATATGGAACAATTGTCGAATGTTCATTGATAATGCTATAAATGTTGTAAGCAGCACAATAGACTATAGAGTTGTTCAAGGCCTGGGTCGGGCTGGACAGGCTCAAAGCCTGAAAACCATTTTATTTATTTATTTTCTGAATAAGTTTATTATTATTCCTAATAAAATATTAATTTTTCTGAATAAGTCCTTTGGGCTGGGCCAGTGGGCCGAAATTTTGGGCATGAACCCGAAAAAATCGGGCCAGCCCGGCCTGATTTTTCTACACTTGATTCATTTCAAGTATTTCTAGGAATGAAACTTATGATTCAATGACATTTGAACCAGGTGCCATACCATTGAGAGTATTCGCTGAGAGGTGGTTGGCAAAGCAAAAGTTCATGTCAATTGATTCTTTCGTCCTCACATCATTCCCTGGAGCTACATTCCAAGGCTACAGTGGATTGAGTATTAAATACCAGGTAACAAGCTGTTGAGTTTATGTTTCGTAGTTGATTTTAGACCATTTATGTTTCACAGGCTTTCTGTTCATGATTTGTAACTAGTTGCAGGTTAACATTTGCACCTTTTGTTAATTTCAGTTGCCTTATGGCAAGGACCGGTCTCTTGCAGACATATTCGGGCATTTGGATCGTAACAGGTTTTTATTAACACCTATCTGGTTGTGTGTTCTTTTGATCTGTTCAATCATTTTAACTTGATGATCTTACTTAGGGAAAGACTCGGAATAGAAGAATATAGCCTCAGCCAATCTACCCTGGAAAGCATATTTTACCACCTTGCTTCCTTGCATGCGAATTCAGCGAGGTCATAGAACGGATCTCACCAACTCAACAAAATGGTGGCAATGTTTGCAGCCACTTCTTTACATTCTCAGAACGGTATTATGAAGTAACTTTGGTAAGTTGTGGTATGCGGCATCATCAATAAACGACCAGCATGTTTATGAGCTCAGGCCGGCACATGAGGTGTCGTGCAATCAAGCAGCATTGTAATTACCATGTTACTGTTTACCTGTGGGTAAGCATATAGATCAACCGATCAAGGTAATACTAGAAGACTGCTAATTTGTGATGCT
Source organism: Ampelocalamus luodianensis (assembly GCA_036346255.1). Taxonomy (NCBI): domain Eukaryota; kingdom Viridiplantae; phylum Streptophyta; class Magnoliopsida; order Poales; family Poaceae; genus Ampelocalamus; species Ampelocalamus luodianensis. The sequence continues at coordinate 59,240,341 of CM070617.1, read as the reverse complement.
TCTGTGGATTTGCCGTTCTGTTCATTGTTCAATTGGGTATATGACCGTTAATATAACCAATTATGTATTCAACATTGGGCGATCGTGTCCTATATTCATTTCAAATCGAGAAGCATTCAGGATTCTGTATTCAAGTCCCTTCTTTTGGTACATCCCTCAGGTTCTCTGTGTTTTCCATGGGCATAAAGCTTAATGGGCCTTAGCTCCATTGTATAGAAGTTAAATTTCGAATTACAGGGCTGGTATTACTTTCATATTCAGTCACTTTCATATTTTGTTCTAAAAAACACATTTTTCAAACGCATTTTCTTCCATGCGTATTGGAAGAATTTCTATTTCAGTATGCTACCACAAGTCATATTTGGTCTAACCGAAGCTACAAGACTAGCAAGGCTGTCAGGGAACTCAGGATAGTGTTAGTCACAATACCGCAACCAACCATGGATCGAAGACATGGAACCACACTGTGGCAGCAAGGTTTGTCTCAGATCTGATCCTCGAAGTGCCCAGTCTCACGTCGTACGGATCGGAGGCGAAACAGAAGATTAGCTGCAGAAGGAAAGCGCCCGAGCAGGGTTTTTGTCGAGGTTAATACTGATGGTCCTTTCCTTGCTGACCATACACAAGGAGGAACTGATTAGGTGATAAGAGACCCGAATGGATACATAAAAATCACATGCATAGATTGGTCTTGATAAGTATTTTCGTAATACTATAATTTTATTGGATGTTATAGCTATGTTACAATAGAAATTTGTGGTTAGATTAAAACGACATGTATTTGTGACGGGGAGTAATATTTTTAGAAAATTACACACTTGTGCCATTGGTTATAAATATCTACCGCGCAATAACTATTCCTCCCGTTAATTTATGCGAGAACTCTACTCATCATCTTCCAACTTTTTTACTTTCTTCATCTCCTTCGTCTTCAATGGTCAACCTGGTATTTGTCCTGATCCAGACGAACCCGATAGATAATACTTGCGTCCAGTAAGAGACATAGACCCGTTGGCTATAATTGTTCATGATATTACTCTAGCCCTCCTCAAAGCTCCTGGCTTTAACATCAACGAATGGAAGAACAACTTGGGAGTCTGGTCGACAACGTCAGACGGCTGCAAGGGATGTTCCGCGGATCCGGATTCTCTGATGCATATTGTGGAGAACCAATAGCAACAACTATTGTAGCAATTTTATTGTGCTCTTTAGTACTGTAGCTCTCGATCGTACGGTGAAAATAATACCCTGATGCATATCACTATGCTCCTCTGCGTTAGCCCGTGCTAATGCGGAGGGTCCGTTTCCTCGCTCCGCTAGGTGGCTTGCGTGAAGATGACCATTTGGGAACAAGCCAAAATAGTCGAAGCCCTCCCAATTTCTCTAGTTATCAAACCTTGATCACCCGAGCTAGTTATTTTATGTCGGGCTCTCAACTCTTTCAAGTGGTGGTCCTTCCGGCCCTACTCTCCTAGATATGGCTTAACTATGTTGCTTTTCGACCCGATGGTGAACAAGTTTCTGCTTTCGATGATCCTCCGACGATTATACTTGAGTGGCCGAAAGGATGGAAGTCGTACACAGCTGCTCGCAATGCTATAGAAGGGCCCTACTTGTGATGAACATAATGCGTTTTAAAAAATGCGGCTTGGCCAATATGGCAATATGTCTTTTGCGGCAGCTCCTATGGACCAAACGACGTATTCAAGCTCAACGTCTAGCCCGAGGCGATCGGATAGCAATGGGCCAATTAGTGTTAGGCGCTTTGATCAACTCCAGCTCTGGCTATACCTTGTATTTAGTTATCAGCTTATACTGAAAAGAGAAACCAGGCGACCTCACTCAATACCCAGCCGACGGTCATGGATACCGCAAGTCTATCGAGGCAAAATGCATACAAACTCTGATTGCAAATTCATGCGAAAATAAAAAAGGATTGGTACTAGGAAATTCATCAAGCTCTTCTTCAACCCGCCGACCGAGTATTTTGACCAAACCGAATTCTTCCGACATAGCAATGCTGTTAACTTCGATTGGGCTTTCTGGCTTAAGGGTGTGTTTGGTTCATGGATGTAGGTGAATGGGATGATCCTATCCAGGTTTTGGGTGGACAGGACCACTTAGGTCGCTTGTTTGGATAGGTGGATGGGATGGTACGAGTTAGTATTTGGTTGGTTGGATGGGGTAAATGGGTTGATCCGAGTTTGTGTTTAGTGAGATAGAGATGAATGGGTTGATCTGAGTTTGTGTTTGGTTAGAGGATTAAGGTGGATGGCCTATGGAATAGAGGAAGCCAAATTCCACTCGAAATGAGCAGATTCCCGAAACTTCCTTGTATGAAAGATGGCTGTGATACGGAGAAGACTGGACGAATGGAGGATAATTTGGGTACCTGATGGCGACATTATAGCCCTCTTCTACTAAAGTGCATCAAAAAAGACGGTAAAAAGACAATTACTGCAGTGAATCATGGTATATCTTCTACTTGTATGCATCGTTAGACTGAAAAGGTTAGCTTATGTTGTTGGTACGCTGGCCCATTTGACGAATTTGTATCTTCGAATTCATTGCCAAAAGGTTAATTGTCCTAGCAAAGTATGATTGAGTCTCTGTATACTCTGCAATTGTCTCTAGTAGTAGTAAGTAGAAAATGAATCCTAGCAAGAAGCCAATAAGTAAACAACAGGGTGACATGAAACTATGGGAAAACTCAATTTGCTAGACAAAGAAACATGATATGCTTCCAGAATTCTGCGTGATTGTAACAAGCAACGAAACTACATCCCATGCTTATTCGGTATCAACTTAGAATACATCCCATGCTGAACAAAGAAACATGATAAAGTTTTCAGGGCATAGGTACCACATAAATACCAAAGATAAATTGTTCAAACTGGAAGTGAACTTGCAATGGGGTTTTCTAGAAAAAGTGATGAAGGGTAAAGGCTTCTCTGGGCGTTGAATTAATTAGGTATTGAGTTGGCAAGGTTAGTATTAATATTGGGATTGCATATGTGTAAGTTGCCTGAAAATTTGTTATTTTTTAGTCACTTGTTACTACCTTTAGATTCCCATCTAACGGCCCGGAAAGAATGTTACAAGAAAAATACAAAAAAAATTCTAAACTAGACAAAAATAAATCTTAGCAAATCCAATTAATATTAATGGGGTGATTGGTTCTTATTTCACTACTCATAGGGGGTTTGAGACAAAGGGATCCTCTGTCCCCCTTGCTTTTCAATTTGGCGACTAATGCTTTAGCAGCTTTGATTGAAAAGGCTCATGAGAAGGGTTAATTAAAGGTGTAGTTTCTCATTTAATCCCTGGAGGTGTGCCTCTTCTTCAATATGCAGATGATACTATTATCATGATTGAAGAGGATTATAGTTTGAATCTCAAGTTTTTTTATACTGTTTTGAGTGGATGTCAGTGCTGAAAATTAATTACCACAAAAGTGAGGTTTATGTTTTAGGGGTAGAAAAGGAGGAAGCAATTTTAGTTGCTAACATGTTAAATTACAAGTTGGGGCAGCTTCCCATGACTTATTTAGGGATGGATATTGGGGACAGGAAGATTAACAAAAATACTGTAGGGAGAATAATTAGCAAGTTGGGTAGTAGATTGGATAATTGAAAAAAATAATCTTCTTTCTTTAGGGGGGAGGCTGATTTTGGTTAACAGCTGTTTGAGTAGCCTCTCTATTTATACAATGGGGTTTTATAGGCTTAGTGAGGAGGTTCATAGGAAAATGGACTCCATTAGATCCAGGCTCTTTTGAAGAGGGGCTAGTAACAAATTTAAATATCATATGGTTAGGTGGGGAGGGGGCAGTGTATAGACCAAAAGACTTTGGGGGATTGGGGGTGATTGACACCAGGCTAATGAATGATTGCCTTTTGTGTAAATAGTTCTAGAGAATGAGCTTGGCCAAAGATGAGTTGTGGTTTAGGATTCTGAAGGCTAAGTATTTTCCTAATGGGGATGTAAGAGATTCCATGATTATCAGGGGATCACAGTTCTGGAAATCTCTTCAAAAAGTTAAGTACCTTTTGGTTGGGGGGGTCTACACATCAGGTAGGGGATGGAAAAATACTTTATTTTGGAAAGATGTCTGGCTTGATAATTGTGCTCTGAAAATTAATTTTTGAGAGACTGTTTAAAATCAGTCTGAACCTTGATGTAAAGGTAGCTGATAGTTTAGTGAATGGAGAGTGGAATTTTAATTTTAGTAGATAGTTTAGCAGAGAGGAGGAGGAAGTTTGGACTAATCTAAAAACTGCTTTGAATGGGGGTGGATCTTAATAATAATAATAGAGATAAGGTGGTATGGTGTTTGGAAAACTTAGGAAATTTTTCGGTGAAATCTTTGTATAGACGTTGGCCCGGGGGGGGGTTCATCCTTCAGAGAAATCAAAAGTTGTGGAAAAGTAAAATTCCTTTAAAAGTGAAAATCTTTCTTTGGCTTGCCTTCCAGGACAGGCTCCAAACAGCAACCCAGCTCAAATTAAGGAATTGGAAGGGGGAGGAAAATTGCATTCTATGTGGAGTGAAGGAAAATACTAATCATATCCTCTTTAAATGTGTTTTAGCCAATTTTGTTTGGGTCAGTGTCAAGGAGTTCTTAATGTGGAAGAAGGTCCCGGTATCTCTTGATGACTTTTATCATAATTGGTTAGATACTAGGAGTGCTAACAATTACCACGTTTGCTTATTTTGTTTTGCAGTTTTGGTGTGGATGCTTTGAAAAGTCGGGAATAGAATGGCGATCGAAAAGGCTTTTCCTAAGCAACCGATTGAAGCTTTATACAAATCTGTATCTTTGTTTGCAGAAGTTGTCAACTCTGATTAAAGAGGATGAGCGAGGGGAGTTGGACAAGGTGATTTGCATGGCCGAAGATTGTATGAAAGGTTTTTGTGCGATGCATGCAACTTAATTCTTGATTTAGCTGATCTGGTGGTTTATATTTAGAAGTGTTGATGGCAGTGAGTTGGTTTTGTTATTTTGGCAGTTGTTGAAATTGGGTTTAATCTCGTTAGTAGTCGGAGTTAAATGGTTGTTCCGCTTGTTTGTAGTGGACTAGCCGCTTTGTCTGTATCGTTGAGCTTGGTTTGTAAACTGGTGTTCCTAGTTTTTTTGTTTTGGTTGGCTTATCACTGTAAGAACTCTTATATGTTTTCTATAAAAGCAAGGCTTTCTCCCTTTTCAAAAAAAAGAAGTGAACTTGCAATGACTTGCAGAATCATGATTATAACATGCTGTTGCGAAGAAGCACAAACGAAGCAAGATAACTAGATCAATCTGTCTGAGCAAATAAGAGTTCTCCATACAATTCATCTCCATCAAACTTTTGATAGATCAATCATCCTCCATCCTCCCTCTGGCCTGGGAAGACCTAGGCTACTACCCATTCAATCATCAGTGAAATGAGTAGTGAGAACTAAAACAAATTCGGTCAAGTATGGGCTACTACTTTCACCAGCTGAATCATCAAATTCGCCATCTGTCAACAAATTTGCCCTTCCTTGTGCTTGAGGACATTCTAATACAACATGCACTTCTGAATCATCATGCACACCAACAAAGAGAGCTTCGCCATTGCTAGGAACATATGTTCTGTTTGAAATTTTGAAACAACGAAAATAATCAGCACAGTACAATCAACAAAAGAAATGGTTATGGCTCCAAAATGTCAATCACAACAGTCAATGTTTATGGCTCTAGTAAGTTGTTATATACTTTCTTCCTTACCTAAATCTACTGGAAAATATATTGTGTACAAAGTACATCACTCATGCTCTAAATGGAAACTTAATCAACATAATAGTAGAATACTTATAGTAGAAGACAACTGAAAGTGTATAATAATATCGGCATAAAGGTTGGATCAAGTAGCGACTTTGTGAAGCGGAAAGATATGTGGAGTTACATACACAAACAAGGAGAAAATGTATAGCTTTCTGAAGTAGAAAAAGAATTTGTAGCGTGTATAGGAGAGATAGATGAAATGTACACGTGTCACAGGTATCTCAATAATTCAGAATTAGTATTTACAAAGGAATGCACACCTAAACAAGTCCTCACTTGCAACACTGTGTTGTATTACCGGCGGCAGTCTTGGCTCACAGTCTCCCTCTGTCGCCGATCGAGTTCTGATCTTACGAAATGAAATAGAGGAAAATGGCAAAGACTTCTTGGGAGAGAATGAGACTGCTCTTTATTAATATGAACTGGTTATTACAAGGTGTGTCCTTGACAAGGCAATGGACTAACTCTAACTACAAAGAGTGTATTGATTGCTATGCTCTTGAATTAGACTTAAAACATGAATCTAATGCTGATTATGGTACTTCAATCTGATGGAATGCGATTGCCCTCTTTCTTCCATTCATAGTCTCCTTTAAGTAGTCGATGAAGTGGTGGCAATTACTTCTTGAAGAGACGCCTATTGAAAGTGTTGCGACTGGTCGGAGCGAGGCAGCAGTTGGTGAAATGCCAACCTTTCGGTGGTTGATATCAGGGACTGGCAATAACCATATGAAGGTTATTGTCAGTGACTTAGAGCCATGTAACATCGTGTGGTTTAGAGTGATTAGTTCTATTTATCACACGGAAGGTATATACTTGGAATCAAGTCCAAGTGTCAGTTCATTGCTTCTATGAGCAGTTATCTGGTCGGGTAATTGGTACAGGATTTCTCCGACCAAGGTACCCATAATGTAACCTCTGGAGTCCTTACGACCACAGGGGTTGTTAGCCTTAGGGGTTAGAACCACGAAGTCATGCAGTCTTTAATTTATGTATTAAAAAATACATAGAGATTTCAATCCTCGTCAGCTAGTTCCCCGAACTTTAAATGAATTAGGTTATGTGAACCATCCCCGATGAAAGCCGTATCGGGTAGACCCTCATTTAATGTCGTGATAAAACAAAGTGGTCTGTATTCAATTTAAAGTTGAGAATCTGCCTAGGGAATCGAAGAGTTTTTCTGTCCGTTAGACATTACAAAGGTTTGTGTCCATTGAACATTTGGAGTAACTCCTTTTTGTAGTTAAAGCACTAAGGCTATAAAATCCCATCGCACACCACATTAGGACTTTTATGCTCTCAGATTTTCTTTGAATCCTTTTCACCTTCTTGCAAAGAATTTCCTCCAACCTCTACTCATCTTCTTGCCCAAAACCTTCTCCGGCCTCTGCTCATCCACCCAAAACTCCCATAATGTTGGATTCGATATCCAACTGGCTGGTCTCAGATTTGAGCGAAAAGAAACTCAAGGCTTTAGAAGCGAGAGGGATGTTGCCAGACAAGAACCTTATTTCTTGGAAATCTACGGTCGAACAACATTTTTCGAGCAGGGAAGAGGGGGGAAATTCCTATTTTCCTCGCATACATCGAATGCAGATTCAGGCTTCCCGTGCACCGATTTCTTCCGAAGATCTTGGAGTACTATGGAGTGGAGTTGGTAAACCTTGCCCCCAATGCGATTGCCAACCTCAGTATCTTCATCTACCTTTATGAAGCGTACCTAGGGATTCTGCCAAATCTGGAACTCTTCAAGTACTACTACTACAAGATGGCGAAGTCAGGGAAATCGTTGGGGTCACCTGGGGAATACACTCTATGCCTCCACAATGGGAAGGACGATGAGTATATTTGCATGTTCCCTAAATCCTCGTGGTCGTCATGGTAGAAGAGCTGGTTCTACATGACAGTCACTGCCAAAGATTGCCTTTGCTTCGCCGGAAAGAAGGCAAACAAAACCCGAGAGTGACGCTCCTCCACGAAGAAGGAGGGGGTTGTGGGGAGTTGGATAGAGGCTATCCGACTCCTTAGTATCAAAGGTCTAACTTCTTGACATGTGGTGAAGGATTTCTCTATGCGCCAGATTAGTCCTCTAAAGTCCCGAGCATTTCCAATGCTTTGGCATATTGGTCGGGATTCCACGATCAGTGACTCTTCAGAAGGGAAATTCTAAAAAAATCCCAGTTGATTTTGTTTGCTTTTGGCTGTTTATCTTGTAACCTTAAAATCTTCATTTATTTTGTATAGTACTTTCTCTTGATGAACTCAGGGAACGGATCAAATTGATCTGTGCTGGGGAGCCTAATATTAAGGCAAATTTCCCCCGGATTTTGGCTATTGTCTCTAAAGAAGAGAGACAGGAGAGGCTTAAGGTAAATACAAAACAATAATCTCTTTTCATTGTTTATGTATTTTTCGACCAGTTTATCATGTTACCTGCTTAATGGGCAGTCGATCGGATTGAGGATCAATGAACGCACCCAGAGTTGTAAACCAATTGACCCTTTGACCGCTTCTGCTTTCACGACAACTCAAGGTGGTGGTCATTTTGAGGTAGGAAATACGTTGATAAGAAAGAATACATATTGAATAAAGTTTTTCATCACCTAATTAGTCTTGTGTTTTAATTAGGCGGTAGAGGAAAAGAACCCGCAGGGTGGAGCTGTGAAGGTCGTAGACCCCAGAGTGGTCGTCCACAACCTGACAGTTGCTCCTGATGCAACAACTATGGAGGTCGACGAAACAACTACCTCTAATCCGATGGTCAGGGATGTAACATCCCAATTTTGGACTTGTGTTTCAAATGTAAGAAAATGAGTAGAAATTAATTTTTTTTCCTTATATTATGTATTTCCTGTATGTTCTAAACAATTCATGTACAAGAATTATGGAAATATAAAGTCACAAGTCTTTTGATCCAAAACATTGTCTTCCAAAACATTCATCTCAAATCTTGTGATCATCCTTCGGGAATATTTTTCCTAAGTTCCTGGGATGGTATGTGACCCCTCTGGAAAATCTCATAATTTTTAGAAATTGTTTGAATATTTTTAGAAGGCAGTCAAACCTGTTTGACTTTCAGTCAAACTTTAAACCAGAGCCTTGCAGAATTTTTGGAGAATAATGCACTGCATAAAAACTCTAAAATTTTTACCCAAGGTTAATATCTGAGTTAGCAAGCTCCAGTAAAAATTTCAGAATTTTTGGAGTTGTTTTGCTATCTCAAATAAATCCTCAAAGTCCCAGCTCAGTTTAAAAACCAAAATATAGTTTCATTGTTCATTAGGTGCGAGTCAGACTCGGACTCGAGCCTCTTGACTTGGTCCAGTCAACTAACTGCACCCAGTCCGGCTTAAAAGCGCGCTTTCAATCTTGGCCATTGGATCCTTATCGATCGGCCCAGATTCGCGAGAACATTCGGACGTCCGAATGCAATCTCTCATCGTGGCCGTTCATTTCTGATCCAAGGGTTCGCGATCCTCTCTGTTGTTTTAAACCTCTGGAGCCTTGGGCGAACCCCAGCTGTTGGATTAAAATCGGACCGTCCGCGTCGCCAGAAACGTTCGGACCTCCGATTGTTTGGTTCGATCAGAGCCGTTGGATTAAAATCAAACGCTCACAATCTCCTCCGTTGTGTTTAAACCTCAGGAGCTTCGAGAGATCTGAGCCGTCCATTTCTAAATCCAACAACTCACAGCGTCCTAGCATTTTTCTCTGGTCATCTTCAACCTCCCACCGTGCGTGAACAGAGAGAGGCATGGCCTTGTCAAATCGTGCTCCCCAGCAGCGTCTCCCTGGTCGGCATGAAGTGTTTGCAGGTGCTTTCGGCCGAGAGGCATGCCCTACTCCTACATCTCCATCATTTTGCTTTTCGGTCCATGTTTGTGTCATGGACTTAGCTCACCCGAGAGGCTCCTTGTGCCAAACCCTAATCCTTTAGCTATATAAGGTTCCAAAACCCCTTCCTGGTGTTTCTTTACACCATCCAAAGCTCCTTCTTCATTTTTGGAGCTTAATACACCAAAAACACCAAATCACCATTGTTGACCCGTGGAGCTCACCTGAGGATCATGAAGCTCCAGTGGTTCTTCTTCAAATATTCTTGTGCCCTTTTCAACTCCTTATTACCCTAATCATTTCCCCTCACTTAATTTTGGGTTTCATTTTCAGGATTTGACAAATTTGGAGTTTGTTCAAATTCGGTCGAAACCATCCCATCTTCTTCCTCAGCTCCGGTGAGTGCTCCATCTCTCAATTGTTTGCTCATGAAGCTTATATGGGCTATTTTGTAGCTATTTTGACCACCAGTGGTGTTCATTTTGGCTCAGGTCTCTAATTTCATATCTTCTTCCTCGGGTCCGGCAAGCTTCACCGTGGTCAGACCTTCTCCGACCATCTTTGAAGCTCATCTCGGTCAAGGTAGCATCTTATTAGTCCCTAGAGGCTGTGGCACTCGCTTCCTTGAACTGCAGCGGAGCTTTTTGCTATTTTTGCTTTTGGTAGTAAAAGCCCCCATCCTCATTTTCCGGCTCGCCGGCGTTTAGGACCGTCGCCGCCTGCGAGGTCACTACCTTTGGGTCCGTAAGTCTATTGCGAAACCATTTTAGTCTTTAGGTTGCGCCGCCGTGGCTGGATCCGCCGACGGCGAGCCATTCTTTTCGCTCGGGCTTTTGCCAGACAAAACTCCCTCTGTGCCGCTGTCGTTAAGGCACAATTAATGATCTAATTATTGTTAATCATTAGAGATGATTAGTATGTCTTAAACTGGTTCGCTGTGTCACTGTCAGGTGGGCCCATAGGCCTAGACTGCAGTGTTGGGGTCATTAATTGCTAATCATTGTTTAGCAATTAATGTGTCTTATCTGGGTCATTGTCTCACTAACTTGTGGGCCCTCTCATTAAACCCCTCCCGACACACTTAAACTCTCGTGGGCGTGCGTAGCGTTTTGATGATCGTGGGCCGTCGATCTTGTGATCAACGACCCAGATCTAGAGAACGTTCGGACCGTCCGGTTTCCTAATCGTTCTGGATCGTCCATCTCTCGATCTGCGGCTACGATTGTAAATGCAATCGGACTCCCCGAAGGGAGGTGCGCTCCGAGCCGTTCATCTTTAGATCAACGGCTGTGGATGGTCGAGGCATTCGCTCGGTCCGAACGTTTTCCATCCTCGTGAGCCATTTGATCTTGATCCAACGGCGGGCTTCTTTTAGAATCGCGCGTGCGCTATTCGCGTGGGTCGTTAGATTTCCAATCTAGGGTCCATAGCTGTCCACGTCTTTTAGTTCTGATAAGTTTGTTATATTCCAGTAAGCTTTTATTTGTCAACTAAAAATTATATTAAAACTTTAGAAACTTATAACTATTTCATTTTAAATCCTTTTCAGCTGTCTCAAACTGTAATAAATTCTTATTTATTTAAAGATTAATATAAAAATGCATTTAGGCATATTCCTGTAGCAGAAAATCTTGTAACTAAAATAACTTAATTCCTGCCATTAGAATATTCTAGAAAATGAATTAAACCTTGTAAAATGCATATCTTTTTCTGTAAAATTCCATTATGTTCAAAATCAATATTGTTAAATTCCTCTGTTAGTATACTTTACCTTGGAATAGGTTTTGAGCATGGTTATGTTTCTGTAAAATGGCATGCACTAAGTTTACAACTTAGAAAAATCATAAGTAAATCATTATAACTCCAAATTTAGTAAACTCAACTTTGCTGTTCTTAGGACGCCATAACCTACCTGTCATAAAAATTTCAGGACTTAGATCATTCTAGAAATTTTCGCCATAAACAGTGCCAGTAATTAATTTAGTGAATTAATAGGCTAAGAGAGTGCATTTTAGCTATAACTTTTGCATACTAAATCTAAATTGCATGATTCTTGTTCCTAAAATTGTCTAAAATCATCCCCTAGCTGCTGTATAAATTTCATAAGATTTGGATGTTATTTTGCTGGTGAAGTCTTTTTGGTGTTCTTCGTTCTTATTGGTTTATCGTCTTTTCACGTTAGGTTCCGAAGATAATATTGATATTGATTGTGAGCCACAGCCATCAGATCCTACACTCCAGCAAGGCAAGCAGATGTAGCATCATTTGATCATGTTGTTCCTACTATTTTCAAATTCTAATATATTGTTTGCAAATTCTATGTATGCATTGCTATGTTGTTTTAACTATTGTCGATAGTTGACCTAGTAGATGCATTATCGGTAGACAAATGTTTATCCTCTACTACTGAGCCTAGGTTTATCTTGTTGTGATTTTGGGTTCGTTGGATGAACCCTTGTCACTTAGTAGTTTACGAGTTTGTTGCTTAGCCATGCTTAGCTATCGGTAGAAATGGGCGGTTATCGACTTGTCGATAACCTTGATCACACAAACTTATTATGATTTCTATATTTCAGCCCTGTGCTATGTCCAAATTGCTAAACTAAAACTGAAAATAAAAATAATTTGGACTTGGGCACAATGGTATGATGGTGTGATATTTTGGGTGTGATTGGCATGGTGCCCGAGTCAATTAAGGACTGAACATCTTGTGAGTACCTGTTATCGAGGCAATTTGTGCGTGCTAACCACACTAGAGGGAATGAGACCTCTCTTGACTTAGTACTTTGGCGTGTGTTGGCTACGAGTCACAAGAGGGCGTGTGTGTGTTGTGTTGTGGTAAAATGAGGTGATTTATGTGTGGGAGCATTGTAGTTGTCCAAAGAGTTTTACCCCGAGGGGTAGTTGTCTTTTTGGCTTTACAATGTAAGCGTATGGGTTTCTATCCATACGAGCGGCTCGTAGTTGATACACAATATTGGAAATGTATCGTAAGACTTAGCTGTGCCGGCATACCTTTGGAAGTGTGCTAAATCATGTGGCTTAAAGGCGGTATGAAGTGTGGGTACATTGGTACACCCCTGCAGGGTTTAAAACTATTGAATAACCTCGTCCTAGGTTATGGACACGCTTGGGTAAGCTTTTCAAGAGTTAGACTACAACATTTTTAATTAAAACTTGACGGGTGGTATGAATCAGGGATTCATGCTATGTGTGGTGGCTATTGGGTTAGTCACTTCTAGGTGGTTACTTGATAATTATTGTTACTCGCTGTTATGTCAATACTTAAAAACTGATTTGTTAAATTGCTTTCAATCTATTACATTATTGCTAATGAATCTTGCTTTATGCGTCCAAATAACCATAAAACCAACCTTCCTTTGATACAGCTTACATGTAGCTATGTATAGGCTTGTTACTCGTAAGTCTTGCGAGTACATTATTGTATTCACCTACATTGCTTGTTATGTGAAGAGGAAGAAGGTGAGCCCGAAGGGCCTCACTTTTGTGAGTTGTGTTGTGACAGTATGTGGGGCGATTAGCTTGGTGGCCCGGTCAGTTGCCCTGTGGTGTTATGTGGCTAACCGATCGTCTTTTGGGTTTAAGCCATCTTATGGCAACTTTTGCTTCCGCTGTTACTTAATACTTGTCATTTGGCCGGTCGGCTGTTCTGTAATAACTTATTATTATGTATGTCTTTTGCTAGACTTGTTATATTATGTTGTATGGAAATGATGCATGCTTTTGTATGATGTATGTGTGCTGCAATTTCTGGGAAGCACATGTCCATCGAGGCACGGGTTATTCTGTTTGCGATACTAGAGCCAGTGGAAGGTTATGTATTACAAGCTTAATAAACCGGGGTCTCACAAGGGATCATATTCTCGACCAGCTGGTCGAGAATATTGCTTCTGACCTCATGTTGGAGGATGTGAGGGGTATAACCAGTCCTACCGATTCAGAACTGGTGAAATCGGTTGAGAAGAAGAGGAAAGCAAGCGCACTGGATTATGCTCCAGTGCATTTCAAGGTAAAGACTAAGAAGAAGACTAGGTATGTATATGTATGAAAAAAGGCTTATACAAATACATACTTTTGATATTTTTGGTATTCTTGAATTTTGATTTTCTTTTCTTCTACTTGGATAGATCTTCTGGTGTTCTAGTCGCTTCTGATCAGAGCACCCCTTAGGAGAAAATTCCTGAGGTTGAAGTGGATGAGACAGCCCCCGAGCAGGCAGCGTTAGCACCTACTCAGGAACCTATGACTGCTCTGACTCCTTTGAAGGAGGCGGAAGTTCCTAAGGAACTCCAGTAGGGTCTGACCTCTGCTAGGGCATCTCCTCGGACCAGCACCTTCCCTTATTGCCCTTAGTTCACCAATAGCAAGGAACTCGATGAGGCTTGGGTGAGGATATCAAATCGTCAAGCAGAGACAAATCCCAATACTATCTTCGCCGAATACAACGACGTGGCGATGCGGGTAAGTTTCCATGACCACTTTCATAGCCTTTTTCTTTAAAAGTTTATGAGGAACTTAAAAGGAGTTTGCTATTTCTATAGCATATGGTGGAGAATTTCGCAGTGGTCAGAGGGCTGACCGAGCGAATAAAACACTTGGAGAAGAAAACTCTGAGTTAGAAAGTAAGTGCTTTCCTCTTAACTGCTCCTCTCATTTTGCCTATTTTGCTTCTTTTTTGTTAATTTAATTATCCCCTTATCATATTTGATAGATTCGAAGAAAATTAAAGATGTCATGGTTAAAGAAGCCATGATAACCAAGCTTAAAGAACAATGCCAAGCAAAGGACCAATCGATCGAATACTTGATGACCAGACACAAGGAAGTCATTGAGACTTTCGATAAGAAGAATCAATGTAACCGGTCGTAAACTTGACCATCTTCTAATTGTACATATTTATCTTTTGGTTTACTCATGCAGAGCAAACTCAAGCATTAAAAAGAGCAGAGAAAGCTCTTGAGTTCGAGCGAGGTCAAGGAGCAGAACTTGAGAGGAGTCTTGAAGACAAAGTCAATGCTCTTAACAAGATGCTCTTTGACATGGGATCGAAAACACAACTGCCCAACTTAAAAGATCCCGCGGAGAAGATAAACTTACTTGGCCAACAACTCAAAGATATCAAGATCCTGCTGAAAACTACTTGGGAGAACATGCACAAACCATGAACAAAGCTGTTGCTAACGGAGTCAGTTTTGCTTTGGCAAAGCTCTGGGCTTCTGACCCCTCCACCAATCTCCAAGTTGTTGAAGAGGACTTCAACTGCTCGGGTGAAGAAGCGACCAAGTTTCTTGGGAAAGTAAAGCCTCTCAGAGACAAGGTCGCAGAGGAAATGGAGGTCGGGTCTCCGTCACATAGCGACCAGTCCGGTGATCCCAAGGAGTAATGGTTGTAATATTAAGAATTACGAATATAAAAAACTTACCTTTTATCATCAATAAAGTCTGTGTTGTTATCCTTTTAATTTTGCTAAGTGCTCATATGTCTCCTAGCCTCTGACTGCTTGTATTAGTAGAAGATCTTACTAAAGAAACAGTAGACCAAGAAAAGAGCAAAAAACTACGACCATGGTACAAAGTGTGTACTGATTGTGCTATAAAATGATCTAGTCAAGTACTGGGAAATTAATTGGTCAGAACCAGTGTATGATTTCGACTAGCTTGAGATCCATTACCATAATCGAAATATTGTATAGTACACTGAGTGCTCGGAAGATGTTTATTAGACTTATCGTGATGATAAGGATTTATGCAATGATGTTTGCAAATAAGACAATAAGACAATAAGTGTTATTATTTATAATTAATACCCAATCTAGTCATGAAAATTGCTAAGAATTGTAGACATGATAGACACTTCGCCAAATGACTAGTAGCGAGGATCATAAGGAAAAGGCTATCGCTAGGAAACTCTTTCTAGTGGGCAGGATCACATGCAGAGATGAGAGATTTCGACTAGGAGGTTTTCCGTGTCCCAACCAGTAGTTAAAACAAGTGAAAACAAATTGCTGAAATGAAGAAAGTTAGTCTTTGAATTCTGAAGCATGCAGGAAACTATTTGGAGTTGTAGATGTTATGCTCCTTTACTTATTTTGCTTCTTTTATAAAAGAGTGTAAGGTCACATGTGTGAGCCACGGCTGAGATGGTCACGACTAAGACCTGAATGGTTGGTGACAATTAAGCCAATGCCAAAAAGTAAAAGACGCCCTTTGGAAGGATATCAGAGAAAAAAAGTGTCTTCTCCGACCAATTGAAACAACAATAGTATGTGACAAGATAATAGATAACAGACATATAAACAATAGCACTCATTTGAAAGGAAAATCATCTTTATTGAATTGAAATAAAATAAAAGAAAAGAACTGCTATACATAAAACTTACGTAATTGGTCAATGTTCCAAGAATTAGACAAAACACGCCCATTTGACACAGCCAGTCGTACTAAACCAAGTCGAGTGACTTCGACCACAGTATAAGGACCTTCATATTTGGGAGAAAGCTTGTTGCGAATTGCTTGGCTCTGAATTTTTCTGAGAACCAGATCACCTATAGTTAGACTGCGAGGTTGCACCTTACGACTGTAGTACCTTCGTATGGCTTGTTGGTAGACTGCTAATCGTATTAAAGCTTGGTTTTGTCGTTCTTCGAGAAAATTGATGTCGTCGAGTCTTCGTTCTTCTTGATCGTTTTCATTGAAACAATCAGTTCGAGCAGAGCCAATTTTTAGTTCAGAAGGAAGCATGGCCTCAGCACCATAAACTAGAAAAAATGGTGTTTTGTCGGTCGCATGACTGGTCATGGTTCGAACGGCCCATAACACAGAAGGAAGTTCCTGAACGCAAGCTCCTGACCATTTTGTTAACTGGTCAAACATTCAGTATTTCACTCCTTGCATTAGTATACCATTATCTTGCTCGATCGCTCCGTTACTCGTGGATGAGCAACAAAAGTAAAATATATCTTGATACCTAGATCTTCGCAGAATTTCTGAAAATTACCACTTGAGAACTGTGTATTGTTATCTGTGATTATATGACTTGGTATGCCAAATAGTGTAATAATGTTTTTTTCTAAGGAACCTCTTAGCGGCTTTAGTTGTTGTTTTAACAACTGGCTCGGCTTCTGTCCATTTTGTGAACGTGTCAATCATGACGAAAATCAAAAGCCTTGGGTACTCTTGGGAAAGGTCATAGAATGTCTAGTCCCTAGGTTGCAAAAGGCCAAGAAAGAGGTATTATTTGCAAAGCTTGTGTCGGCTGATGTATTTCTCGACTATGAAATTGACATTATAAGCACTTCGTCACGAGCTCTTTTGCATCATAGAGGGAAGTTGGCTAGTAGTTTCCTTGTTTGAAGGCTTTACCGACCAGTGTTTTGTAAGAATGATGTGCTCCACAGATTCCTCCATGAATGTTGGATAGCAACTTTATGCCATCCGTTTGAGATATGCATCTCATCAACTGATGAGGACATCAACCCTTCGGATACGACCACTACTCCACCTCCAACAGGGCTATTCGACTGCCATCAATTTGGCTACATCAAACGCTATTCCAACGTGCCGATGAATTCACTTCACTCATATCTGGTAATGCGCCACCTCACATTGGGCCGAGGACCTTGTATTAATTATTGGGTTCAAAGGACAACCAACACTTTAGGATATTTGGGCCAGCCACCTCCTTAGCCTATATGGCCACCTAGGGTTTGGGGGTACTGTTCATGTGGCACTATTCATGCATGAACAGTGCCACCACCCCTCTCTCTTTCTCCTTTAAGTAGTGACCGCCTCCCCTCTAGTTCAGCAGATTTTGTTTAGTTAAAAGTTAGTTTCCATACAACTTCGTGTATTGGCTTGTGTTGACTAGACCAACCATAATACCACTTCGAAATCCCAATTTATCAAGTATTTCATTCATATTCGCAATTTCAGATTGCTTATTTATCTTGTTCTTGCGTACTTCTTCGGTGTATTCGTGCACGGTTGATAACGATTTGTCGAGCAGTTCAGCGATTGCGTGGTTTCGGGCCTTGCGTGTTCATAGCCAGGATCATGAGAGTTGAGCGACTACCACCGAACGTATCTTCTCATCGAAAGATCGGGCCAAAAATAGGACCTTCGGGTTCATCATCAACACTTCATGAGATCCTCGTTTATAAAGGGTACGTTCAATCTTAGTTTTCTTGAAGCCGTAAGGAGACCATAGAGCAACTTTTGTACATGTGGGCATCTTTCCTTTGGTTCATGTAAGACTTCACTTACATAATACACTGGTTGTTGGACGTTGCCACGTGCTACGACCAGTACACTGCTGACTGCTTGTGGCATTGCAGCAACGTAAGTCAGCAATGTTTCTCTCGATCTTGGAGATACTAAGATTGGGGCATTCGTAAGGTACTTTTTGAGCTCCTCAAATGCATCATTTGCCCCTTTAGTTCACTCGAAACTTCCCTATTTTCGAAGAAGCTTAAAGAAAGATAATCCTTTTTCTCCTAACTGGGCTATGAAACGACTTAGTGCTGCCATGTAGTCGGTTAGTTTTTTTGACTTCTTTCTTTGTGGTCAGAGGGCGCATCTGATCGATGGCCGATATTTTTATTAAATTTGCTTCAATTCCTCTAGCCGAAACTAGGAATCCAAGAAGCTTTCCAGAGAAAACTCAACACACACTTTTTCAAATTTAACTTAAGGTTATGCCTTTTTAAGTTATTGAAAGTCTCTTGTAGGTCAGAAATGTGGTCGTTGGCGTTGATCGTTTTTACGACCAAGTCATCAACGCTGGCTTCTAAATTTCGACCTATGTGAGACTAAAGGCTTTTTACATCAATCTTTGGAAAGTCGCACCAGCATTTTTTAGACCGAATGGCATCTTTACATAGCAGTAAGTGTCGTAGGGTGTGATGAAGGAAGTTTTCTCTTCATCATCTTTACTCATATTAATCTGGTGGTACCCTGAATACGCATCCAAAAAACTTAACAACTCACACCCGGAAGTCGAGTCTACAAGTTGATCAATGCGTGGAAGGGGAAAGTCGTCCTTCGGACAAGCTTTATTAAGATCTGTAAAGTCAATACACATCCGCCATTTCTCGTTACTTTGTCTAACCATTACAGGATTGGCGAGTAACTCTGGGTGGTCGACTTCACAAACGAATCCAACCTTGAGATGCTTGTCGATCTCCGATTGGATTGCCTCCTTCTGATCTGGTGCAAAGCGCCTTAGCTTCTGCTTGACCGATTTCTTGTCAGGCTGGAGAGCTAGCCTGTGCTCAATCACCTACCTGGGGACTTCGGGCATGTCGGATGCCTACCAGGTGAATACATTCATATTTGCTCGGAGGAAGGAGACGAGTGACTCTTCCTATTTGGGGTCGAGTCCTGCTCCGACCAGGACCTTTCTAGTAATTGCGGACCTAGACGAGGCTTTGGTGCTTTGCAGAGGAGCGCCTTTGTCGAGTGGAATCTCTTTGGTCTGTTCGGATGGTTTTGGAGCCATCTTTGGTCTTGAGTGCTTGACCTACATTGAAGATGGATTAGTTTCCCTAGTCGGAAGCTCATCGGCCAGTTCTAAGGATTTTTTATTGCATGCATAGGCCATTTTTCGATCTCCTCAAACTGTAATGACTCCTTTCGGTCCTGGTATCTTTAAACTCTGATAACTGTAATGCGTGGCTATCAGGAATTTCACTAATGTCGGACGACCGAGGATTCCATTGTATGTGATTTCGAAATCCACCACATCAAATGAAACCTTTTCCGTTTGGAAGTACTCAGGTCTTCTGAACGTGACCGGTAGGGACAATTGCCTTATCAGTTTAGTAGTAGAACTAGGAACTATGCCATGAAAGACATATTTTACGGGTTTTACCTTAAACTTGGGAATTTGCATTTCTTCCAATGCTCCCGTAAATAAAATATTTAAAGAGCTACCTCCATCTATCAAGACTCAATTTACTTTTCAATTATTAATTGTAGGTTCAACAACAATAGAGAACCAACCTAGTCGAGTCGACGGGATGGGACATTCTTCTTTGTTAAAGGAGATTACATTTTTAGACCATCTGGATAGATTTGTGGCGATCGGAGCTTCAGTAAGGTTGACTTCTCGCTCAACGGCCTTCAGATGACGTCTTGACTCGTACGAGGAGGATCCACCAAAGATCATATCAACAGTATGCTACGGCTCCTGGTATACCATTTCTTTATCGCCATCTTTGTCCTTCTTGGAGCTTGTTTCTCCAAGTTCTTGTATGGAGGGGAGTGGACCCTTACTTGAGTAGTAATTTTACAGATTTTTCTGCTAGGCCCGACAGGTGCGCAGATCATGCCCTGCAACCTGATGAAGTGGACACCACTTCTTATTTTTCTTGTATTCATTGGTCGGAGCTTTTGCCTTGCTCCAACTGGAAAAAATCGCATTTACCCTTAAATTTTTTGGGTAACGCAATGACTTCTTTGTTGTTAGACTTGCGATTCTTCTTGTTCTTGAGAGCCTTCTTCTGCTTCTTTTCTGCCTTATCTAAGCTAGGTTGAGGGATTTTCTATTTTCGATCAATAGCTTCATTCCATTCGACCGCCTCACTTGCGGCGGCATATCTATCAGCCTTGTAAAAAAGCTCAATAGTTGTTCGTGGAGGGTTCATGGCAATATCCTTTGTAAACTAGTGATTTCTGAACTCGGCTTTAAAAGCATGAATAACAGATGATTCTGCAACCTTTGTATAGAATTACGAACCTAGCTAAATCTTTTGATATACTATCGATGAGTTTCATTAGACTTTTGCCGAATTTGATGAAGGTCGTCCTCTGATGAGGGCATCCTTACGACACCTTCTCCTCCACCTAATGCTCAATATATACGCTTCGAGTTACCGACTGGGCCAATTACAAGAGCACATGCCAAGAAACTATAATCTCAGGTGAACTTGTTCCTTAATGAATATGTCATTGATTTTAATGAGAATTTTATACTACCTAAAAATAGTGTTTTACTTGTGCTCAGGTTTGAAGATTCAGCGATGGACGGAGATCAAGGATATGCGGCCGTCATTCAAGGAAGGCCATCAAATGAGGAGATCAAGACGCTGGCCTATGGCCCATTCAGCCAAGGAGCAGAGGACCAAGGTCCATGCGGACAAGCGAGGGATCACAGCCCAAGTAGTCAAGCACAAAGCCCATATGAAGGAACCAGGAAGGAAGCCCAATTCCGCGGCATGAACAAGAACGACATTACTGCTGGGCCATGAACGAGAATTCGCTCACGGTGCCGGCCGTGAGCGATGAACGCACGCATGAATAGTCCCCCCATGGAAAATTAGACTAAATAGTTATTAGCCCAAGACTATATATTGAGGGGTAAACCCCCATTGTAAATCGGACCAGTTTATGCATAAGAATTGAAACATAGCTATTGCTTGTTCTTTCTAAACCAGAGTTCATGCGAGGACTTCTGAGAGAGAATTAGGCGATCCATTGTTCGTTCTGCATCTTGAGGTCAAGTTTGCTTTTCCGCTGGGAATTGAGGGCTTGGCGATCTCCGCTCGTGGTCTCGCGGTGATCATCCCAGTGCGTGTTGGAGAATATCCATAGAGCTGCAAGTTCGTGCACTAGCGCGTGGTGTACAGCTGAGCGGTGTTCGTCGTCAAGCGCTATTTATCTACGGTTCTACTCGAGAAGATCGGGTCACCCCGTATCATCGTGGTATCAGATTCCAGGCCACTCGGTAGAATCTCTCTCTTTCCCGTAATTTAGTAGTTTATTTTTTTTGTTCTATACACCGAAAAAGCCACACACAAAAATATCGTCTTTCGCCGTAGTTTAATTCATTATTTTTAGTGCGTTTTGTTAGGTCTTAATCCACTCGTTCATCGTGTTTAGTTGCTGGTCGTGTTCCGTTCGCGTTACTTTTTGTTTTCCCAATCCAATTCATGTTTTCCATCTAGTGGTGTGTTCACAAACCAGCCAATCCTCAAAACAAACACACAAAACACAAAAAAAAAAAAAAATTAGCGAGCTCCACATCTTTGCGTTCTCTTTAATACCTATTGAGACTAGCTTGTTGTTGTGCTCGAGGGACTGCTCCTAGAAATTTTTTGGGACGCCAAGTTTATTTCGCGCGCGTGTGCACTGTTCACGGTAGGGCACTGTTCACAGTCGCGCACTGTTCACATCCAGATACTGTTCACACACGGACACTATTTACGTTTCGTCGTTGTTGCCGTTCGGTAACATCAGCTTGTCCGTGAGTTTCAAAGAACAAAAACAAAACAGCCTCGCTGTTCTTAGTAGTCGGCTGTGAGTCAAGCAAGAAAGAAAAAAAAACAGCAAGTGCGTGGCCGTGAGTGATTAGTGCTTGCGTGAGTTATAAAAAAAAATCTGCCTTGCTTAGCCGTGAGTTGTGCTTGCCGTGAAAGGTAGAAAAAAAAAGAGAGAAAAAAAAACAAACAAACAGAGCAGAGAGCCAAAAAAAAAGGGCAAAAGTTTCGGCCATAGTGTTACATTCTTTTGTTGGAGCATTGTTATATTTTTGTGTAATACCCTGAATTTGTATCGAACAAGAAATCGGGAGAGGTTAAACTTTCAGGAAGGAATGCAATGGATGTTTGGGAGGGACCAACGGGAGATTTCTTAATTTAATTGTTAAAGAGTGGGGTGATCGCTGTTGTAGCACAACCTGGGCTTGGGCCGGCCCATGTGGTCTAGGGGGGTGGCCGCCAAAGTGGGGCAGACTTCAACCCTAGCCGCAACCTCCTCTCCCTCTCCCACTCCCCACCTCTCCAACCCTGGCCGCCACCTCTCCTTCCCCTCCCCACGCTCTCTTGCCCTGGTTGCCCCCTTCCTTGCGCCCCAACCTCCTCCAAGAGCCCTCCATTGCTGCCGCCTAGTGGAGAAGAAGACCACCTTGCAGCCGCCATAGAGGAAGAAAGGAGGGAAGAAAGGAGGGAGAAGAGAAGGGAGAAGAGGAAAAGGGAGGGATCGCCATCCGGGGTTCGCATTCGGTAGCGTCGTCAAGGGTAATATGCTGTTCTTGAAGGATAATTAGTCTTGGAAGAGATTTTGGTTAGTTTTTGTTTAGATGGCAATCGGCCTGCTGTAATGCAATTTTCGTCCAGTGGCTTGCGGGGTAAATTTCATGTGGTTAGAGGTTGAATCGGGAGTTTTGGTCTCCTAGAGAGTTGTAGGTTATTGTCTTAGCTTTCAGTGGCCGCCAAGTTCACTCAAATCCGAATAACGGTTAGAGAGTTATGATTTTTCTAAGTCTGCTGTTCCACTGCTCTGTCAGTATTTAGGCAGATTGTAGAAAACCAATTAAAAGTGATGGTTAAAGTGGGAATCTGAGAACCCAAGTATAACGAAAGTTGTAGATAATCCTTCTAGCTTTCAGGAAAACTAAAGATCATGAAATTCGGACGAACGTAGAGAAAGTTATGATAAATTCATTGTTGCTGTCCAGAGACCCGACGCGAGAATTGATACTCTGTTGTTTAGATTGGTAGGGCTAGTAAATGGCCGAATCAAAGAACCTCACCAACTAGGTTTAGAAGGGGAATTCAATAACCTTTTCAGATTGTCCAAGATCACTCCATTTGGATTTATGTACATTTAGTTATGATTTTTGGAAGGGGGCTGTTCTCTGGATATTAAATCTGGCAGCCAGCAATAGGTTGAGATTGCGCTTAGTGGACGATGTTCTCCTTGTGTGTTTACGGTTTTGTTATTAGACCTTTATGGTAGCCTTAGCTTGTCTCAATTGAATGTCCAGGTGTGGGTTTGGCTCCGGGAGCAGTACTTATCCTCGACATCCACCTTCGCACGGTTGAGGCAAGTGCATTGTTGATAAATGGGTGTGATTGATTGGCTATGTTGTGTGTTATTTGGAATATATGGTTGCATGGTAGGATGGCTTACTTATTGAATGTTTAAGTTTAGTGATTGCTCAAATGATGCTCATGTTTTACTATGATTCATTGTTGTTGTCTTTTGGTAAATTTGATAATGGATGAGATATGAGCATTTGCATATTGAGAGCACATTGAGGCTTGGTCATGCAGTGACCAAGCATGTTTCCTTTGAGAACCCCACATGAATGTGACGGGCCCGAGATCCTCACCGTGGAGTGTGGGTTGAGGTCCCCGCTACTTATGGAGTAACGGCAATTGGTCCTCGTAGGCGCGGCGCAAGACATGCATGGGTATGCGGCGGCGGTCGCATACTCTGCATTATAGGTGTAATGCACACAGAAAGTTAAAGTTAAAGGTTCCTTGAGCATTGCATTTGCATATGAAATGTTTGATGTCGAACTTATTTATATGTATGTTGATGTTATAGTTTCGTTATGTACTTGCTGGGTCTGTGGACTCACTCTTGCTTTTATTGATGTTTTAGGTACCCGAGCCAAGAATGACATGCATGGGGGGAAGTAGACTGCTAGTCACTCACACACCACATGAACTAAATAAAGTTGAATGGTCTTCTGAACGCAGTTGATTTTTAGAATACTATATTATGTCTTATGCATTGGATTGATGTAATAATGATGAGTAGTGATTCTTTATGACTCTCTAGTTTTGTTGGATTCCTAGCATGTCATTGTCAACCTTTTGATGACTTTGGATGAAAGTTTTAATTATTATTTGATTACCTCAGGTGTTGGAACCTCCGTAATTAACTTTACAAGGGAGGTTCTGCCGAAATTTATTAGAATTGTCTTCTTTAGAGTTATTAGAGTTTGTTTAGTAGCATTCCAGGCTCATGATGAGCTGGGGTGTTACATTTTGTCTTCGCTACTGTTCGCGTACCATAATTTTGAGCAATCTTGTGCCCTCATATCCAATTTTTGAAGCACTAGCTAGCGTCTCTCCTTGAACTGTTGCAATATGAGAGTTCGCATCCATCCGAAATTGTTCGTGTTATCGCTCATTCCTTTGATTGCAATAGTCCCATTATCCTTGTGCGTGTGTTGCTGTCTATTCCTCACTTATATTTATCGATCAGCAATTAGGCATTGTGAGTCTCGTTTGGATCTTTAAATTCTGAATTGTTAGGATTCCTCACCTAGCTCCACCTAAAACATCCGAGTCCAGTATTGGCTGACGTTCTTGGTATTCGCTCGCACAATCTGGGTTGGTCGTTCGTTGCTACGAGTGTAAGTTTTTGCTACTCTTAATTTACTTCGGAACGGTGCAACTTGCTTTGTTTCAGAACAGTAGTTGAGAGATTTTCACTTATTTTCCACATATATTGTCACTTGGTATTTTTGCTACTGTAACCATGTCAGGAAGTGAGCAGGACAAGGTTCTCGACGGTAACGTTACTGATCCAATCACAACGATGCACTACCATACACTTCGTGCCACGCTCCGAGACGAGTTCCGGGCTGAGGTCGACCAGGTGCTCGGTGACCTTGGGCATATCCAAAACAACTTGGACGGTCTGGGGTCAGATTTCCAAAAGTTGTCCATGACTGTTGACGACAACCACAAGGTACTGCTCGATGCTATTGCCAATCTCACCGCTTCGATGCAGCTGGGTACACGTGGCGATGCGGGTAGTGTACACCTCCCGTACGAGCCGCGCGACAAGACGGATGCGGTGGCTGCCGCTAGACGGCGACGCGAGAATGAACTACGCCAACGATAACTCGATGAACAGGTGCGTGTACATGAGGCGGCACAACAGCGCCGTGTTGTTGCTGGGGTCGCGGTGCGTCCCCATGCACAAGGGCGCGACCGTGTCAATGGCGCTGGAGGAGGCGACACCCATCCGGGCGCCAACGATGGCGCCTATGGAGGCGCGCATGACAACGCCTATGGGGTGCCTACTATGGTGCCTATGTAGGATGTCGTGGCAACCGCCACACTAACGATGACAGCGATGAGTCCGTGTTCGACGACTATTTGCCGCACCGTCAATATAATCAGTATGCACGCAATCGTCGGCGCGATGAGGACGCCGATGATCTAGTTGCAAAGCCCAAGTTCATGATGCCGTCCTTTGAAGGTACTACAGAGGTAGAGATTTATCTTGCATGGGAGCTAAAAGTTGATAAGTTGTTCCGTATGAACCGCTATTCTGATCAGCGCAAGTTGGATCTTGCCGTTGCTGCTTTGGACGGATATGCTGCTACATGGTGGGAGCGCTGCAGCAACAACAGATGGAGCGACACGAGCCACGTGTTGTTACATGGGATGAGTGAAGCGATAGAAGCGCCGCGCTTGTACCTACACATTACAAGCGCCGTTGCATGAGAAGGCGATTGGGTTGCGGCTGTGGTTTGAAATCGATTGATGAGTATTATAAAGAGATGGAGCAGATTATCATACATGCTGATGTGCGTGAGAATGAGGAACAAGCGATGGCTCGCTTTCTTGCTGGGATGAATTATGCTATTCGGCGGATCGTTAATCATCATCAATACAACAACATGGTCGAGTTGATGGATTAGGCACGTGAGGCTGAGAAACAAGTAATTGAAGATGCTAAGTATGCTACACGACAACGTTATTCAGCGAGCTCAGCACCTTCGTACAACACAGGACAGCCAGGCAAGCCCGCTCCATCGTGGGGCAATTCGCGATGCGCGATTCCGCCTGAGAGGAAGGCGGATAGTACACCGGCACCAACGCTACGACCACCGCTTTCTGCTAGCGTGGCATCCTCGATGGGTTCTACGTGTCGTTCACGTGATATGACATGTTACAAGTGCAAGGAGTTGGTCATTTTCGTAAAGATTGCCCAAATAATAAAGTTATGATACTTACCGATGATGGGTATATTTCACTAGTGATGAGGATGATACTACTCCATTTATCGATTTTGCGACGATCCCATAGAGGATGAGAGATTGACAGAGGTCGGGTCGCCACCGAGAGCATATGCTAGTGTGCACACCTCGTGTACTTAGCGTGTCACAGAGTCAATCTACCGCACAACGGTGCAATTTGTTTCAGTCATGGACTACAGTTGGCGGTAAAGTGTGCAAAGTCATAATTGATGGAGGCAGTTGTCATAATCTGGCCAGCAAGGAGATGTGCACAAAATTGGACTTACAATATTTACCGCATCCTCATCCTTATCATGTGCAATGGTTGAGCGATGTGGGTGAGGTGAAAGTCAGTCATATGGTGAAGGTGCACTTCAAGATTGGCAAGTATGAGGATACCATTGTTTGCGATGTGGTGCCCATGTCAGTTTGTCACTTGCTATTGGGGCGCCCATGGCAATTTGATCGCCATGTTTACCATGATGGGTATACAAACTGCTACAAGTTTAAGTGGAGTGACAAAGATGTGATTTTGTATCCGCTTACACCAACAGAGATAGTCAATGCCGATAAGAAGAAAGTTGAGGTCAAAATTGCAAGTACACCAAATAGAGAGATCCCACCTTCGGTGAGTGAGAGCCACAAGCCCAAATTGAGCGGTAAAAAGCAAAGTGAGGGAGAGAAAGGTTTAGTAATGCTAGCCACCAAATAAGAGATGAGAGCTTTTTGTGAGAATCCCAATTTGGTGCACTTTGTACTTCTGTACAAGGATGCATTGCTTTCTACTGACGACTTGACGTCTCTTCCTAGTGGTGTCTCTCATGTTTTGCAGGAGTTCAGTGACGTCTTTCCGGAGGAGGTGCCCACTGGTTTGCCACCAATCCGTGGGATAGAGCATCAAATTGATTTGATTCCAGGAGCGACGCTACCAAACCGACCACCATATCGCACCAACCCCGAGGAAACAAAGGAAATCCAGAAACAAGTACAAGAGCTTCTCGACAAAGGGTACGTACGCGAAAGCTTAAGCCCTTGTGCTGTTCCTGTTATTTTAGTTCCTAAGAAAGATGGTACGTGGCGCATGTGCATAGATTGTAGAGCGACCTGATGAACCCGAAGGTCCAATTGTTGGCCCGATCTTTCGATGAGAACGATAAGTCCGGTAGGTGTCGCTCAACTCTCACGATCCTGGCTACGAACACGCAAGGCTCGAAACCACGCAATCGCTGAACTAATTGACAAGTCGTTATCAACCGTGCACGAATACCCGGTTGACCTGACCATGAAGATCGATTCCTGCATACACCGAAGAAGCACACAAGAACAAGATAATTAGCAATCTGAAATTGCATATAGGATTGAAATATTTAATTGAGTTGGGATTCTGAAGCGGTATTATGGTTGGTCTAGTCGACACAAGACAATACACGAAGTTGCAACAAGGCTAACTTTTAACTAAACAAAATCCCAACTCAATTAAATATTTCAATCCTATTTGCAATTTCAGATTGCTTATTATCTTGTTCTTGCGTGCTTCTTCGGTGTATGCAGGAATCGATCTTCGTGGTCGGTCAACCGGGTATTCGTGCACGATTGATAATGACTTGTCAATCAGTTCAGCGATTGCGTGGTTTCGAGCCTTGCGTGTTCGTAGCCAGGATCGTGAGAGCTGAGCGACACCTACTGGACTTATCGTTCTCATCGAAAGATCGGGCAAACAATTGGACCTTCGGGTTCATCAGGTGGTATCAGAGCTACAGTTCATCGGTGAGAATTTTTTTTCCTACAGTCTAGTACACAACCACGAAAAATCACACAAAAAATTGTGCCTCGTATTGTTCTTTTCAGTTTTTGCATCATTGAATTGTAGATTGCATCGTCGAGTCGTTGTGCTGATTTCTGTCTAGATTGGTTTAGTCACTTCGTATTTCGAGTCGCCTCGTATTTCGAGTCACTTGCAAGTCATCACCACCACTCCCTGCCGCGACCACTGCGCCCTGCCGTTCTGTTCTTCCTCCCCGCGCCACCAAGATCACCATCACTCCCTGCCATCTTGCTACCGCAGCCACAACGACCATCCGCCTCATTGTTTTGCTCCACAATTTGCTGCTGCCTTGCCCGCGTTTTTCTGCTCACGTATGCAGTCCTTCTCGCGTACGTTTCCCACGCACAAATCCATCTAGCTTCAATCACCACGCTGTGAAATCCGAGTCTACTAGCTCCTACGCGAACACCGAGTCCAAGCAACGTCTGCGTCGGCTTTGTTTTCTTCGGCGCTTGTAGCAGCCCGCAACACACGAGTCAAAGCAACGCCAAAAAAAAAAATTTGTTACGGTCGCAACCCGGGGGAAATTTTTGGGTACTGTAGCACGGCTCAATCACTGTAGTACATGGTTTGGTTACTGTAGCAGATAGCAAAAAACACATCCCTGGCTCCCAGCAGTTTCCCGAGGGGAAAAAAAAAGAAGATAAAAAGCTTCCTGTTTGCTCGCTGCTACAGTAAATTTGGTTACTGTAGCAGCCCGAGAGAAAAAACCTACTAGCAGTTTTGAGTAGCTTTCTGAAGTAGAACAAAAAGAGAAGAAAAAAAAGAAAGAGAAGAAGAAAAAAAGAAAAAGAAGAAGAAGAAGAAACAAAAAAAAAATCAGAGCTACCTCATTTCTTGATTTTTTTTTTGTCCCTTATTCAGTTTGGAATAGTTTGTCCATTGCTCGCTTACGTTGATAGTTCTTGTGCTAGCTCTCCGTTGTTGCTACTAGTCGTTCTTGTGAGTTGCTTTAGCTAGGCTTGGTTTAGACTAGGACCAGCACTTGTGACTAGTACTTTGAACTACTTTTCAACTTTGCATACTGAATTGAATAATTGTTATTCCTTTGCTACATACTAGCCTTCCGAGCTCCACTCCCTACTTACTCAGCAGGTGCCTTAACTCGCGTTGAATTTACATGGGGGCCAGTGCAACAAGAGGCTTTTGATTTGTTAAAACAACGATTGACTGAAGCACCGTTGCTTGTTTTACCTAATTTCACTAAGAATTTTGAGATTGAATGTGATGCTAGTGGAATTGGTATTGGCGGTGTTTTGATGCAAGAAGGTAGACCGGTTGCATATTTTAGCGAGAAATTGAAGGGTGCTCAATTGAATTATCCGGTCTATGATAAGGAGCTTTATGCGTTAGTGCGTGTTTTAGAGGTTTGGCAGCATTATTTATGGCATAAGGAGTTTATTATCCATTCAGATCATGAGGCTTTAAAATATTTGCACGGTCAATCTAAACTGAACCGACGTCATGCTAAGTGGGTAGAATTTATTGAGTCATTTCCTTACATTGTCAAATATAAGAAGGGCAAGGAAAACGTGGTTGCTGATGCTCTTTCCAGAAAAAGTGTGCTTTTAAATCGTTTAGATGTGCAAGTTCCTGGTTTAGAGAGTTTGCGTGATTTATATGCTAATGACCATGATTTCGCTTCACCTTATGCGCATTGCAAAGATGGGAAAGGCTGGGACAAATTTCACATTCATGATGGGTTTTTATTTCGCGCTAACAAACTATGCGTTCCAGAATCGTCCGTGCGTTTGCTATTATTGCAGGAATCTCATGCAGGTGGTTTGATGGGACATTTTGGACGAGAGAAGACATTGTCTATGCTGAGCGATCACTTTTATTGGCCTAAGATGAGGCGTGATGTGGACAGGTATGTACAGTAGTGCATAACTTGTCACAAGGCGAAATCGAAATTGCATCCACATGGTTTGTATACTCCTCTTCCAGTTCCTAATGCACCATAGGAAGATATTAGTATGGACTTTGTTTTAGGACTACCTAGAACTAAGCGGGGGAGAGATTCTGTTTTTGTCGTTGTGGATCGATTTTCGAAGATGGCACATTTTATTCCGTGCCACAAGAGCGACGATGCGTCACATGTTGCTGACTTATTTTTCAGGGAGATAGTGCGGTTGCATGGCGTGCCCAGGACCATTGTCTCGGATCATGACGTCAAATTCATGAGCTATTTTTGGAAGACACTTTGGGGGAAGCTAGGGACGAGGTTGTTATTCAGCACAACTTGTCATCCCCAAACTGATGGTCAAACAGAGGTGGTGAACCGTACACTTTCGATGTTGCTGAGGACCATGATAAAAAAAAATCAAGGAGTGGGAGGACTGTTTGCCGCACGTGGAGTTCGCCTACAACAGAGCCATCCACTCTACTACACAGATGCGCCCGTTTGAGGTGGTGTATGGTTTCAAGCCCATTACGCCACTTGATTTGTTGCCGCTTCCAAGTCAACAACGAACAAATATGGAGGCGTCAAAGCGAGCTGAATATGCGAAGAAATTACACCTCAAGGTGAAAGAAGAAATTGAGCGCAAAGCGAAGTACTATGCTGACAAGGCGAACAAGAAAAGAAAGAAGATGATTTTTCAGCCGAGCGATTTAGTTTGGTTACACTATCGCAAAGATCGTTTTCCAGATCGATGCAAATCGAAGTTGCTGCCACGAGGAGATGGACCGTTCAAAGTGCTTGAGCGAATTAATGATAATGCATACAAAATCGAGCTTCCGGGAGATGACTATGGTGTGAGCTCGACATTCAACGTTGCTGATTTATCACCGTTCTTCGGTGCTGATGATCTAGCGTCGAGGACGACGCCTTTTCAAGAGGGGGAGGATGATGAGGGCATCCTTACGACACCTTCTCCTCCACCTAATGCTCAAGATATACGCTTCGAGTTACCGACTGGGCCAATTACAAGAACACGTGCCAAGAAACTACAATCTCAGGTGAACTTGTTCCTTAATGAATATGTCATTGATTTTAATGAGAATTTTATACTACCTAAAAACAGTGTTTTACTTGTGCTCAGGTTTGAAGATTCAGCGATGGACGGAGATCAAGGATATGCGGCCGTCATTCAAGGAAGGCCATCAAATGAGGAGATCAAGACGCTGGCCTATGACCCATTCGGCCAAGGAGGAGAGGACCAAGGTCCATGCGGACAAGCGAGGGATCACACCCAGCGGTCAAGCACAAAGCCCATATGAAGGAACCAGAAGGAAGCCCAATTCGCGGTATGAACGAGAAGCGCGTTATGGTGCGGGCGTGAGCAAGAAACACGCTATAGTACGGGCCGTGAACATGAATTACGCTACGGTGCACCGTGAGCGATGAATGCACGCATGAATAGTCCCCCCATGGAAAATTAGACTAAATAGTTATTAGCCCAAGACTATATATTGAGGGGTAAACCCCCATTGTAAATCGGACGCTTTATGCATAAGAATTGAAACATAGCTATTGCTTGTTCTTTCTAAACCAGAGTTCATGCGAGGACTTCTGAGAGAGAATTAGGCGATCCATTGTTCGTTCTGCATCTTGAGGTCAAGTTTGCTTTTCCGCTGGGAATTGAGGGCTTGGCGATCTCCGCTCGTGGTCTCGCGGTGATCATCCCAGGCGTGTTGGCGAATA
Organism: Ampelocalamus luodianensis; assembly: GCA_036346255.1. Lineage (NCBI taxonomy): Eukaryota > Viridiplantae > Streptophyta > Magnoliopsida > Poales > Poaceae > Ampelocalamus > Ampelocalamus luodianensis. The sequence continues at coordinate 59,208,448 of CM070617.1, read as the reverse complement.
TCCATAGAGCCGCAAGTCCGCACCGCGCGTGGTGTACAGCTGAGCGGTGTTCGTCGTCAAGCGCTATTTATCTACGGTTCTACTCGAGAAGATCGGGCCACCCCGTATCATCCTCCTTTCCAGGGCGGTCAAATGTACCCTGGAAATTCGCGATTAGAAGGTCGCAGAGCTGCTCCCAAGTATAGATCGATCCGATCGGCTGGTTGAGGAACCATGACCGGGCAGACCCTTCGAGCACCGTGGGCAGATAATTTGCCATCACGTTGTCATCACCGCCAGCAGCTCTGATGGTATTGGTATAGATTTGGGGAAATTCTAATGTATTCTGAGTGCCATTGAGCTTCTCTATGTTGGCTGGTCAGAACCTGTCCGGCCAGCGTACAGCCTGGAGATCTGCCGAGAAGGCTCGACAACATATAATAGAGTTGTGGTGCCTCCTCTAAAAAGGTGTCGGATTGTAATCGGTCAGGTACCGGTTTCTCAAGTTGGAATACCGGACCTCTGGTGTCCTGTAACATCCCAACTTTTTGAGCTTTAAAAATCCTTTGAATAGATGGTAGGAAGAAAATTCACCATTTGGATTTTATTTGAAATTAATTCAAAAGCTTAAACATGGACTTTAGTATCAAAAGCATTTAATATGATTAAAGCCAAGATGAACAATTGTCAAAACTATTTTATTTGAATTCTATGTGCTCAGATATATTTTCTAGATTTTTCTAGAATTTTTCTGAGTTCATTTGCTATCTTCTTTTGCTTATTCTAATTTCTGTTATTTTCTAAATTAGAAAATGTATTTAAAATCTCGGATTTGGCTTCGGGCCGAGTCTCCTACCGGCTTCCTTCTCATGCATGAGAGGCCGCCGCGACCCATTTCGCTGTTCGCCTCATTTCAGATCCATGCGCTCAGCCTCATGGATGTGTGGTCCCCACCTATCAGTCTCTCTTTCTGTAATACTCCAGATTAGAATTCGGGAAGAAATCTAGTTAAGTAAAAGGAAAAAGTATTAGAAAGTTGGTTCCGGCGGAGGACTATTTGGAAATTATGTTATAGCGGGAGAAAGAGGGGGTTTTGGAAGTTTCGACAACTTGGGCACGGGCTTTGGCCCATAGGAGCCCATGTGTGGCCGGCCAGGGGGAACACCCTTTCCCTCCCCTAAACCTAGCCGCCTCCCTCCCTTGCCCTCCACCGTGAGCCCTCCCCTCTCTCCCTTAGGCAGCCGCCCATCTCTCCTCCCTGTGCGCCACCCCTGTCAAGGTGCCCACGCCGCACTTCCTCCCTCACGCCTCCTCGCTGCCGGCCAACTCCGTCCGTCTTCCTCGCTTGCCGATTTGGGGAGAAGGGAAGAGCATCAAGTTCCTTAAGGTTCAGTGGTCGAATCATTCTGAGGATGAAGCTACTTGGGAGCGAGAAGATCGTCTCCGTGCAGACTACCCCTCTTTCTTTTCCAAGTGAGACAAATCTCGGGACGAGATTTTTGTAAGGGGGGGAGGTTTGTAACATCCCCATTTTCAACTTGTGTTTTAAATGTAAGAAAATGAGTAGAAATTAAAACTTTTTCTTACATCATGGGTTTCCTGTGTGTATTAAACAATTATTGCACCAGGGTATGGAAATACAAAGTCACAAGTCTGTTGATCATCTCACGAAATATTTTTCTAAGTTCTTGGGTTGATACGTGACCCTCGAAAAATTTCACAATTTTAGAAATTGTTTGAAGAGTTTTATGGGCAGATCAAACTTGCTTGACTTGTAGTCAAACCTAGCTCTAAGCATTGTATAATTTCTAGAGAAAAATGCTCAGCACAAAACCTCTAAAATTTTTATACAAGGTCCAACTCAAGGTTAGCAAGCTCTTGTCAAAATTTCATAGAATTTGGAGCTAGTTTGCTAGCTCTAAAAGTCCCTTCAAGATCGATTCAAAATAAACCCTAAACCTGTGTCCGACCTCCCGTGTCTTGGTCGCACCGAGCCGCTTGAGCCGTGTCGGGCTCGGGCATTTGGGGCACAGTGAGTGCGGGCGTTGGATTTAAATCCGACGATCAAAGACCTCCTCGGGTTTTGTAAAGGACCTCCCACCCCACGACCTCCTCGGACCTCCACGACCACCCCTAGCACTTGGGTGATCATGAGCGCCCATCTTGGATCGTGGCTCAGACCTCCCGAGTGTTAGGACCTCTAATCTCGCCCAAAATCGAGCCTTGATTTCAATCCCCTGACTCACGACCTCCCCGGTGGAGCTCGTGGTGATTTAGCCGTTGAGTTCATTTGACCGTTCTTCCCTATTTCTCTCACCGTCGGGTGGGCACAGGCATTATCAATTTTTGTGCGTGCGATGGGGAGCGTGCCTTGTCAACTCTAGGGTCGACAAGCGGCTATGTCTGCCAACATTAAATGTCTGCAGCACCTTTTTGCTCAAAAGTCACCACGACACTGCCTCCCATCATGTCGTTGATGCCCTAGCTCAGTGCACCCGGGTGGGTGTGACCTTGTTTCCATTTTGGCTCTTCGGCTATATATTGAGCCCGAGCTTCTCCCTTAAGCTTCTTTGGATCCATTCTTGCACCCCTAGTTTCTTTCTCTGCTCTTGTGCTCAAGTCACCCGAAAGCCTCTGCCACCATTGCTAAACCTTGGAGCTCTCCGGCGACCTCCGAGCTCCAGTGGTTCATTATTGCAGTTGTTGGCTGTCATTTGTTCTCTTGGTCACCTCGAATCTCCTAAATTGCTTTGTTTAAACCTTCACGAGAGGTTGACAAAGAGGAGCTTGTTGTTGCGTGGTCGGAGCTTCGTCTTCTTCACCTCCCGACCTCCACCGTCACGGAGCTCCTGCGACCATTCTTGGACCTCCTTCATTCGTGTTAGTGCCTTAGTGTTGAAAGCCCGGTCATTTTGAGCCTCGGTAGCTTTCGTTTTGGCCGTGTTTTGCCTCCGCGCATCTCACTGGCCGCGGTGGCGGTGTTTAGGGGTAGCTTTGGCTCCCTGTAGGTTCCCTCGCTATTTAGAACCTAGCCGTGCCTTTGGTTCTCGCCGGCGACGACATCGCCGCCGTGAGCAAAAACCGTAGTCATGTTGTTGTCGTGCCTTACTGCGTGCGGTATTGTAATCTAATGATTAGCATTTAAGTTGTCCGCGAGTCCAATCATTAGTAGTTAATGTCGTTCTGTCGGCGGCCGTAGGTGTCATTATGGCCCGGACCTCCCGAGTTCTTCGCAGTAGTGTAGGACCTCCGGTTGTGGTCTTAGCTGTCCACTACCTCTTCATTGTCGATCTAGACCGTTGTTGATCCTCGTGTGTGAAGTCTTTAAGCTCCGTGACCTCCTGCCGAAATCACGGCGTTAAAGACCTCCGTGGGTTAAATCCCGGCCGCTAGGATCACCCCTCTCCTTGGGGTCCTCTTTGCAAAAGACCTCCTTGAGGTCCTTTGTGCGAAAAGTCACCCTGGCCGCTTTTGTCAAACCGCCTCTCGGACCTCCTTGGGGTCCTCTTTGCAAAAGTCCTTCCTTAGTCGTTTTCTTAAAACCACCCTCTGAGCCACCCACCAAGGTCCTCTTTTGCAAAGACCACCCCTGGTCTTTTGTAAAGAGAACCTTCAAAACTACCTTTAGGGTCCTCTTTGCAAAAGACCACCTCGGCCCTTTGTGAAGAAGTCGTAGGACCTCCTCCGCTCGAGATCTGGACCGTTCATGACCTTCCACGAGAGTCTGAACCGTCCCGACTCTCCTCACTTCATCATAGCCGTTCAGGACCTCCTCACGGAGATCTTGACCGTATAGGACCTCCACGCGACTACGGACCGTTAGATTTAGATCTAGCGGGCTAGACCTCTTTAGTCTATTTGCAACTCTACCGTTTTGATGGAAGAAATCTAGTTAAGTAAAAGGAAAAAGTATTAGAAAGTTGGTTCCATGAGGACTATTTGGAAATTATGTTATAGCGGGAGAAAGAGGGGTTTTGGAAGTTTCAGCAACTTGGGCCTGGGCTTTGGCCCATAGGAGCCCATGTGTGGCCGGCCAAGGGGGGGGAACACCCTTTCCCTCCCCTAAACCCTAGCCGCCTCCCCTCCCTTGCCCCCCTCCACCCGTGAGCCCTCCCCCTCTCTCCCTTAGGCAGCCGCCCCATCTCCTCCCCTGTGCGCCACCCCCTGTCAAGGTGCCCTTGCTTCTGCACTTCCTCCCCCTCACGCCTCCCTCGCTGCCGGCCAACTCCGTCCGTCTTCCTCGCTTGCCGATTTGGGGAGAAGGGGAAGATCGCAGGAGGAGGCCAGCTGTTGGAGAAGGAAGAAAGTGGGGGGAATGGGACCATCCTTGGGGGGAGAGCTCGCTGGTAGGCGCTCGGCGTGCCCGGCAATCGGTTCTTCAAGGGTAACCTCGTTTTCCCATCGTTTAGATGCTTTAGCACTTAATTGTTCTATGTCGGTAATTCTGTCGTCTAAGGGCAGATCACGTTAGAGGGAGTTTTGATATAGTTAAATGCGGATTTAGTCTCGAACGTCTCCTAGGAAGTTGTAGAGGACGTCAATAGCTTTCAATGAAGTGCTAGAACATAATTTTTGGACCTCTGTAGCAAAAGTTATGATTTTATTGGTGCGGCTGTTCTGCAACCCTGTCAGTTTCTGGACAGGTTTTAGTGAGCTGACCTTTGCAATCAGTTAAGGAGAGAATTAGAGGATCTCAGTATAACAAAAGTTGTAGATAATTGTCGTAGCTTTCAGGGAAGCTCAAGAACGTGAAATTTGGGTAAACGAGCTGAAAGTTATGTTAGTTTTAGTGCTCTGTCCAGAAAGGGTGATGTGAAATCGATGTTTTGTTAATCAGCTTAAAAGTGATTTTAGATGGCCGAATCAGGGAGGCTCACCAACTAGGTTTAGTTGGGAAATTTGATTACCTTTCAATGAAGTCCAAGAACACCTAATTTGGACCACTGTACGGAAAGATATGAATTTTAGAACTTGACTGTTCACAGAGGGCATTTCAGTACTTAAGAAAGTGGAGTCGGGATCGCGTTGCAATTTGCTACTTGATGAGTTCGCTTATTTAATTCATGTTTTTCGTTACTATGGTCTAAGTTTATATTCATAATGTATTAGGTAGGGGATTGGTACCGGAGGCAGCACCGTCTTCACGTTCTCCTTTCGCACGCGGTTAAGGCAAGTGCATTGTTTGATTCGTGGTTGCGATTGATTGGTGATTGTGTGCTTTTTTTGGATATGTGTTAGTATAGTGAGATTGATGGCATGACGTTGGTTTAAGATTGGTGGATGCTCCAAATATGTTTATGCTCTGTTGTGGTATGATGTTATCGTTTTGTGGTAAATTGATGATGATTAAATGATGAGCATGTGCATATTGAGATCATGTTGAGGCTTGGTCACGTGGTGACCAAGTATGTTTCCTTTGAGATCCCGTCATGAATGTGGCGGGCCGAGATCCCCACACTCGTGGAGTGTGGGCATGAGGTCCCCAATACTTGCGGAGTATTGGGCAATTGGTCCACGTGCGTGCGCGCATGAGCATGGGTATGCGGCGACGGTTGCATACTTTGCATTACCGTGTAATGCACAAAGAAAGATAAAGAGAAAGGACCCTTGAGCATTGCATTTGCATATGAGATGTTCTATTGTTGATCTCCTTTACATGGATCTGATGTTATAGTTTCTTTATGTACTTGCTGAGTCTATGGACTCACTCTTGCTTTATTGTTGTTTTAGGTACCGAGCCAAGAACGACATGCATGGGGAAGTAGTCGCTAGTCACACACTTGCCACATGAACTAAATAAAGATGAATGATCTTGAGCGTAATTGTTTTAGTAATTGGGCGAGATGCCCAAAGATTTATTATGTTTAGTCTCATGCAATGGATTAAATGTAATAATGATGAGTAGTAGAAATTCATATCTCTCTAGTTATGTTAGATACTTAGCATGTCTTTGATTATCTTTTGATGTCTTTGGAAGAAGGTTTTAGTTAATATTTGAATTGTCTCGTGTGTTGGAACCTTCGTGTAATTAACTTTACAAGGGAGGTTTCTGAAATTTATTAAGATTGTCTAGTTTGGAATTATTAGAGTTTGTTTAGTAGCATTCCGGGCTCATGTCGGGTCAGGGTGTACGATTGGTATCGAGAGGTGGTGTAGGTCCGTGGTGAACAGATTAATAACTTAGGTAACTTAGCTTGTTAAAAATTTGCTAATGGTTAATTAATGAAAACCTAACACACAGTGATGGGATGGGGTGGGTCAAGCATTGCATTTACGCTTCGTCATGTTGTAATGATGATTCTGTTATGAGATGATCTTACATACCTATAATATGATTATATGATTATTATGAGTGAGAGCAGCCCTTGTTGAGAGGATTGAGGTCATGGTTGTGGCCCAGGCTTTACCGAGTTACACCATTGTTCGTGGTAAGAGAAAAGGGAAGAGGTTACCTCAGATATCTTAGTACAGGCGTTAATAGTGAGTATCTTTTGAAAAAAAAAATTGTCCACGTCCTTGAATTTGAATTTGATCAACTTTTGTTCAGTTGTGGTCGATGAATTTCTTTGGGTCGATGAGTTCATTTCGGTTGATGGGTTTTTGAGAAAGGTTGTTATGTTTTATTGGCTTAATTGTCCCATAAAGCAATTATTATTTTCCAATTCTTGAGTTATTCTTGTGGTGGTGGACTTGGTTAGTTGTCAATCTCGACCTTTGTATTGGAGTTCAGTCTTTCTTACTGGAAAGCATGATCCATTTATTTCACTTGATGATTTGGATAATGAAAGTTTCCTTTTGCAAGTCCTGTAGTACGTGAAAGTTTTGATTCAATATATCTCTTTTGGGTATCTTGAGTTTTGAAGTTGAAAAGTTCTTTTATGAAAGAAAACGCTAAACTCTTTAGCGATGTCGTCTCGTGGTTAAGTGAGAGGTTATAATCAGAGAAATTAGTGAATATGTTATGAGTTATCAAGTTGGATCTGTAGTGTGGTGTATAATCGATCCTAACTGAGATCCCTGGAAGGAAAGTTGACTAATTTGATGGTGTCATGTAGTAGTTCTTGTTGAACTGTGATTAAGTGTATGGCTATACCTAATTGGAAGCAATAGAGTTATTAACAAGCTGTGTAACTTTAAGCAGTGCTTGACCCTAGAGTTGTTTAGTTTGCTAAACTTGTTAGATTATTTGATCTCAATGGATTAATCTAAGCGTGCGGGAAGAGAAATATAAGATGTGTTCATTGTCGTCTTGGTAGATATTAATATATAATTTTTCTTTAATTGACTATTTGATGATCTTGTTTATGCTCGTGGGAGTACAAATAGATCTGGGACCAACAATTCATCCATGATTGAATAATCATCAAAAGTTTATGATAACCTCTAGATTGGAGTTAGTGGGTACTAAATAAGTATGAGCATTCGAATAGTTGAAGGTTGAAATTTGAAAGTGATTTATTCACGAGTGTTTCACGAGGATGTATTGTGGTTGCATGCCATTGTTAAAAGAGGTCTTGCTCGATAGTGTAGTGGTGTATTAGATATACTCTAGAACAGGTTGACTGTTGCAATCTTATTGAGATAACAAAAATGTTATGAAATAATATGCTTTGTTTGTTTTGGAAAGGTTTATGATGGGATTTTATAGGTGACATGTGGTTGCTCGATGGTAAAAATTGTCAGATAATAGTATGTCTTTGATGAAAGGGTTTTGGTGTAACCTTGTAAATTGTGTAGTAGGTTCCTTCAAAAAAAAAATCTGGTGGTTGTTATAGTGAGGGTGTAAGAATTTGGTGTACTCTCAATTGAGGATGAGAGGATAAAGTGAAATGTAACAGTTTGAGTGACTTTGGGGACTTTATAAAGGAAGAGTTGATGATAACAAACCTTGTTAAGAGTGAATTATTCTTGATGTTAGTAATAAGGTCTACAAGAGATTGTGTGCGTTGGAGTGATGATGATTCTTCTAGAGAGAAAGTAAGTTGATTATTTTAATAACGATTAAATGAAATGTTTGGAGTTTCGTATTCGTGATCTTTTGGGGGCTCATGATTTATGTAGTAGATAAAATTAGTTGAGCAATGTGACATATGGAAAGGTTCCGTTTGGTTACAAGTGATGAATGTGATTTGGTATTAAAAGCATCTCTTGTTTGGTTTGGCAAGTAATGTTGTAATCAAAGAGATTGCTTTCGTTGTGTTAACGGAAAATGTTTACCATAAGTATTTGAGGTTGGAGCTAAAAAAATGTAATCCATAACTTACTTGTTGTCTCGACTTAAGAGTTTCTTGGGTTTGCATAGCAATGTTTTATTATGAGTTATGGAGATGGAAAATTTCTTCTTGTGGGACTTTTGCCTCATTGTGGATTCACATACATTTTCGAGATCATTTCTATTTGACTATTTCTCTTGGTCTCGTGCTCACTTCGAGGAGCCATGATTTCTTATGCGTCGAACTTTGTATCTGTTTATTTCTTCCTTTTGAATAAGGAAGTAACCAAATTGTGTTGCCAAGTGTTATAAAGAGTAGCATGGTGATTGGTTGGAGGTGGTCAAGTATTTGGAATTGTTGATATTTTTGGGAACCAATCGATTTGAAGAGCAGTATAATGTGAATTGGTTTCGACTTACAACACCTGGAGAGAATTCTACTTAAATGGAAAGTTTGTCGATGAGATAAAAGTGATTAGTGTTACAACTAGTGGAACCTATGGCGAATTATGATCCAGTAACCTTTGTCCATGTTGAAATATTGGGACTATTGAAATTATGGACTTTTGATAAACTTATTAGAGTATCACAATTGGGTACTTAGTATGTTTGTGCAGAAGAGTTGTGGTGGTGAAGTTTAATAAGAGTCACGATGTGGAGGAACCTAAGTGTCATGCTAATTAGAGGGATAGCAGGAATTGTTGAGCTATTGTCAAGTATGACTCGACCTCAGTAAGTGACCTTATGAGAGTTAAATTATCTTCGAGGATATCTTGGTCAAAGGATATATTTATTTATTAAAGTTAGTGATTGGGTATATTTGAATGTTGGTTAATCAGTTAGGGTTTTGCGAACGGGTATATTGAGGTTGAGTAACTGAATTGGATTGGTGTGGATTAGAGAAGGTCTAAGATTGGTGAAATAAATTGCCTTGGGATGTTTACTTGATTAGTGAGGAGCATGGATGTTAATGATGGAGGTTATTGTTGAGCTATGTGAAATTTTAGTAAAAGAATTTGAGGATTTCCTATCAATCATAATAGAAATTCATTGTAGGAGACTTCGAGGTTGATTTTGGGCTTTGCATTTTTATGTTAGAACCCTGTATGCCAATGATTATGTGTAGAAGTGGTAGAATAAGAGTGGATTCCGAGTAGTGGGATGATCATTGATAGTATCCTTTGAGGCTAGTATATGAGAGTGTGTGATGTGAATTTCAAATTGCTCATCCTTAACGGATTAAGGGATGTGATGGTGGGTGAAATCTATTGAGTTGTGTTGGAAATTATTTTGACAAGTAATTCATTCGGTGGGGAAGTTAGCTAGAGTACGATATGGTGGATTGGAAGAGTCTACCTGCATAATTGTGAATTTTGTGTTCGGTAGAGCATAGGTTTGGGATTGCCAATTTAAGAGAAATGAGTTAATGCGTTATGCGATGATTTGGGATCCTATGGTTTAAGAGAAAGTTAAATTCTTAAAAGAAAGATTGTGGTAAAGGATGTGATCTTGGATAGTGAGATGTTTCCTTAGTTCTTACTTGAACTTTGTGGTTTTGATGGATGTCAATTACTAATTGAGTTGATTCTTGTCGGTATGTGTGGTTCCTTCCAGTTAAAAAAAAAGGGGTAAAACTGGTTTTTCGAGTGATTTCGCTTTTGGCTTGTGTGGCTTTATTTCTAAACTGCCTATTTGGAAAGTGGAAAAGATTTCGTGATAAATCCATTGATGTTGGATTGAGCTCTTCTAAGAGAACATGACCTTGAGTTGGAAGCATTTTTGACTCCTTTGTTTTCAGTTGAGTTCTTCATATAAGTGAGTTGGTAAGCGAGTTCTTTGTGCGTCCTTTGTTAAAGGAGATACTGCTTGCGCAGGTAAAGTGGTTGAGTGAGTGTTGGACCAAGAGTTCTGTTGGTTCTGTGCAGACAATGTACTTCGGTACAAAAAGGAAATTTAACCAAAGGTGTGTTGGATAGGTTCCTTAGTCACGGGAGTTTGTAGATTGGCATATCACTAGGACCGTCTCGAGTACTTGCGTGGGGTACGCAATGTCTTTTACATTCCGGTGCTGAGAGAACACATGAGAGGCCCGGAGCTTGAGATTTTGTTACAACTGTCGGCCATAGAGTAAGACCTTACCTAGAAGGCCCGTGTGTTAAGTTTACCTGCAAAGGTCAAGACTAGTGTTGAGGTGAAAGACGTTGGTATGCATCAAGGCGATGTGATCCCCTAAGTCTAAGAGAGGGAAACGACTTGGGAATTGGAGTCTTGCATGCGCGAGCGATGTCCAGAATTATTCACAGCAGGTACGTAGCAATGTTAGTGTAATACCCCAAAAAGTAATCGAAAGGATTTAACCGGGAGAGAATAATTAAATCAGGAGAGATTAATCGAAACAGGAGAGGGACCAAATATAAAATAGTTTTAGCAGCGTTTTGAGAGGGGGGTTTTCTGCTAAAGTGGGACAACTTGGGCCTGGACCTTGGCCCATTTGGCCCATAAGTGGCCGGCCAATAGGGTGGGGGGGGGGAACCCTAGCACCTCCCCCACCTCTCCCACTTTCCCCAACCCCTCCCTCCTATGGCCGCCACCCCAACCTCCCCCTCTCCCTTGCGCCCTGCCTCCTCCACCCCTTCTTGGTGCCTCCCCCTTGGTGCTGCACTTTCTTGCCCCTTGGAGCCACCTCCTTCCCGGTGCCGATCAGCCCGTCCGCCGGTTTTCGTGAAGAAAGGAGAGGAGTTTTGCGGGGCTGCTGTTCAAGAAGGAGAGGAGCTTCTTCAAGGATTCTTCGTCATCTCCCTGGGTGTTCTCAAGGGTAACGAATGTCGTTTTTGATGTTGGGTTAATCGTAGAGGTGAATTTCATTTGATCGATTGGATCGGATTAATTCTGTTCAATGTTCAATTCTGTCCAGAATGTTACGCGGCCAGTTTCATGTGTTTAGAGGCCGAATTAGGAGTTTTGGTCTCCTAGAGATTTGTAGGTCTTGTTCTTAGCTTTCATTGGCCGCCAAGAACGCTCAAATCCGATTAACGGTTAGAAAGTTATGAATTTTTTAGTATCGCTGTCCTGCTGATCTGTCAGTATTGGGACAGTCTGTAGAAATCTGAATTAATATATTAGTTAAAGACGAAATCAGAGGATCTCAATATAACGAACAATATGAGTAATTTCTATACCTTTTCATAGAGATAAAGAACGCAAGATTCGGACTCTCGTAGCAAAAGTTATGGTGGTTTTAGTGCACTGTCCAGAGAACCCGACGTGAATTCTGATGTTCTGTAGATTGGCTTGGTAGGGGAAGTAAATGGAAGAATCAAAAGGGCTCCCCAACTAGGTTTATTTAGGTAATTTAATTACCTTTTCAGAAAGTCTAAGATCATCTTATTTAGATTCTTGAGCAGAAAGTTATGTATTTTAGAAGTTGACTGTCTACAGTGTGCGCCAATTCGATCGCTAGAAATTGGAAGTTGGGAAACACTTGGGGGGTTTAGCAAGTTTATTTGTGTTGTTCTTATGCTCTTGGTTCAGTATGTTGTTCTTAGATTGGGTTATCTTAAAATTCAGGTGGGAGCGTGGTCCCGGGGCAGCATCCTCGTCGCGTCCACCGTTCGCTGCGGTTGAGGCAAGTATTCGGGCTATAATATATGTATGCTTGCATGATATGATTGTGGTGTATCTTGATCGTATAGCCTTGCATGCTGTTTATGAGATGAGTTCTTATTTATTTTGATGATTGCTAGTTATGGTTAAAGGTTCTTCCGCATGTTGTTATTGCTTCCGTGCTAATGAGAATATGTTGTATTCCCGCATATGAAAATGTTATCATGGTGCATATGCATGTTGAGAGCATACAGTGCCTTGGTCACATGGTGACCAAGTACATCTGATTGAGTCCCGTCATGTAGATGGCGGGCTTGAGGTCCCACATTCGTGGAATGTGGGCTAATGAACAAAGAGGTCCCCATCATTAAGATGATGGGCAAAGGTCCCTATACATGTGGTGTATAGGCTATTGGTCCTGTGCGGAGGGCACGAGCAAGGGAATATCTGGCTGACGGTTGTATACCCCGCATTACCGGTAAAATGCGAAAAGAGATAAAGTTCAAAAGGTGCATTGCATTGATTGCATTCCATGAGTATGAAAGCTATGAATAGTGTAACGTTATCGTGGAACATTGATGCTATGCTTGTGTTCTTGTTTATAGCCTTGTTGATACTTGCTGAGTCTTTGGGCTCACTCTTGCTTTGATATGTTTTAGGTACAACTGGCAGGAACGACATGCATGGGAGGGAGTAGATGTTGGATGCACTCACTACCTCACGACCTTAAGCCGTTTGCCATTTAAATTCATATCAGGATTAAGTAAACTGTTTGAAAATCACTCATAGATGGTTTGAGTATTTATGTTAATGGTGATAAAGAGAATAGCAAGTCTGGATTTTGTTTATTCGATCATCGTGCATGCTTGTGTAACCTTGATTATGAAGATATTGATAAATGCCATGATTAATTGTTGGAACCTCGGTATTGTTGAATATACAAAGGAGGTTTTGCCAAAAAAATTGGTAATTGGTCTTAGTTTAGTTTAATTTGATTTAATTTTAGTAGCATTCCAGGCTCAATGTTGAGTGAGGGTGTTCTGATTGGTATCGAGCGGGTTTTAGGTCCGTGGTTAATAGAAAAATATTAAATTGACACACTGTGCACAGTAGGTGGGGTTGGGAATTACATTACTTCCGCATTATTTGTTGTTATGTTACATTTGTTGAGTAATTGTGAATTGCCTCTGTGCTATATTTCTTGTTGTTAATCTATGTTACGATATTCTATATCTATAAATCTATTCTATGATTGCCATGAGATGATCATGTATAATCATATGTGATTATGTTGTTTATACGTGTCGATAATGGTTGTTAAGAAGTGGAGGCCGTGGTTGTGACCTTGGACCTTGTCAGGTTATACCACCGTTCGTAGTAGACGAATAGAGTAGTTACCCCGAATACCATAGTTGCAGGAGTTGAGCGTGAGCTGCTTTAGAAAGTTGTTTTCTTTCTTGATCTCTGTTCTTGGCAAATTCTTGTTCTGTGGTGGATGATGAATCTCTCTTAGGTTCGTGGATCATGGTAGTTGTTGTGTTTCTTGGTCTCTAATGGTTCTCTGAAACAATTATTTTTTTCCGACTGTTGAGTCGCTTTTGCTACTTGTGATCCTCGTCAATTGGCAATATTGATAATTCCATGGTTGTTCCTTCTTTCTCATTAGAAAATAATGACTCATTTATTCGTTTGATAGTTGAGTATTGAGAGTTTCTATTGCAAGTTTGTTAGCATGAGAAAGCTTTGGCTCTATGTGTTCCTTTTGGATTATTTCGAGCGTTGAAGTTTAAGGCATCTCTTTTCTGGTTGAAATTGTTAAAATCCTTTTGTGATACCTTGTTATGGTTAAATCAGAGATTGTAATCAAATAATGTGATATGGTATGGGAATCAAGTTGAGTCATTGGTATGGTGCATAACTAATATTAATTAGTAACCTTGGAAGTGAAATTGATTAAGTTGATGTTGTCTTTTTCTAGTTCTTGATGAGCGGTATATATGAGTAGTGGTGAGAGATATCAAGAAGAATGGAACCTTGATGAACTAGTCTGGTCATTAAAACTGTTTAGGTTGTTAAATTTGTTGGGTTCTTTGGTTTCCATGGATTAATTTAATTGTGTGGAAAGGAAAAATTAGAGGGAATACCATATTTACGTATTCTTTAGTATGATTAAATATCGGAATTGTGTTTAAACGGTTGAAGGAATTTAATATGGGTGGATCTAGAATTTATGAGAGGAGTTCTATATAGTTCCTCTATATAGATTGACGCAATGAAATTGGTTGTAGTGTTGTTAAGACTCTTGATCGATAGAAGATTTCGATTTTTTGAAGTTTTAGTGTATTTTTGCCGAAATCCAATGTGAGGAGGAACAGTTGAATATGTGCTTGTTATTATCCATGTGATTTGGGAAGGAAAGTATGTAGCAACTAGATTTTATAATGAAGCCAGTTGATAACAACAATGATTGTAGTATAACTGTTGTGTATTGAAGTTTGATGATGAGCATCGCTAAAAGTTGAACTAATATGACATAAGAGGTGGCTTATGCCCACATGATTGTGAAATAATTGGATGATAATGTGTCCTTGATGAAAGGGTTTTGGTAGGAGCTTTTCGATTGTGTAGTAGACCCCTTCTAACTTAAGAGGTCGTTGTAGTGAGGGTTTATGGTTTTGGGTATACTCTCATTTTGAAGATGGGATGAAAAGGTGTCGGGACACAAAAATACAATTCTGGACCCTCTGTGTATACTGCACTAGTCCAGGATCACGCTAGTGCACACAGTGGCAACATCGATGAAATATCATTTCCATATACAAAGGTGACTAATAAATAGGCAAATAACAATAAGTATCAGAGTAATGACCTTAAGGTCAAAGCTTACAATTAATGCCTCAGAAGGCGAATAGCTCAATGAAGTTGCAATGAGCGAAGCGGAATAACCGGTGAAGCCCATCCATATGCCCACGGGCAATGGTGGGTGCGCGACCTAGTTCTTCTTGATCCTTGAAGTAGACCTTGTTGACCGACGATTCCTCCATTTCTGTAGGTTTGGGCGCAAGTTTTACAACAAGCGTGAGTACACAACCGTACTCGCAAATCATACCACAGAATGCAATTTATAGATGCAGGCTTATTCCAAAGGAAATGGCTTCTGTGGTTATTTTGCAGAAATGCAACATTTGCAATTGAATACAAGTAATAGATTGAAAGCATAATTCAAAACAAATAGACAATATTAATTTAACAGTTGTTTTCACAAAGACACACAGCTAAACAGATTATTTCACATAGCCATATGATTGAGGTCACACCGCTCCCATCCCAACATTTTATGAAAATCTACCCCTCGTGTGAAATCCCCGAGCATGTCCATGACCGCGGACGCGGCTATTCGAATAGATTGTTTAACACTCTGCAGAGGTTGTATACTTTACCCACAAGATGCAATCAACTGGATCAGCTCTTGGGTTTTGTAGACATGTCTTTCACATAGAACACCTGATTCACATCAGCAGCAAGGACGAATGGTTCGTCTTTGTACCCAATATTGTTGAGGTCCACTGTTGTCATTCCATACTCCTTGTCGACTGTTACCCCGCCTCCGGTTATCTTCACCCATTGCACTGGAACAAAGGGACTTTAAAATTAGGTGCGTAGTCTAGTTCCCAAATCTCCTCTATCGGCCATAATATGTTTGCCTCTTTCCATTTGGGTCTGTGGCATCTCTGCGGACACCACTGTTTTGGTTCGTGCTCCTTTTATCTTGGGCTACGGTGTAAAATGTATTTCCATTTATCTCGTACCCTTTGTACGTGAGGATGTGCCACGACGGTTGCCTAACCAACAAATACAGTTGCTCATCAATATTGTCATCACTCGACATTCTTTTCGCAACCAACGCTGAAAGTTTCCATGTGATGACGCCTAATCCAAGCTTCATTCTTCCCCAAAGCCGGGATCGTAGGAATTCCTTGTGTACCTCGACATACGGCTCCACCACGGAGGAGTTTTGAAGAACTGTGTAGTGCGCTTTATTGAAATAATCGTCCCCCGTACCGATATATGTTTTATTCCCTAGTGTTCCCTTTCCACTAAGTCTCCCTCGTGTCGCGATTCGGGAACACCAATCGGGTCAAGGTCGGGAATGAAGTCAACACAGAACTCAATGACCTCCTCTCGTCCCGTAGCCCTTGGCGATGCTTCCTTCGGCCGAGCACGCCTGGTGAACATATTTCTTGAGACTCCATGAACCTCTCAAAGGGAACATGTTGTGTAGGAACACAGACCGAGAATATTAATCTCCTTGACCAGTGAACTAGGAGGTGTGTCATGATATTAAAGAAGGATGGAGGAACACCAACTCAAAGTCGACAAGACATTGAACCACATCATTCTCAGAGTAGCTAGTTCCATTGGATTGATTGCCTTCGAGAAATTGCATTGAGGAATGCACATAGCTTCACGGTGGCGGACGTACATGTGGAGGTAGAATTCCTCTTAAAGCAACCGGAAGCAATTGCGTCATAAGCACGTGGCGATCATGGGACTTTAAGTGTAGGAATTTCTTCTCGGCATTTTTATTATACGCTTTATATTGGAGGAGAATCGGATGGGACCTTGATGTTGTTTAGGCATTCAAACATGCTTTCCTTCTCTTGTTTGCTAAGAGTGAAGCTAGCGGTCTTAAGTAATGGCGTCCATCGTCTGTCTTCTCGGATGCAGTTGTCTCGTTCTTTCATGTCTTTGCAAGTCTGTCGTGCTTCGAGTGAATCCTTAGACTTTCCATACACATCCATGAATCCTAGCAGTTCACACAAAGATTCTTTGTCGGTGCATCACGTCGATCGCGTTGCGGACCTCTAGGACTTGCCAATAGGGTAGCTCCCAAAATATGGACTTCTTCTTCCACATGGGTGCGTGTCCCTAGCATCTTTTGGAACAGTTTATTGCCTTGTCCCTTTCCAAAGACTACTTGCACATCCTTGACCATATCAAGTACATCCTCCCAGTTCGGTTCTGAGGCTTGGTTCGGTGATGCGCCTTACCTTTAAAATGCTTGCCTTTCTTTCTTAGTTGGTGATTCATAGGAAGAAAACGGCGATGGCCAAGGTACCACGACCTTTCGACATTTTTTCAAATATATCACTGTCAATGTCATCAAAACATGTGTGCATGCATTGTATCCCTTGTTTATCTGTCTGAAAGATTACTTAGAGCGGGCCAATCATTGATTGTTATGAACAACAATGCTCGCGGTCGAAGTGTTCTGTTTGTACTCATCCCACACACGTACACTGGTTTGCTCCATAAGTGGAGTTCCTCAACTAATGGCCTCGGTAGACATCGATGTCGTTGCGGGTTGCCTCGGGCCTTGGATGAGCACCGCATCATAATGAACTTCCGCTTCATGCATAACCATGGAGGAAGGTTGTAGATACATAGAGTAATGGCCAAGTGCTATGACTAGTGCTTTGGTCCCCAAAAGGATTCATACCATCCGTACTTAAAGCGAACCTTAGGTTTCTTGCGTCATCCGCAAACTCCGGAATTCTCTGTCTATTGCTCTCCTTTGGGACCCATCGCAGGTGTCTCAACATGTTGTCTACCTTACGGTCTTCTTTGTGCCATCGCAACAACTTTGCATGGTCCTTGTTTCGAGCAGACGTTTGAGCGTGGTATTATAGGAGCATACCACATAACCTTGGCGAGGATTTTCTTCTGGGGCGTTCTTCGCCTCAACATCGCGAGGTCATCTCGCTTTGATCTTATATCGCGACGCTTTGCATACGGGCATTCATCCAAATTCTCGTAGTCCTTGCCATGATACAGATGCGATCATTACGACATGCATGTATCTTACGGATTTCTAATCCCAAAGGGCGACGACTGTTTTGCTTAAGCACGTAGTGGCGTGCAATTCGTTAGGCCGGAAGCATCTTTTTGGATCTTGATAATTGCCCAAATGCCTTGTCGGATACACCATTCTGTGCCTTCCATTGTAGCAACTCGATGTTGTACCCAACTTTTTGCCCATCTTCTACGGACGGGTATAGTAATTTCTTGTGATCGTCTAGCATGCGGTCAAACTTAGCCTTCTCCTTTTCACTTTCGCAATCTCTTTGTGCATCACGAATGACATCACCAAGAGCATCATCTTCACGAGTGTGTCTTACGCGCCTGCCTCTTCTTGATTTCGCCCATTGCGGTATCATCGAAGTCACCGTATTGAACAATAATGTCGTCGGGTCCAATTGTTCTTCTTCACCTTCTTCCATTATAACCCGGTTTCTCCGTGCTTGGTCCAACAAATATAGTTTGGCATGAAACCCGACTTCAACAAGTGTGAGTGAAGACTCCTTGAGCTAGAATATTCCTTCAAATTCTTACAGGGCACATGGACAAACACATGAAACCATCCCGCTTGTTTGCCTCGGCCACTCTTAAGAAATAATGCACACCATCAATGAACTCTTTGGAGCGCGATCGGCATTGTACATCCAATGGCGTGTCATCGTCGCATTATATGACATATCACATAATTAAATTTCTCATTTTGTAAACAAATGAAATTAAAAATACACCAAAATTCTCTATTTCTCTAATGAACTAATTGAGTAACATGCCATGGAACACCATCATGTGTCATGGCAAAACAATTTTCAGAATTTTGGATCATTAATTTAGCCTACAAAATTCATGGAATAATAATTAAATAAATAAGCATAAAATAGGTATAAATTCAACTTTGTCCAAATAGCCTCAAAATTTTTATATGGACTGTTCACAGTGTAACTTAGTGGAAAAACAAATTTCATGATTTTTGAAATTTATTGTGGCCTACAAAAATCATGAAAGTTCCATTTATGAATTAATTGGCAATTTTATAACATATAAAAATTATTCAAATTTCACATTTCATATTTTTCATAGATAGTATACATGTCAGAGAGCATACACAAAAACTTTCAGAATTTTGGAGCTTTAGATTTAATTATACAAAAATCACAAATCTCTGTACTATTCAAAAATCGAAAATAAAAGAAAAATGGACGCGGTCACGGTAGATGTCAAATGGACGGCGGGGTTAGCATCGAGGAGCTTACGCGAACACGCCGGTGAATACGGTTGAGTGAATGAGCGGCTCCGCGGTGGTGACAAGAAGGCGGCGGCGTGTCCATGGCGACCACGGCGTTCGGCTCTGTGATTTAACGCCAAACAGAGTTTAAATAGAAGGACATTTAGTCGGTTGGTGTTACCAACGGGACTAAATGTCAACCTTTAGTCCAGGTTGGTACTACAATCCGGGACTAAAGATTTAGTCCCGGATTGTAGTACCAACAGGGACTAAAGGTTGACATTTAGTCGGTTGGTAACACCAACCGGACTAAAGTCCCCTCCGCAAAGCTCGCTACGAGCCGTTGGGCGGGGACTTTTAGTCGGTTGGTGTTACCAACCGGGACTAAAGATATTTTTGGTCCCGGACGCAATTTTCTCCGAGACTATTGCCCATTTGGCAGTTCGACCAAAGGTCTGTTCTGTAGTAGTGTGATCACAACAAAACCTTTCAGAAACTTCATCTCAACATTGACACTCCCGATGTGCTTACAAACCGCTATGCCAACCCTAACGAAGTGCTTTGGCATAACACACATCGTTGGACAGGGAAGCGACGAATCGTCCTGCGATGTGAGCCGCCACTAAGGCTGAAACACACCTCCACCCTGGCACATAGCCTAACCTACAGCCTGAGTAATCAATGCCAAGAATCCATAACCTACTAAGTTAGGTCCGTCCCATACCAGGCATGTGGTCGTACAGTAAGGCTCAGTTCAATGGCGCACAAAGTTAAGTCCTTAATTGACCAAGGCAAGACTTCCATTTTCTAACTATGTCACAAAGATTATCATTCCCATCACAAAGTCCACCATATCACACAGCTTCCACCACTTGTCTCAGTCTAAATCCTTTACCACCCAGTTGGTTTCAGTGCAACACATGCCATCACGAAGTAATAACACATAGCACACAGTTTTACACGAAGTTCCATAGTCACTTAGTCATAGTTCATATTTGCGACTTTCATGAGATGTGAGACTCGTAGCATGGCTAAGCAATTGTACTCGCATCTAACCAACCCACGTTGGTGCTATAATATTACGAACTAATAACCAATCTAGGGTGACAAGGAATTATGACATACAAGGCCAAGGTGTGATAACAATTTGGATAATAACTATGCCCAAAGCATTTAAATAAATAATTAAAGTAGAATGCAATAATTTAACACAAAGTAATTTGAAAACTAGGTTCAAGATGATCAAAGGTATGACTTGCCTTGCTATAGCAATAGTGATCTTATTTTATCTTCAATCCTCTACTTGCTTGATCTTGAACTCAAAGTAATTTGACGATTCAAAGGTATGACTTGACTTAGTGATCTTATTTTATCTTCAATCCTCTACTTGCTTGATCTTGACTCCTTTGGGCGATTACGGGACTTGTCTAACGAAAGAAAGCGCAAAACAAACTAAATTCAAAAAGACAAATCAAATAAACTCCAAATTGAAATTGAATGGTACTGGAAGGTAGATAATGAATTTATATGAATTTAGAAACTTGAATGAGTTCAATCGGAATTCGGATGAAGAAGATATGGCTCTCGGAAGATTGAAATTCACATGAAATGATGAAAAAGCTCTACGGAATATTCTCAGAATATTCTATTCCGAAAATATTAGAAAAAGAATGAGTGTATGGCAGGTGGGACCGAATGATATTTATGAATTTCTAGAATTAAAATAATTCCAGAAATAAGGTAGAGAGAGTGACATGTGGGACCAATAAGATAAAAGGACTTTTCAAGAATTAAATTAATTCCCGAAAATAGGATTAGGGGTTGACACGTAGGTCACTGGTCTATGGACCAGGTCCACAGAGATATGCTAGTCCACGGTGGACAAAGCTCATGAACAGAGTTGACCAAGATTTGACTGACATGCGGGACCCGCATGTAAGAGAGAGAGAAATAGTTAGGGTGTTTAATTGAGAGGATAGATATTTATGGTTTAGATTAATTGATTGACAAGAAGACCATACATGAGAAAGAGAAAAGATAACAGAGAGGAAGCATGTGTTTAGGCGCACATACATCTCGTACTGACAATGCTTATTACTTGCATAGTCCAGAGGAAACAAAGCATGGAGCTTCATGGCTTGTTCTTGTGGCAAGGAATTGGCAGCCAGGAAGCATGAACTAGCAGGAAGTGGCAAAGCAAAGAGAAGAAAGAGTCAACAGAGAGAACACCACAGCAGAGGGGCTCGGCCGGTTATGGCGCATGGCGTCGGCGACATCAATTTTCCTGGCATTGCGATGGAAAGCAATGAGAGAAATAATTAAGAGAAGGATCACCATAGGAGACACATGCACTTGGATTGTTGGATTGGATGACATAGAACCATACATAGAAGAACCACGTTCTGGACAATCAACAACGGCAATAGATGAAACGCTACGAGGCGAAATTACAGGAGCAACACATGAGCGCAGCGCACGGTATACATGCATGAGCGATTGCACGCGGAGTGGCCGGCGGCGAGGCGGCGTAACAGCGGCGAAGGGCAAAGCGGAAAGGAAACGACGAGCGGACGCGATGGCGCGGTCGATTTTGGAAAAACTCACCGAGGAAGCGAGCAACGCGGCGAACACGGTTTGGCTCTAATGGCGGCGATGCTCGGCGATCTTGGCGAAGTGGATGGAACCATGACGTAGAGGGCGATGACGCGAAGCCAACGCTGCAGACGGTTCGTCCGGCGGACGTCGGACGAAGGCGCAGTTCGCCGGAGAAGACCTTCGGTTGGAGCTCGGTTTTCTGGAGATTGCGGTGAAAATAGATCGGTTTGGAGGAGAAGAGGGGATCAAGACGGACGCGTGGGCGCAAACGGCTCGCTTTTATATGCACCGTAGAGGAAGATATGGAAGTTTGAATTTTTCAGTTTGAAACGAACACGTTCTGGAGATGCGTTCGGTTCGGCAGAGGAACACGACGAACAGTACCTCGCGATTACTGTAGCATGTGGGTAGGAGAGAGAAAACAGCAGATTTCCGGAATTAAAAGAAATCCCAAAAATCATGGAGACCAAATAAAATAGCAAACAAATCCAGAAAAATCTCAGAAAATACCCAAAAATTCCTTGGAACACAAGGAAGCCAAATAACACAAGTTTTTATTTAATTCATGTTTATATTAGTCAAATTAAATATTTTTAATTTAGAAAATTCCCAATTATGCTTTATTAATTCAAATAAAATTGGTGAAATTTTCCAGGGACCTAAACTACTCAAAAGATTTTTGAAAAGCCAAATTTTGGGACGTTACAAAAGGTAGTATGGAACAATTTGGTGAAACATTGGGGGCTTTCTAATGGAATAGATGATGATAAATATTCGTATTCAGAGTATATTATTCTTGATGTTAGTAAGATTATGTGCGAGAGATTGTGACTTGTGTGTGTGGAGATGATTCTTTTAGAAATAAAGTAATTTGATCGTCTTTCGTAATTTGGATTTAGTAAAAGTGTTTCGAGATTGCGTTGGTGATCATTTGGACCTCTTGAGTTATGTGGTGATTGAGTTGCTTTGAGCAAAGTGACATGTTGAAAGATTTTATCGGTTATTAAGTGGTATCTATGACTTGGTCTTAAGAGCTTATCCTGTTTAAGCTGGCAAAGTGATGTAGTAATCACAGAAAATAACATTTCTTGTTAAAGGAATGAGTCAAGTATAAGTAATTGAGCTTTAAGTCTCGTTTCGCATCTTGCAGTTTATTTGAGAGTGCTTAAACCTTATGCAGTTGTTCCATAAGAGTTTATCAATATTCAAAGGGTATTACCTTCTTCTCATTTGTGGTTTGGTATTCGCTTTGGTAGGGCTTGACACTCATCGTTGATTTTCCTTATGTTTTTAGTACTTTGCTTAAGTGACTATTTTCCTTGGTCATGTGTTCACTGCGGTGGCACATGTTTTCCTAGTTGATGAAAAATTGGTTCTATTCGCTCTTTCTTTGGAGAAAGAATCAACCTATTCGTTTCAGCTGAGCCTTTTGAGGTGTTTAATAATTGTGGTTGTGAAACTTTGGGTTGTAAGTTATTCGATGAGCATTGGAGGGTGAAATAATTTCGTAATATAGTTCTTTGAGAGAAGTCTATCTCAGTGGAAGCTTGTCTTGATGTTAAACTAATTGCATTGTTACAGCTAGTAGAACCTATAGTGATTGTGATCCAAGATCTTTTGTTCACTTCGGGTGGAATATTAGAATTACTGAAAGTATGAAAATCTTGACCAATTTTATAGAGTATCGTAATTTGGTAGTATTGAGAGGTTGCGAATTGTTACTCTTGATGATGTGGTTTAATGAGAGTAGGAATACAAAGTAATCGAATCGTCATGTCAAATAATGGGATAATGGAAAATGTTGAGTTAATGTCAAGAATGATTTGGCTTAAATGAGTAACCTTCTGAGAGTTATAATCTTTGTAGAGGTAAACGGGTCAAGAAAATATTTTCATGATGATGTTAGTGAGTGAGTATGAGGAATTGTGGATTTTTAGGATTTGATCGAGGATTTCCCTATCTTTTTATGAGAAGTTAGTTGCAAGAGTCTTGGAGGTGAAATGTGGACTTTGCATTGTTATGCTAGAACCTTGAGTCACCCAAAGATTATGTGTAGAGGAAGTAGAATAAGGGTGGATTGCGAACAGTGGGATGATCGTTGATAACACCTTTCTGATGTAGTACATGAGAGTGTGTGATGTGAATTCGAGTAGTTTGTTCTTAAAAGGGTTGAGGTGATATGATTGTGCGAGAGATCTAATTTGGGGATACTTTACGAGTGTCTTTTGTCAAATGAATTTCATCGATAAAGGAAATCGGTTAGAGAATTTTTGTGAGATCATTAGAGTCCCTATTCAAAGGTGTAGACAAGGTGTTTCGATTTGGGTTTGGCGTTGAGATCGCCAAGTTAAGAGTAACAAGTTAGTGTGTT
The DNA here is from genome assembly GCA_036346255.1 of Ampelocalamus luodianensis. Lineage (NCBI taxonomy): Eukaryota > Viridiplantae > Streptophyta > Magnoliopsida > Poales > Poaceae > Ampelocalamus > Ampelocalamus luodianensis. The sequence goes on along the minus strand of CM070617.1, from coordinate 59,184,607 downwards.
GTGCGATGATTGGGATTCCATAGTTTGAGGGAAATTTTGGTCCTAAAAGAGAAACTGAGAAATTGATGCTTCATCAAGAAGTGAAACGTTTTCCTGATTCTCGTTTGAGTTCTGTGCTGTTGACTATTGACTATCGTAAGTTGGGCTCGGTATTTACGTTGGTGTGTGATTCTTTCCAGTTCAGATGGAATCAAAGAAATATTTGACTTGGGTTTTCGAGTGATTTCTCATTTGGATTTTGTGACGTCTATTCGCAATCTACCACTTGGAAAAAATGGAAATAGTTTTCGTGATGAAATTCCTATTTCTGGATTTAACTTTTCAGTACCGAGTTGGTAACGTTTGGTTGCGATGAGAGTCCTTCTTTTTTCAGTTGGGCTATGTCGGTAAAAGAGTGTGTTTAAAGCGAGTTCTGTTGTGTGGTTCTGGTTAAAAAAGGTGATCCTTGCTTTAGTGAGGAGTTTATTTGAGAGGTGGAACACGAGTTCCGTGTTCTATGTGCATGTCGTGTGGTTTGGTAACTTTGGGAAGTTTAATCCAAGATACATTGGGTTGTTCTCGCTAGTTGGCGTATCGCGAGGACTGTCTCGAGTCGTCTTGCGCAGATGCGTAACGTCTTGTATGTTCTGGTGTTGAGTGAGTATCCGGAGATCCGAGTTTGAGGTTTCGTTTGTGCCGTTGACCATCGAGTGAGATCTTACCTTTGAGTCTCATGTGTTGAGTGTACCTGTAAAGTCAAGACGAATGTTGAGGTGTGGATGTTGGTATCCATCAAATGCGACGTGGTTCCATAAGCCCGAGGGGAAAGTGACATGGAAGCTAGAGGTCTCGCATGCGCGAGGGTTGTCCAGAGTTGTTCACACCGGAGACGTGTTAAACGTTGTTTTGTTTCAATTGTGATTGTTCTTTCATGTAGAACAACGAGTAGAATTCGAGGTCGAATTCAGTTTAAGGGGGGTAGAATGTAATACCCCAAAAAGTAATCGAAAGGATTTAACCGGGAGAGAATAATTAAATCGGGAGAGATTAATCGAAACAGGAGAGGGACCAAATATAAAATAGTTTTAGCAGCGTTTTGAGAGGGGTTTTACGCTAAAGTGGGACAACTTGGGCTGGACCTTGGCCCATTTGGCCCATAAGTGGCCGGCCAATAGGGTGGGGAAACCTAGCACCTCCCCCACCTCTCCCACTTTCCCCACCCCTCCCTCCTATGGCCGCCCCAACCTCCCCTCTCTCTTGCGCCTGCCTCCTCCACCCCTTCTTGGTGCCTCCCCCTTGGTGCTGCACTTTCTTGCCCCTTGGAGCCACCTCCTTCCCGGTGCCGATCAGCCCGTCCGCCGGTTTTCGTGAAGAAAGGAGAGGAGTTTTGCGGGGCTGCTGTTCAAGAAGGAGAGGAGCTTCTTCAAGGATTCTTCGTCGTCTCCCTGGGTGTTCTCAAGGGTAACGAATGTCGTTTTTGATGTTGGGTTAATCGTAGAGGTGAATTTGATTAGATCGATTGGATCGGATTAATTCTGTTCAATATTCAATTCTGTCCAGAATGTTGCGCGGCCAGTTTCATGTGTTTATAAGCCGAATTAGGAGTTTTGGTCTCCTAGAGATTTGTAGGTATTGTTCTTAGATTTCATTGGCCGCCAAGAACGCTCAAATCCGATTAACGGTTAGAAAGTTATGAATTTTTTAGTATCGCTGTCCTGCTGATCTGTTAGTATTGGGACAGTCTGTAGAAATCTGAATTAATCTATTAGTTAAAGACAAAATCAGAGGATCTCAATATAACGAAAAATGTGGGTAATTTCTATACCTTTTCATAAAGATAAAGAACGCAAGATTCAGACTCTCGTAGCAAAAGTTATGGTGGTTTTAGTGCACTGTCCAGAGAACCCGACGTGAATTCTGATGTTCTGTAGATTGTCTTGGTAGGGGAAGTAAATGGAAGAATCAAAAGGGCTCCCCAACTAGGTTTATTTAGGTAATTTAATTACCTTTTCAGAAAGTCTAAGATCATCTTATTTGGATTCCTGAGCAGAAAGTTATGTATTTTAGAAGTTGACTGTCTACAGTGTGCGCCAATTCGATCGCTAGAAATTGGAAGTTGGGAAACACTTGGGGGGTTTAGCAAGTTCATTTGTGTTGTTCTTATGCTCTTGGTTCAGTATGTTGGTCTTAGATTGGGTTATCTTAAAATTCAGGTGGGAGCGTGGTCCCAGGGGCAGCACCCTCGTCGCGTCCACCGTTCTCGCACGGTTGAGGCAAGTATTTGGGCTATAATATATGTATGCTTGCATGATATGATTGTGGTGTATCTTGATCGTATAGCCTTGCATGCCTGTTTATGAGATGAGTTACTGTTTATTTTGATGACTGCTAGTTATGGTTAAAGGTTCTTCCGCATGTTGTTATTGCTTCCGTGCCAATGAGAATATATTGTATTCCTGCATATGAAAATGTTATCATGGTGCATATGCATGTTGAGAGCACAGTGCCTTGGTCACGTGGTGACCAAGTACATCTGATTGAGGTCCCGTCATGTAGATGACGGGCTTGAGGTCCCCACATTCGTGGAATGTGGGCTAATGAACAAAGAGGTCCCCATCATTAAGATGATGGGCAAAGGTCCCTATACATGTGGTGTATAGGCTATTGGTCCCTGTGCCAGAGGGCACAGGCAAGGGTATACAGCGACGGTTGTATACCCCGCATTACCGGTAAAATACGAAAAGAGATAAAGTTCAAAAGGTGCATTGCATTGATTGCATTCCATGAGTATGAAAGCTATGAATAGTGTAACGTTATCGTGGAACATTGATGCTATGCTTGTGTTCTTGTTTATAGCCTTGTTGATACTTGCTGAGTCTTTGGGCTCACTCTTGCTTTGATATGTTTTAGGTACAACTGGCAGGAACGACATGCATGGGAGGGAGTAGATGTTGGATGCACTCACTACCTCACGACCTTAAGATGTTTGCCATTTAAATTCATATCAGGATTAAGTAAAATGTTTGAAAATCACTCATAGATGGTTTGAGTATTTATGTTAATGGTGATAAAGAGAATAGCAAGTCTGGATTTTGTTTATTCGATCATCGTGCATGCTTGTGTAACCTTGATTATGAAGATATTGATAAATGCCATGATTAATTGTTGGAACCTCGGTATTGTTGAATATACAAAGGAGGTTTTGCCAAAAAAAATTGGTAATTGGTCTTAGTTTAGTTTAATTTGATTTAATTTTAGTAGCATTCTAGGCTCAATGTTGAGCTAGGGTGTTACAGTTGGTATCAGAGCGGGCTTTAGGTCCGTGGTTAATAGAAAAATATTAAATTGACACACTGTGCACAGTAGGTGGGGTTGGGAATTACATTACTTTCGCATTATTTGTTGTTATGTTACATTTGTTGAGCAATTGTGAATTGCCTCTGTCCTATATTTCTTGTTGTTAATCTATGTTACGATATTCTATATCTATAAATCTATTCTATGATTGCCATGAGATGATCATGTATAATCATATGTGATTATGTTGTTTATGCGTGTCGATAATGGTTGTTAAGAAGTGGAGGCCGTGGTTGTGACCTTGGACCTTGTTAGGTTATACCACCGTTCGTAGTAGACGAATAGAGTAGTTACCCCGAATACCATAGTTGCAGGAGTTGAGCGTGAGCTGCTTTAGAAAGTTGTTTTCTTTCTTGATCTCTCTTCTTGGCAAATTCTTGTTCTGTGGTGGATGATGAATCTCTCTTAGGTTATCCATGTGATTTGGGAAGGAAAGTATGTAGCAACTAGATTTTATAATGAAGCAAGTTGATAACAACAATGATTGTAGTATAACTGTTGTGTATTGAAGTTTGATGATGAGCATCGCTAAAAGTTGAACTGATATGACATAAGAGGTGGCTTATGCCCACATGATTGTGAAATAATTGGATGATAATGTGTCCTTGATGAAAGGGTTTTGGTAGGAACTTTTGATTGTGTAGTAGACCCCTTCTAACTTAAGAGGTCGTTGTAGTGAGGGTTTATGGTTTTGGGTATACTCTCATTTTGAAGATGGGATGAAAAGGTAGTATGGAACAATTTGGTGAAACATTGGGGGCTTTCTAATGGAATAGATGATGATAAATATTCGTATTCAGAGTATATTATTCTTGATGTTAGTAAGATTATGTGCGAGAGATTGTGACTTGTGTGTGTGGAGATGATTCTTTTAGAAATAAAGTAATTTGATCGTCTTTCGTAATTTGGATTTAGTAAAAGTGTTTCGAGATTGCGTTGGTGATCATTTGGACCTCTTGAGTTATGTGGTGATTGAGTTGCTTTGAGCAAAGTGACATGTTGAAAGATTTTATCGGTTATTAAGTGGTATCTATGACTTGGTCTTAAGAGCTTATCCTGTTTAAGCTGGCAAAGTGATGTAGTAATCACAGAAAATAACCTTCCTTGTTAAAGGAATGAGTCAAGTATAAGTAATTGAGCTTTAAGTCTCGTTTCGCATCTTGCAGTTTATTTGAGAGTGCTTAAACCTTATGCAGTTGTTCCATAAGAGTTTATCAATATTCAAAGAGTATTACCTTCTTCTCATTTGTGGTTTGGTATTCGCTTTCAGTAGGGCTTGAGCCCTCGACTGTTGACTTTCCCTTATGTTTTTCGAGTACTTTGCTTAAGTGACTATTTTCCTTGGTCATGTGTTCACTGCGGTGGCACATGTTTTCCTAGTTGATGAAAAATTGGTTCTATTCGCTCTTTCTTTGGAGAAAGAATCAACCTATTCGTTTCACCTGAGCCTTTTGAGGTGTTTAATAATTGTGGTTGTGAAACTTTGGGTTGTAAGTTATTCGATGAGCATTGGAGGGTGAAATAATTTCATAATATAGCTCGCTGGTAGGCACTCGGTGTGCCCGGCAATCGGTTCTTCAAGGGTAACCTCGTTTTCCCCTCGTTTAGATGCTTTAGCACTTAATTGTTCTATGTCGGTAATTCTGTCGTCTAAGGGCAGATCGTGTTAGAGGGACGTTTTGATATAGTTAAGTGCGGATTCAGTCTCGGACATCTCCTAGGAAGTTGTAGAGGACGTCAATAGCTTTCAATGAAGTGCTAGAACGTAATTTTTGGACCTCTGTAGCAAAAGTTATGATTTTATTGGTGCGGCTATTCTGCAACCCTGTCAGTTTCTGGACAGGTTTTAGTGAGCTGACCTTTACGATCAGTTAAAGAGAGAATTAGAGGATCTCAGTATAACAAAAGTTGTAGATAATTGTCGTAGCTTTCAGAGAAGCTCAAGAACGTGAAATTTGGGTAAACGAGCTGAAAGTTATGTTAGTTTTAGTGCTCTGTGCAGAAAGGGTGACGTGAAATCGATGTTTTGTTAATCAGCTTAAAAGTGATTTTAGATGGCCGAATCAGGGAGGCTCACCAACTAGGTTTAGTTGGGAAATTTGATTACCTTTCAATGAAGTCCAAGAACACCTAATTTGGACCAATGTACGGAAAGATATGAATCTTAGAACTTGACTGTTCACAGAGGGCATTTCAGTACTTAAGAAAGCGGAGTCGGGATCGCGTTGCAATTTGCTACTTGATGAGTTCGCTTATTTAATTCATGTTTTTCGTTACTATGGTCTTAGTTTATATTCATAATGTATTAGGTGGGGGATTGATACGGGGGGAGGCCCGATCTTCTCAGTGAGGAACCGTGGATAGTTGATGCGAAGTAGACGATGTCGCTAGCTGAACACTCGCGCCAACGCACGAACCCTCAACTCTTCGGAATACACCCAAAACACATCGGGTAGTTGTTCGTCGCGAGACCACGAGCGATTTAACGCCAAGTCCCAATTCCCAATGGAGCGACGGCTTGACCTTGGATTGCGAACAAAACAAATGGATCGCCTAATTCTCTCTCAAAGTCCTCGCATGAACTCGGTGTCGAAAGAACAAGCAATAGCTATGTTTCAATCTTATGCATAAACTGGTCTACCTCTATAGTGCGGCCATGGGAGTTTATATAGCCTCCCACGCAAGCACAAAACTCGGATGAACAGAACCAAGTGCTCTGATAATCCGAGTCCGACCGTCCCCTTTGCTCTGATAATCCGAGTCCAATTCATTCACGTGAACATAATCGATTCAAAAAACGTCCTACTTTAATTTGGAAATTTAAACTAGTCTCCTCTCGGTTTCCCTTGTATTGTGAGCTTTCCTTCTCTTAGCTTGCGAGAATATGTTCGATGCACTTGATGCTTCTTTTATGCCAATGTAACCCTTGTTGCCATGTCACCATATGTCTTTCTTGACCGCTTGCATGTGCTAGGGTTTTATCCCGAGAGCACGTTCCCTCTCGTTGGCCACATGGGTTTCTTCTCCTTGTTGGCGCATGTGTTTCTCCTCCATGAATTTGTTCCCGGCCTCCTCTCCTCCCTCTCGGTTCCAAAGTCTTTAAATTTGTCAAACACGAGAATGCACCAAGTATTGCTTTAGGTAGTAACCAATTCTCATTGGCAACAAAGGAAATTCATTAAGAAACAAATGCACTGTTGTTTGAGAAGTTTAGCTCCTGCTTCACGAATAACCTCATAAGTAGTAGGGATATCCTCATCATCCTCCCTTTCTTCAAAAAAGCCGTCCTCGGCTTTTGATAACTGAAGATGTGCTAGACAAAAATACAACGTATATGCATGGTATATATATTTGTCATCCAAACTCCTTTAAGCTAGCACATGATGATTTCTTTGAAAGTGTAATAAACAAAAGAACAACGATATATCGTGGTATATGTATGCATCAATTGTTGTGACATTCTCGTTGTTGCGCACAAAATAATTAGGATCATAGCAGCCATAGGATGTATTTGATATACATTGCGATACTTTCGGTCACATCATTCTCCCTCCCATGAGAAAAAATCGTCCTCAACTTTGGTAAGTACATGGACAAGATATAAGAGGACCCACTAGATCAAGTTGTTCAAATATTGGAGAGAAAAATTTTAGTTTCTTCCATGCTTCAACTCGACTACGTTGTTTACATGTATAGGAGAAACAAGTAGGCATCATATTGCGTTCTAAACAATAGGCACTTGTATTAAAATCCATCTCAAAATGATCATGATATTTCTCAATAGATGGTTTCGCAAAACATGCAAGTTTAAATCAGCAAGATTATCACGGGTAATGCATATTCGATAAACATAGAACTTGTCATCTACACCATAATCTCCAATCAAATTGAATGTATATGTGTAGGCATAAGTACTAACGAGTGATTTTAAACATGAAACTTTAGCAAGATTCTCAATCACACTAGATAGCTCTCTATGAACATCGAACATGATATAGTATAAAAGATCATCAAAAGATATTTTAGTAAGAACGTCCTTATGGGTAATCAATTCCACATTATGTAAATTGAGCGTACAAATTTCAGAACATGGAATATTCAAAGGAACACTAGAGATCGAACTAAATGCACGTACCTCTTCTTGATGAGTATGCAATTCAACACCATTATGTTACCTTTACCATCCTCCTCGGTTGTTGTAGGTGTTGTAGATATCAAATCATCATCATGAAACCATTGGATTGCAAGCACTCTATCCCCACCGTGGTTATCTCCTCGTCTTTCACGTCCAACGGTGCGGTTGTTCAACTTTCAACTCATTTTCTTTAATATCAACTTTGCACAATGTGAGAAACAACACTAGAAGTAGAAAATAAATCGTGAATTTCAGTAGTAACCTCACTTTGACTATCATCTACTTCTCTCTTTTCTGTTGGTGCATCTTTCTCACACTCAATAGAGATGCTCTCAACCTCACATATGGTGGAATCACAGACTCACTCTCTTTATCATTCTCACTCAATTTGGCTATGTGGCACTCATTCTCATATGGGTTTGGATACATCCCGTCCCCCAAAGATTGTGGGTCAGCAATTGAGCAATTACCAGTAACCACAAACTCTTCATGAAGCAATGGGGCAGCACTACACGAAACATGTACCGAAGGGAATGTCCCATGCTCGGTCGCCTTCACATGTGATATACTAGCGGCATTTAAACCTTTTCGTGGACAAGTCAACTTGTCAAGTAGAGAACGCTTGTAGTGGCGAGGTACAAAGCGTGCCGGAAATCTTGCTTCATCCGCTCCCACGTGATGTCGGCAATTCATGGCGCTCCATACGCTACGAATAAAGCGCTCCCACCAATGTGTGGCATAATCACCAAGCCACTAGACGCAAGTAAAGCTTCCTCTCATTGGTATAGTTGTGCATCCGAAATAGAGTATCAATTTCTAGCTCTCAAGTGAGATATTCTTGTACATCATGCGACCGGAAAATATAGGGATAGAAAATTTGGGCTTATCGTGAAAATCCTTACGATGCACGTTTGGTTGATTGAACATGGCGTGCGGCTCAAGAAGTTGTTGTTGATGTCCGTGCGTAGTTGCGTAACCTCCTCTCGAGGTTGTTCAATCCATCGAACGGACCCGAGCTCATCGCGCACACCATTATCACGATCATGAAGTTGCTTTTGTAGCGTCCCACACAACCGTGTATACTCAGTCCACATAACAGGTGGATTCTCCGATGACGACATGGATACAACTCACAAATAGCAAATGAAATTATATCGGGTTAGTAAAAAAACTTGCTCTCTCGCTGCAACTCAGCATCACGAACATAAGACAAGCTTACCGTTCCAAAGTGAATCAAGGACGGCAAATCGGCAGTTGTGACGTGGCGACCTTAACCCGTAATGTATGAGCGTAACCAAGAGCAAGGAGTACACAAGCGGGTGTAGGTGGAGCTCGGACGGTATGTGTATATCCTATGCAATCGATATTCAAGGTATTGTAAAGCTAAGTAATGATCCAAGCTAGAGTATTTTGCCTATGTGCTGATCCAAAGGTTTAAGCGAAGTGTATGAGCGCACAAACAAAGATAAATGTGACTTAATGCAAACAAAAGAATGAGCTAGTGAGAGACAAACTGAAATTGAGATGAAAACTAGCTCATTTTTGCACCAAGTACTATGAGAGACGCTAGCCAATTGCAAAGATATCAATGTTAGGGCACAAGATTGCTCAAATAGATTAAATACACAATCTGAAATTGTGGACTAAGGTTTACTCTTCCCAATTTCGGCCAGCCCCTTTTGTTTGTTTTTTTTCAAAACCGCATGAACAAAGCTCTTAGCCCTTGGCTATTAAGGAAACCGAAAGGAAAAAATTTGTCTTGGTATTTGCGGGTTTGATCTTTTGTTTTTAATACCTTTTCAAGCCGTGGCTTTTTCTTGTAACCATTGCCTTTTCCTCTTTTCTTCTGCAATGGCGAAATAGGGTTTGCTCCTCTTGATTGCACAAGTCTCACAATTCAACAACGTGTAAATAAACCAAAGAACACCCTAGTGCAATGTACAAAAGCTAGTCTCAAGGATGAAAGGATATAAGTGAAGCTCAAGAAACCCAAAGTGTTTTGGTCAGCTATCTCGTTTTGGGTGCTAATTAAGGAGTTCAATCAGCAATTTGGTACGGTTTATGTGAACACAACGATTAAGCAACGCAAAAAGGAACACATGGATCAGCACTAAAAACAAAAACTCTAATGGATGAAAACTTAACTAAACGCACAAGAAATAACAGATTAAACTACGGTTTTGGTATTGCAATTTTCGGTTTATTGGACGATAGGATAGAAAACGAATCTAACTACGGGTAAAGAAATTCTCACTAAGTAAACCTAGAATCTGATACCATATGATACGGGGGAGGCCCGATCTTCTCAGTGAGGAACCGTGGATAGTTGATGCGAAGTAGGCGATGTCGCTAGCTGAACACTCGCGCCAATGCACGAACCCTCAACTCTTCGGAATACGCCCAAAACACACCGGGTAGTTGTTCGTCGCGAGACCACGAGCGATTTAACGCCAGTCCCAATTCCCAATGGAGCAGCGGCTTGACCTTGGATTGCGAACAAAACAAATGGATCGCCTAATTCTCTCTCAAAGTCCTCGCATGAACTCTGGTGTCGAAAGAACAAGCAATAGCTATGTTTCAATCTTATGCATAAACTGGTCTACCTCTATGGTGCGGCCATGGGGGGTTTATATAGCCTCCCACGCAAGCACAAAACTCGGATGAACGATGGCAAGAGTGCTCTGATGTCTGAGTCAGACAACTGTTCACTACTCTGATCCGAGTCCGATTCTTGTTCATGTGAATAGTAATCTAATTCAAAAAACGTCCTACTTTAATTTGGAAATTTAAACTAGTCTCCTCTCGGTTTCCCTTGTATTGTGAGCTTTCCTTCTCTTAGCTTGCGAATTTGTTCGATGCACTTGATGCTTCTTTTATGCCAATGTAACCCTTGTTGCCATGTCACCATATGTCTTTCTTGACCGCCCTCATGTGCTAGGGTTTTATCACGAGAGCACGTTCCTCTCATTGGCCACATGGGTTTCTTCTCCCTTGTTGGCGCATGTGTTTCTCCTCCATGAATTTGTTCCCGCCTCCCTCTCCTCCTCTCGGTTCCAAAGTCTTTAAATTTGTCAAACCTGAGAATGCACCAAGTATTGCTTTAGGTAGTAACCAATTCCCATTGGCAACAAAAGGAAATTCATTAAGAAACAAATGCACCTGTTGTTGAGAAGTTTAGCTCCTGCTTCACGAATAACCTCATAAGTAGTAGGGATATCCTCATCAGGGATTGGTACCGGAGGCAGCACCGTCTTCACGTTCTCCTTTCGCACGCGGTTAAGGCAAGTGCATTGTTTGATTCGTGGTTGCGATTGATTGGTGATTGTGTGCTTTTTTCGATATGTGTTAGTATAGTGAGATTGATGGCATGACGTTGGTTTAAGATTGGTGGATGCTCCAAATATGTTTATGCTCTGTTGTGGTATGATGTTATCGTTTTGTGGTAAATTGATGATGATTAAATGATGAGCATGTGCATATTGAGATCATGTTGAGGCTTGGTCACGTGGTGACCAAGTATGTTTCCTTGAGATCCCGTCATGAATGTGGCGGGCGAGATCCCCACACTCGTGGAGTGTGGGCATGAGGCCCCAATACTTGCGGAGTATTGGGCAATTGGTCCACGTGCGTGCGCGCCTGAGCATGGGTATCGACGGCGGTTGCATACTTTGCATTACGGTGTAATGCACAAAGAAAGATAAAGAGAAAGGACCCTTGAGCATTGCATTTGCATATGAGATGTTCTATTGTTGATGTCCTTTACATGGATGCGATGTTATAGTTTCTTTATGTACTTGCTGAGTCTGTGGACTCACTCTTGCTTTATTGTTGTTTTAGGTACTGAGCCAAGAGCGACATGCATGGGGAAGTAGTCGCTAGTCACACACTTGCCACATGAACTAAATAAAGATGAATGATCTTCAAAACGTAATTGTTTTAGTAATTGGGCGAGATGCCTAAAGATTTATTATGTTTCGTCTCATGCAATGGATTAAATGTAATAATGATGAGTAGTAGAAATTCATATCTCTCTAGTTATGTTAGATACTTAGCATGTCTTTGATTATCTTTTGATGTCTTTGGAAGAAGGTTTTAGTTAATATTTGAATTGTCTGTGTGTTGGAACCTTCGTGTAATTAACTTTACAAGGGAGGTTCTGCCAAAATTTATTAAGATTGTCTAGTTTGGAATTATTAGAGTTTGTTTAGTAGCATTCCAGGCTCATGTTGGGCTGGGGTGTTACACTTTCCCTCTCTCTCTTCGCACGCGCGCGTTTCGCCTCAGCCGTTGGATTCGTTTTGAACGGTCAGATGTGGTTTGATCGTTCAGAGGTCCGAACGTCACCATCGGTTTAGATCGTTCGATCCAAGATGGACGGTCAGATAAAATGTGATCCGATCGCTCGCGCGCATCCTCGCCTTCGCTCTCTGACAGGTGGGCCCGCCTTGTCAGGGTCGTTGTCCCCGCCCGCTTTCTTCTCCGATGAGACGCCCGAGTTCGCCTTTTTTTTGAATTTCAAACGCGCCGCTCTTATCCCCTAGAATCTCGCGTGCGTGCGCACGATCTCCATGCTCACCTCCGCCTCGACCCCCACCTTCTTTCCCTCTTCTCCGCGTCCGGTGCGCCACGACCCCGCAACCGCCGCCGCCATGACCCCACGATCTCTCCCGCCACCTCGTGCACGCCCGGGGCCTATAAAAGGCACCCTCGGCACCGCATCATCCTCTGCAACTCCAATCCCCAACTCCCCCTCCTTTCGAGCTTTAGCACCGCCGCGATTTAGTTTTTAGGGTTTCTTGCCGCAAGTTGTTTTCTTCATTTTGTGCCGCCGTCGTCGCCACCGCGTGGTCATGGAGTGCACCGCTGGGTTGACCGTCACCAGAGCTTCCTCGCGCACCCACCCGCGTCGCCGGAGCGCCACCGGAGCTCCCATCCGACAAAAACCGAAAGTCTCTGTCGCTTCGACCTCGCCGCCAGCCACCATCGTCGTCTTCTCGCGCCGGTGAGCACACCAATAGGTTCGCATTAGTCCCCTCTACACGTTGGTACCATCCACCCTCGCTGGCGAACCGCCGTTCGCCGTTGTCATTGGTTCCCCAGCGCCGCCGCCGTCGATCTGACGTGGCGTTGCCGTGTCGGCCGCCACCTCACCTCCGTGCGCGCGTGTCATCCTGCGTGGCGTTGTGCTAGCAGACACGTGTGCGCCCGCGTGGCACGGCCCACCGCGACCAGATCCCAAGGCTCGGTGGGCTTTGTCCACCGTGAGCCGTACTCTGACATGTGGGTCCCATATGTCGGAATTTCTTTTATTTCTTTTAATTCCCGGAGATTCCTTGCTGACGTCAACGTTGCGCAATAATCCGATTTTTCCTTTGGAAAATTATTCGGAATAATCCAATATTTAGTTTTTAGGGTTTCTTTTATATTCAAACTTCTAAAGCCCATATCTTTTGCATTCGAACTCCGATTGAGCCCATTCAAATTCATCTAAATTCAAGATCTATTTATCTGAGATTTTTATTTAATTTTTGGAGTTTGTCTTGCCTCTGTTATTTATTTGTGTTGTTTATTTGCGTCGTTTGCGAGTAGACGTCGATACTTCGGGGAACTTCGAGGAAGAAGGACTGCACCAAGACCAAGATCAATACCTAGACTTTTTCCAAGGCAAGTTATACCTTGATCATTTTGAATCCCAGTTTTCTAAAAGTACCTTTCTTCAAATTATTGTATTTACTTTAAGTATATATTTAAATGTTTTTGGCTATAGTTACAATCCAATCTGTTATACCCACTTTGTTCTTTGTATGTCATAATCTTTGTCACTCTAGCTTGGTTTATTATTAGTTGGTATTATTGTAGCACCAACGTGGGTTGATTAGATACAAGTAGTATTACTTAGCCATGCTACGAGTCACACATATCATTTGAGTTGCAAATATTAAATTTGACTAAGTGACTATGGAACTTTGTGTAAAACTGTGTGCTATGTGTTATTACTTTGTGATAGCATGTGTTGCACTAAAATCAGCTGGGTGGTAAAAGATTTAGACTGAGGCAAGTGGTGGATACTAACTGATATGGTGGACTGTGTGAATGGGAAAGTTAATCTGTGTGGCATAGTTAGAAAATGGAAGTCTTGCCTTGGTCAATTAAGAACTTAACTTTCTGCGCCATTGAACTGAGCCTGACTGTACGACCACATGCCTGATGGGACGGGCCTAACTTAGTAGGTTATGGAGTCTCGACATTGATGTTCAGGTTGATAGGTTAGGCTTCGTGACAGGATGGAGGTGTGGACTACTACGTAGTACACATTTATGAGCGGTTCGCCGTCTTCAGGTCCAATTGTGTGTGTCGGACTAGCTTTTTGTGTGGGTTGGTCTGGCGGTAAAGCACACTGGGAATGTCAATGTTTGAGACGAAGTTTCTGAACTGTTTTGTAACGACTAGTGCTTGCAACACTAGTTGTATCGTGTGGGTAAAGTGTACAAACTCTGCAGAGTGTAAAATCAATCTATTCGAATAGCCACGTCTGCGGTCATGGACAATGCTCGGGGATTTCACACGAGGGGTAGTTTTCATAAAATGTTTGGGAAGGGAGCTGTGTGATCTAAATCATATGGCTATGTGAATAACCTGATTAGCTTTGTGTCTTTGTGAAATAACTGTAAAATTATTATCGTCTATTTGTTTTGAATTACATTTCAATCTATTATTGTATTCAATTGCAAATGTTGCATTTCTACAAAAGAACCACAGAAGCCATTTTCCTTTGGAATAAACCTGCATATATAAATTGCATTCTGTGGTATGACTTGCGAGTACGATTATGTACTCACGCTTGTTGTAAAACTTGCGCCCAAACCTACAGAAGTGGAGGAGTCTTCGCCTGCCTTTGAGGAGGAGTTCGTTGAAGGTGCTGATTGTTAAGGTATGGATCCCAGTTGGTTACCTGTGGTGATTGATGGGATTTCCGCTAGAGTTATTTCTATTCCGCTGCTTTTATTCTCCGTTAGCCCTGCGTGGCTCATTAAGTTGTAAACTTGACCATAATGTCAAAACCCTTATTTGTTATTCAAACTAATCGTTTACTTTATTAATCACTTGTGTGGATCAGTATTTGCCTATGTTGATACTGTGTGCACTAGTGTGATCCTGAACTAGTGCATTATACACAGAGGGTCCAGAATCGTAATTCTGGGTCCCGACATGTCCTGATCCGATCGTGGACGTTATTTTGACGCCTTTGACCGCCTGCTTGGTGAAGGGACACGGGTAGGCTATGCTAGCAACAATTCAAAATTTCTACCACGTAAACCAGGATGCCAAGCAAGTTAGATGGTCACAGATCATTACCACCAGACGCGCAGTGCAGCGGAAGTAGAGTCGGAGCAGCCTAGTCCGACGAAGAATGCGCCGATGTAGTGGTCGTAGATGATCGTCCAACGTCTACAGCGACCACAGTAGCGCTTCTACGATATCCAACGTCTAGAGAAGGAACAACCGTACGCCAGTGTGCTAGCACCAAGTCGCACGGGAAGGCTCTCTCAAGAAGATGGCGGCTAGGGTTTCGGTGGAAACAACTCGCGTGTCTCTTTTTCCTCGCGCACACTAGCCTCAAGCATCTCCTTATATAGCGCCCCGTGTCGGATCCTATCCGAACACGTTTGACGAATTGTATTCGTACTGGTTTGTTCCAACCCATTAAGTTTGTGACCTGTTAGGTTTATGTGTAATCGGTTGTGACTCGGAAATCCTTTCCGACCACGAGTCGTAGTAGTACCTAGTAGGACATAACGATTCCTGAATACACACAAATTATATCGGACGAACCTTAATGCAATATGATCTACGACTAGGTCTTCATCACTTACGACCAGGTCCTATCTCTATACGACCAGTTCGCACTCGGTCACGACCAGTCCATAACTCCTTACGACCAGGTTTCGACCACTCTGTGATTTCGTTCGATCAGTCTACGACTTGTCTGGATCTGATCGAACTAAGTGACTTACTCTAGTATTCTCCCTTTGCCTCACGATATCTGGTTTGAACTCTAGGTGAGATAATGTGTCATCCATGGACTGTTCAATACTTTCTCGATCGAGTTGTCGAATAACCTTATGTGGTCAAACACTTCGACCACTAGTGGCATGGCCATGCACTTTCTTTATCCGACCACTTCGAGGGGCCCAGAGACATCTCTCCCGTTATATTAGTAGGGACAAATCCCATATCCGACCAGTTATATCCCTCCGTATGTTTCATAGCATACCGAAAGCTACCTTTATAATTACCCAGTTGCATGTAGAGTTTGGCAACCCCTAAGAGTGCTATTACACATGTAGGGAACCATGCTGATCTCAAGTCTAAGGATTATACATCATCATTGCTTGAGACCAACTAATGACACATAGAATCATAGCAATCTCAATAGTGTCTCAAGGTGGGTCAATCCAACCCCATGTTCTCTAACATGTGTTCACATTATTGATTCGATATCCCTATATCCATGATCGGTGAAACATTGTAACAACCCCAAAACTAGGGTTTGTATTTCACATGTATAAAAGTATGAAAGCCTAAAAACTTTTGTTGTATCTCTTGGTCATGCTCTTGGTTTCCTAAAACATGTGTGCAATTTTAAACTTTTGATATTTGTATTAAAGTTTGTGTTGAAATTTCAAATTTTTAAACTTAAATTTCATTTCTATTTGAATTCCAGAACAATGTGTGAATGAAAGTTTCCAAAAATAATTTATTCAAATACTAGATTATTTATATTGAATTATAATTATTTTTACCAAATTTTTAGAAGTGATTTTGACTTCACCAAAATTCAAATCAAATCACTAATGCAGATTTGAAAATAATTTAATTCTAACAAATTTTCATATATAAAGTGTTTCAAATTATTTTTCCTAAGTCCATTGTGAACCTCAGAGTGTCCACAAAAAATTTCAGGATTTTTAGGATTTTGTTTCTATTTCAAATGACTAAGTCAAACTTGCATATTTTTGGTCAAAACTAATCCAAATCCTAGCCCGAGTACTGTTCCTCCGACCGGACCACTTGTCTTGGCTGGACTCAACCGCGTCGTCGCCGAACCCGAACTCCAGTCCGACTGTAATACCCCGGAAGTGAGGTAAGCGAATCGCCGGGAGAGATTTAAGTGTCGGAGAGAATAAATTGAATCGGGAGGATGTTTTTCATCAAATCGCCAAAGCAGAAGATGAGAGGGTTTTCCGCATTTATATGGCAACTCGGGCCCTAGGCCTTGGCCCATGTGGGCTGGCCGGCCAAAAGGGGGGGGAGGCGCCACCTCCCCAAACCCTAGCCGCCCCATTCTCCCACCCCTCCTCCTCCCTTGTGCCGCCACTTTCCCACCCTCCTCCTCCCTTGCGCCCCAACCTCCCTCCTTGGTTCCTCTCCTGCACCCCTCCCTTGCACCTCCCTAGTCCTCCATTTGCCGGCCAAGAGAGAAGAAGAGATCGCCTATGGGTGGCCGGCCAAGAAGGAAGAAATGAGGGAAGGAAGAAGGGAGAAGAGAAGGGAGAAGAAGAGGAAGTGGGATCGCCATCCGGAGTCGTGATCTTCAGCTGCTCCAAGGGTAACTAGCATTGTTTGTTGTTGTGCGTTTAGTCGTCGAAGAGAAATCGGGTAGTCTTGGGCTAGGTTGCAATCTGCCGCTATTTTTGCAGATTTCGTCCAGTAGCTTGCGCGTGCAATCTCAGGTGGTTAGAGGCCGAATTAGGGGTTTTGGTCTCCTTGAGAGTTGTAGGTTATGTTCGTAGCTTTCAGTGGCCACCAAGATCACCCAAATCCGATTAACGGTCAGGAAGTTATGAATGTTTTAGTATTGCTGCTCTGTTAATCTGTCAATTTTGGGCAGTCTTTAGAAAACTGGTTATTACTGCTAGTTAAAAGGAAAATCAGGGAATCTCAATATAACGAAAAAGGTGGGTAATTTCCATACCTTTTCATAGAGATAAAGAAAACGAGATTTTGACTTTTGTAGCAAAAGTTATGGTGGTTTAAGCGTACTGTCCAGAGAACCCGACGAGAATTCTGTCGTCTGATGTTTGGTTTGATAGGGGAAGTTAAGGGCAGAATCAAGAGGGCTCCCCAACTAGGTTTATTTAGGTAATTCAATTACCTTTTCAGAAAGTCTAAGAGCATCTCAATTGGACTCTTGAGCAGAAAGTTATGTATTTTAGAATTTGGCTGTTTCCAGTAAGCACCAAAACGATCGCTAGAAATTGGGGGTTTTGTTAACACTTGAGAGTTAGCGAGTTTTGTTGTGTTATTATTTATGCTCTTGGTCCAGCGTGTTGGTCTTAGATTGGGATACCTTTATGTTCAGGTGGGAGCGCGGTTCCAGGGGCAGCACCCTCTTCGCGTCCACCATTCTCGCACGGTTGAGGCAAGTGCATCGTTTGTATTTTGGTTGTGATTTGCTTGGATATGAATGCGTGTTGATGCATGTTAGTGTCGTATGGCTGTGAACAAGCGTGCATAACAAGAATGGTGAATGTTCAAAGTATGGCTTTGCATTATCCATAAATGTCGTTACTGCCTTTGGTACTTTGATGATGAATAGTATTGGTACATGTGCATATTGATATCATGTGGAGACTTGGTCTTGTGAGGACCAAGTATGCACATCTTTGAAGAATTTATTTGATGAAATGATTATGAGGAATGAACTGGGTTGCAAGTATTTGGGCTATTATATATGTAAGCTTGTAAGTTGGCATTGTGATGTATCTTGTGATATAGCCTTGCTTGCTTTTGTTAATGAGATGAATTCTTGTTTTATCTTGATATTTATTAGTTATGGTTAAATGGTTCTATCGCATGTTGTTATTGCTTACATGATAATGAGAATATGATGTATTCTGCTTATGCATATGTTATCATGGTGCATATGTATGTTGAGAGCATACAGTGCCACAGTCACGTGGTGACCAAGCACATCTGATTGAGGTCCCCGTCATGTAGATGACGGGCTTGAGAATCCCCGCATTCGTGGAATGTGGGCTATGAATATAAGAGGTCCCCATCATTAAAGTGATGGGCAAAGGTCCCTATACATGTGGTGTATAGGCTTTTGGTCCCGTGCGGAAAGGCATGAGCATGGGTATCTGTGACGGTTGCATACTTCGCATACACAGTAAAATGCAAAAGTTAAAGAGAAAGAGAAAGTGCACCTAAGCATCTTGCATCGCATGAGCATATGACATGTTTTTATTTGAGATGGTATATGGATGTTGATGATTACGGTAGTCTATGTTATTATTGCCATTTAATGTGCTTGCTGGGTCTTTGGACTCACTCTTGCTGTTGTTGTGTTTTTAGGTACCCCCTTTACAAGAACGGCATGCATGGGAGGGAATAGAAGTGGTTGCACAATGGCACGAACTACTCACATTTGGGTGATAGATTGATAAATTAGTAGTTGAGTAATTGCATAAAGGATTTCTTATGATTACTCATTATGCATGCTATAATTTGTAATAGAGTTGATTAGAGGATTATGATTGTCATTACATTTTATGTTTTAGTTGTTTAGCATGCTATGGAAGTTGTAGTGATGATTAGCATAGTTTTGGCTATCTCTTGTTTATCTTTGGAGGTTGGATTAATTAATTATGTTATATTTAAATGTTGGGACCTCTAGTTTAGTAACTAAACAAAGGAGGTTCATCGATTTTAGAGATTTGTTTCAATGTTAAAAATGTTATTGTGTTGGTTTAGTAGCATTCCGAGGCTCATGTGGGTCAGGGTGTTACTGATTGGTATCGAGTGAGCGATGAGGTCCGTGGTGATTGGATTTACAACTTAGGCAACTTAAATTGCTAAAATTTTGTAATGGTTAATGAACTTAAACACGACACCTTGTAGTACAGATAGAATGGGATGGGTCAAGCATTGCATTTACGCTCGTTGAATTGTATTAATGATTTACGTTATGAGATGATCGATATATTTATAGTATAATACTATGGTTTTTATGAATGGGGTAACCCATGTTGAGAGGTGGAGAAAGTGGTAGTGATCTGGGCTATACGAGGTTACACCACCGTTAAGTGGTATGGGAATAGCGAAGAATCCACATGAGAGGTCGTAGTACACGAGCGTTGGTATCAGTATACTTAAAAGAGTTGTTCTCTTCCCTGAATTTGAATTTGGTCAACTCTTTTCCAGTTGAGATTGATGAGTCTCTCTTGGGTTATTTATTCTTGTGGTTGAAGGGTTGCCTTGAGAAAAAAATTTGGTGTGTATTCTTTGGCTTAATTTGTCCTGTAAAGCAATCATTTTTTTCCCAAGTGATGAGTTATTCGTGCGGCTGGTGAACTGGGTTGATCGTCAAGTTTGACCTTTATTTTGGAATTTTGTCTTTCTCATTGGAAAGTATGATCTATTTATCCGGTTGTTGTTTTTGGTTAATGAAAGTTTCCTCTTGCAAGTCCTTTGGAACGTGGAGGCTTCGACTCAATGTATCTCTCTAGGGTATTTTGGGTGATGAAAAAAAAATTGATGGTTCTCTTTTATAAAAGAAGATGTTAAACCTGTTAGCGATGTTTTGTCTTGGTTAAGTGAGAGGTTATAACCAAAGTAATTAATGGATATGATACGGGTTATCATGTTAAATCTGCAGTGTGTGTTTGATCGATCCTAACGAAGATCCTTGAAAGGAAGGTGATTAATTTGAATGTGTCTTATAGTAGTTCTCGAGGAGCTGTGATTAAGAGTATGATTATACCTAGTTGTAATCAATAGAGTTAATAAGAGGTGTAGAACGTTCATGAAGTTGAGTCGATGACTAAGAGTGATACATTTGGTAAACTTCTTTGGTAAATTGGATTAACGTGTCTCAGCAGTTTAATCCAACCTTTTGGGATGGTTAAGTTCAAAAGAAGTTAGATTTTTGTCTTAGCGGGTACAAATCTTGGAGTAACCTTTTTGTGGTTACCTAGTGATTATATGTAATTGCTAGGTGCGAATAATGTCTAATAATGTTTGGTGATGAGCATCACTAAGAGATAAATTGATGGGATTTAACGGATGACCAATGTTTACATGATGGTAGAACTATCAGATAAAAGTATGTTTTTGATGAAAGGATGTTGGAATAACCTTTTAATTTGTGTAGTAGTTTTTCTCTAAAATAAAGTGGTAATTGTAGTGAGAATATAAGATCTTGGTACATTCAAATTGAGGATGAGATGATAAAAGGGGGTGTAACCTTTTGGTAAGCCTTTGGGGTTTAATAAAAGTAAGAGTTGCCGATAACAAGTCTTGTCAAGGGTAGATCATTCTTGATGTTATTGAGTTGTCCCTAAGAGATTCTGACTTGTCGTAGTGGTGATGATTCTTCTGGAATTTTTTTTTTGCCTTTCGTAATATTAGTCTAATGAAATGCTTGGAGTTTTGTATTCGTGGACTTTTGAGAGTTCATGATCTAGTAGTAGTAGATGGAATTAAGTGAGCAATGTGACGTATGCAAAGGTTACGATTGGTTCCTAGGTGGTTAATGTGATTTGATCTTGAAGGGCATTTCGGTTTGTGTTGGCAAGTAATGTTGTAATCAAAGAAAATTGTTTTCTTTGTTAGCTGGAAGTGTGTACCATAAGTATTGGAGGTTGAAAGTTCCTTCTTGTGGGGCGTGTGCCTCGTCAGCAGACTTGTATTTTGTTTTCCGATATCTTTATTATTTGTTGTCTCTCTTGTTCTCTTGCTCACTCCAGGAACAACGTTGTTCTTGTGCGTTGAGATTAGTTTTTGTTTGTTTCTTCCTTTTGAGAAAGGGGATTAACTAACTTATGTTGCCAGAGTCTTATAAAATGTAATATGGTGGACAAGTATATGATAGTGGTGAGATTTTGGGAACCAAGCTATTTGAAGAGCAATAGAAAGTGGGTTGGTTTTGATCAATAACCTTTGTCCATGTTGGGATATTGGGATTATCGGAAGTATGGACTCTCGGTAAATTTATTAGAGTATCACAATTGGATACCTAGTAAGATTGTGTAGAAGAGTTTTGATGGTGAAGTTTAATGAGAATCGCGGTGTGAAGAAACCTAAGCGTTGTGCTAATTAATGGGATACCAGAAATAGTTGAGTATTGTCAAGTGTGATTTGGTCTCAATGAGTAACCCTATAGGAGTTAGATTATCTCTAAGGATAGCTTGGACAAGAATGTATACATTCATTTATTGATGTTAGTAATTGAGTATGTTTGAATCCTGATCAATCGGTTAGGGTATTGTGAGTGGGTATATTGTGGACAAGTATTGCATTTGATTGGTGTAGGTTAGAGAAGGTATAAGATTTGTAAGATGAATCGCCTTGGGCGGTTATTTCATTAGTAAGGAATGTTAACATTAATTAACTAAGATGATTGTTGAGCTGTGTGAAATTTTGGTCATCAGGTTTGAGGATTACATATCTAGTAGACCAGACATTCATTGTAAGAGTCGTAGAGGTTGTATTGGGCTTTGTATTTTTTTATGCTAGCATCTTGGTTTCGAGATTAGGTTCCAAGAGTTATGGTGATCAGAAAGCGATAAATGAGAGTGAATGTGGTGAATTTCAAGTTGATTATCCTTAGAAGAATGAGGATGTAATGGTAGGTGAAACCTACAATGAGTTGCGTTGAGAATGGTATTGTCAAAGTAATTCATTTGGTAGAAAAGTTAGCTAGAGTGTGATATTGTGAATTGGAGCGTCTCCTGTATAAGTGTGGATTTTGTGTTTGGTTGAACATAGCTTTGAGGTTGCCAATTTAAGAGAATTGAGTTAATGTGTCAAGCGATGATTTGGGATCCTATGGTTTAAGATAAAGTTAAATTCTTAAAAGAAAGATTGTGGGAAAAGTGAGATATTCTCTTAGTTCTTGTTTGAACTATGTGTTTATGACTGATGTCAATTACCTATTGAGTTGGTTCTTATCAGTAAGTATGAATCCTTCTAGTTAAGAAAAGAAAGGGAATGGTTAATCTGGTTATTCGAGTGTTTCGCTTTTGTCTTTTGTGGCGTTTATTTCTAAGCGCCTACTTGAAAAGTGAAAAAACTTTCTGTTAAACCCATTGATTTTGGTTTAGTCTCTTCTAAGAGAAGATGGTTTTGAGAAGATGGTTTTGAGTTGGTTGCTTTAAGACTCTTATGGTTTGATCGAGAATTGTGCGTCCCTGGTTAAAAGTTGTGCTCATTGTCAAAGTAAAGAGAAATCGATACAAGGATCAAGAGTTTTGTGTGCTTGTGCAGGTTGTGTGGTTTAGTACCTGTGGAATTGGAGCCTCGCATCATGCGAGCAATATCGGAGTTACTCACAGCAGGTTCATGGCATTGTTAGTAAGTTTTAGCTGTGATTATTTCTGGGCTTAAGCGTGGTTAGAATTGGTCGATTCTGTTTAAAGTAGAATGTAATACCCGAGTGAGGTAAGCGAATCGCGGAGAGATTTAATTAATCGGAGAGAATAAATTGAATCGGGAGGATGTTTTTTCATCAAATCGCCAAAGCAGAAGATGAGAGGGGGTTTTTCGCATTTATATGGCAACTCGGGCCTAGGCTTTGGCCCATGTGGGCTGGCCGGCCAAAGGGGGAGGCGCCACCCTCCCCAAACCCTAGCCGCCCCCATTCTCCCACCCCTCGTCCTCCCTTGTGCCGCCACTTTCCCACCCTCCTCCTCCCTTGCGCCCCAACCTCCTCCTCGGTTCCTCTCCTGCACCCCTCCCTTGCACCTCCCTAGTCCTCCATTGCTGCCGGCCAAGAGAAGAAGAGATCACCTATGGGTGGCGGCCAAGAAGGAAGAAAAGAGGGAAGGAAGAAGGGAGAAGAGAAGGGAGAAGAAGAGGAAGTGGGATCGCCATCCGGAGTCGTGATCTTCAGCTGCTCCAAGGGTAACTAGCATTGTTTGTTGTTGTGCGTTTAGTCGTCGAAGAGAAATCGGGTAGTCTTGGGCTAGGTTGCAATCTGCCGCTGTTTTTGCAGATTTCGTCCAGTATCTTGCGCGTGCAATCTCAGGTGGTTAGAGGCCGAATTAGGGGTTTTGGTCTCCTTGAGAGTTGTAGGTTATGTTCGTAGCTTTCAGTGGCCACCAAGATCACCCAAATCCGATTAACGGTCAGGAAGTTATGAATGTTTTAGTATCGCTGCTCTGTTAATCTATCAGTTTTGGGCAGTCTTTAGAAAACTGGTTATTACTGCTAGTTAAAAGGAAAATCAGGGAATCTCAATATAACGAAAAAGGTGGGTAATTTCCATACCTTTTCATAGAGATAAAGAAAACGAGATTTTGACTTTTGTAGCAAAAGTTATGGTGGTTTAAGCGTACTGTCCAGAGAACCCGACGAGAATTCTGTCGTCTGATGTTTGGTTTGATAGGGGAAGTTAAGGGCAGAATCAAGAGGGCTCCCCAACTAGGTTTATTTAGGTAATTCAATTACCTTTTCAGAAAGTCTAAGAGCATCTC
This sequence comes from Ampelocalamus luodianensis, assembly GCA_036346255.1. Taxonomy (NCBI): domain Eukaryota; kingdom Viridiplantae; phylum Streptophyta; class Magnoliopsida; order Poales; family Poaceae; genus Ampelocalamus; species Ampelocalamus luodianensis. The sequence continues at coordinate 59,160,658 of CM070617.1, read as the reverse complement.
AATTGGACTCTTGAGCAGGAAGTTATGTATTTTAGAATTTGGCTGTTTCCAGTAAGCACCAAAACGATCGCTAGAAATTGGGGGTTTTGTTAACACTTGAGAGTTAGCGAGTTTTGTTGTGTTATTATTTATGCTCTTGGTCCAGCGTGTTGGTCTTAGATTGGGATACCTTTATGTTCAGGTGGGAGCGCGGTTCCGGGGGCAGCACCCTCTTCGCGTCCACCATTCTCGCACGGTTGAGGCAAGTGCATCGTTTGTATTTTGGTTGTGATTTGCTTGGATATGAATGCGTGTTGATGCATGTTAGTGTCGTATGGCTGTGAACAAGCGTGCATAACAAGAATGGTGAATGTTCAAAGTATGGCTTTGCATTATCCATAAATGTCGTTACTGCCTTTGGTACTTTGATGATGAATAGTATTGGTACATGTGCATATTGATATCATGTGGAGACCTGGTCTTGTGAGGACCAAGTATGCACATCTTTGAAGAATTTATTTGATGAAATGATTATGAGGAATGAACTGGGTTGCAAGTATTTGGGCTATTATATATGTAAGCTTGCAAGTTGGGATTGTGATGTATCTTGACAGTATAGCCTTGCTTGCCTGTTAATGAGATGAATTACTGTTTTATCTTGATGACTGTTAGTTATGGTTAAATGGTTCTATCGCATGTTGTTATTGCTTACATGATAATGAGAATATGATGTATTCCTGCTTATGCATATGTTATCATGGTGCATATGTATGTTGAGAGCATACAGTGCCCTGGTCACGTGGTGACCAAGCACATCTGATTGAGGTCCCGTCATGTAGATGACGGGCTTGAGGTCCCGCATTCGTGGAATGTGGGCTATGAATATAAGAGGTCCCCATCATTAAAGTGATGGGCAAAGGTCCCTATACATGTGGTGTATAGGCTTTTGGTCCCGTGCGGAAAAGCATGAGCATGGGTATGCAATGACGGTTGCATACTTCGCACACTGGTAAAATGCAAAAGTTAAAGAGAAAGAGAAAGTGCACCTAAGCATCTTGCATCGCATGAGCATATGACATGTTTTTATTTGAGATGGTATATGAATGTTGATGATTACAGTAGTCTATGTTATTATTGCCATTTAATGTGCTTGCTGGGTCTTTGGACTCACTCTTCTTTGTTGTTGTGTTTTTAGGTACCCCTTTACAAGAACGACATGCATGGGAGGGAATAGAAGTGGTTGCACAATGGCACGAACTACTCACATTTGGGTGATAGATTGATAAATTAGTAGTTGAGTAATTGCATAAAGGATTTCTTATGATTACTCATTATGCATGCTATAATTTGTAATAGAGTTGATTAGAGGATTATGATTGTCATTCTGTTTATGTTTTAGTTGTTTAGCATGCTATGGAAGTTGTAGTGATGATTAGCATAGTTTTGGCTATCTCTTGTTTATGCTGGAGGTTGGATTAATTAATTATGTTATATTTAAATGTTGGGACCTCTAGTTTAGTAACTAAACAAAGGAGGTTCTGTCAGATTTTAGAGATTTGTTTCAATGTTAAAAATGTTATTGTGTTGGTTTAGTAGCATTCCAGGCTCATGTGGGGCTCGGGTGTTACACCGACCGGACCCCTTTGCTACCGGGTCTGACCAGACCAGCTCGCACCGAGCCACCTCTCCACTCTCACTTACCTGTGGGCCCCCGTCGCCAGGACCCTTCTTCCACGTGGCGCTGCGCCCGCTCGCCCGCGCACCAGCTCGCCCGCGCCTTGTCGCTCCAGAGCGCCATGCCACCGCTTAGTCGCCGGTTTGGCCATCACCGCCCGCGGTTTTCTCGCGCGCCTCACCTCACTGCTCCGTCCTCCGCCTATAAATGGCCGCTCCCGAGCATCACTTCATCCTCTTGACCTCCTTCTCCATCCTCACTCTTCCTCTCAGCTCAATATGAGCTCCAGAGCCGACACGCTCGACGCCGTTCCGGTCGCTCCGGCGAGCTCCGACCTCGGCCGACCGCGTCATGGCGTGTTCCACATCCCCAGGAGGCAAACCCCATAAGAAATTTTGAATTTCATCGCCTGAGGAGCTGCGCGCACCCCTTCTTCCTCGTGTCCGGCCAAAACCGCCGCCACCATCGCCGCGTCTCCTCCAGCGAGCCCCAGCTCAATTCCTCCCTCTGTGAGCATCACCTAGACTCCTTATTCCTTCCCCGATCACTAACCCGCTCTCTCGTGCTCCACAGGAACCCCTCCAAAGTGACCACCCCGCGCCACCGCCGGCTCGTCGTCGCTAGCCCTCTCCGGCCACTCTCCGTCTTCACCGAGCACCCCGGTGAGTTCCCTGAGCCCTAATCATGCTCATGCGCGCACTATTTTCCGCCCCTTCCTCTCCGACGGCGTCGCTCCCCTTCACCCCTTGGCGGCCTTCTTCATCGCGCTCGCCAGCGCCAGTGCCTCTCCGGCCACCCCGAGACCACCCATAGCTTTAGTAGTCCTCTGGTGACCCATTTTGGCCTTCGCCATTATAATATCCCGTTTATCGATAAGAGAGAAACTTGTTCGGGAGAGAAAAATTAAATTAAATTTAAGGATTCTATTAGAATTGGGAACTTGGCTCTCCAGCCCAAGCTAAGGGCTGTCTTTGGCCGGCCATGAAGTGGGCCATTAAGGGAGGTGCCCCTAAGGCCCATGGCCCAAGCTGCCCCTTCCCCCCCTAAAACCCTAGACAACCACCCACATTCTTGTGCACAGCCTTTGTAGCACCGCCCTGTGTCTTTGTAGCACTGCTAGGTACTGTAGCATGCCCCATACACCCCTGCATCTCCTTCCTTGCTGCTGCCATTGGCCAAAAGGAAGAGGGAGAAAGGGATTTCGGCAAGAGAAGAAAGGAGAAAGGAAGAGAAGAGAAGGGATCTTCTTCGGGGTGTTTGATCAGTGCCTTCCTAGGGTTCTACAAGGGTAATGGTTCATTCTCTTCGCTGATTGGATCTTAGTAGGAGCGTTTGATGTCATGTTCCTTGGATCGAAGTCCTGCTGCGATTATTTAAGTTTCTGTCCAGATTGTTGCGCGCACTGTTTCGATGACTTAGAATCCGAATCTGAAGAGTTGACCTGCTAGAGTTAGTTAGATCTTGTTCTTAGCTTTCGGTGGCCGCCAAGAACACTGAATTCTGACGTACGGATCAAAAGTTATGTTAGTTTTCGTCTCTGCTGTCCAGAATCCTGACGAGAATAAATTGTCAAGTTGTCTTTTAAAATATGAGTGTGTTAATGGAAAATTCAGGGCTTTCACCCAACTAGGTTATTGTAGGCCTTGGTCTTAGCTTTTGATATTGTTAAAGAACGCGTAATTCGGAGTTGTAGATTAAAAGTTATGATCGTTTTAATACTGCTGTCTTAATTGTGTAGACAGTTTCTGTTCTGCTGTTTCAGTTAACTGTTAGTGAATTAAATTGGCCGAATTGGGTTACCTTGTCAACTAGAGTATTGTAGATTTGTCAGTTAAGAATCCATATAAACTGGTCTCACCTCATTCCGAGTTACAAACCAATAGATATGTTTTTTTTACCGTTCTGCTGTCTAGTTTCGGTTTATGCCTTAATAGTCTGTTTTCAAATTAGAGCTAACTAGTTAATTGTAGGTCATCGGGAAGGCGTTGCAGAACGTTATTGGAAGCGCCCTGTTATATGTTGTATTTATTTCGAGTACTTGCTTGTGTAGGCAGAGGGGCTTCGGGTTTAGGGGCATCTTCTTTGCCTACCGCAGCACTTTGCGAAAGGCAAGTACTTTGATGTTCATATGTTTGGAGTATGATGCATGCTTGATGACTGTATTGTGTTTTTCTAATATCCACGAGAATATTCAAAGTTTATGTCCTTTTCTTATGTGTTATATACATGAGTATATATATGATTTCTTTCATAATTCATACTTCAGTTCATGCATCCTGTTTCATGTGCCTTCCACGGGAGTGGATTATAAGACCCATCAATTCCAGTATGGGCACGTAAGACCCACCAGTCCAATGTGGGCATGTGAGGACCCCAATTTATTTGGTTTGTAATGCTTAACCAACCACCTGGTCCTAGCATCACAAATCAAATAAACTGATCCTCGAGATATGTATACTTCCCGAGCGGTATACACACCTCGGTACAAAATTAGACATCAACTCCATTCCACACATAGAGTCCAAACACAACACTACCAAGCGGAAGATAAACAAATAGTAGAGGTTATTACGGACACAGGCCGACCGGCCCAAAAGATACACAAAAAAAAACAAGAACGACAGTGAAGCAAAGTGCCATAAGATGGCTATAAACAAAGCCAATCGGTGTGCCTTCAACCCACAAGGCGTCGGCCAGGACCGCCAAGCCTAGTCGTCACCCACGGCGGCAAAGACAGACTCACGAAGTGAGGCCCACGAGGCTCACCTTCTTCCTCTGCAACAACAACATCAAGCAAAAGCACACGAGTACAAAGATTGTCTTTGTACCCGCAAGACCGGCGTGTGAACTAGCGGACTGTTCATAAGCTACATGCAAGGCTTACTTAGTGGAGGCCATATGTTTCATTTGCATAAAGCGATTTTCATTTGCAATAAGGTATACAGTTTTAAAGGCAAGTTTGCAATTCATTTTTAAGATTGAAATAACATGAGGGTAATAATAACAAAAGCGAAAGATAAACGACCTAGAAGTGACTATCCCAATAGTCACCACAACAATAGCACGAATCCGGATTCGTACCACCCATCAAGTTTTAATTTAAATGTTGTAGTCTAACTCTTGAAAAGCTTACCCAAGCGTGTCCATCACCTAGGGCGAGACTATTCGAATAGTTTTTAACCTGCGGGGTGTACCACTGTACCCACACTTGCACCGCCTTTAAGCCAAAGCACACTTAGAAGGTATCTTTGTACGACTAAGTCCTCGAGACTTGTTCCAATATTGTGTATTAACTACGAGCCGCTCGTATGGATAGAAACCCATACGCTTACATGGTAAAGCCGAAAAGACAACTACCCACTCGGGATAAAGCTTTTGGACAACTACCATGCTCCACCTCCATCCCTCCTGCGACCTCCTGCGACCGGAGCCAATACACGTAAAGTACTAGGTCAAGAGAGGTCCATATACTCTAGTGTGGTTAGCACTCGAAATGCTGGATAAAAATTCACTCACAAGATGTTCGGTCCTTAATTGACCGGGCACCTTTCGATCACACCCAAAAGATCACACCAATCTTACCATTGTGCGCGTCCAAATCATTTTGTTTTCATTTTTAGTTTTGCAATTAAACAAGCAAATCTTTGAAACATAAAGTTGTAGTAAATTTTGTGTGATCAAGGTTACCGACTAAGTCGATAACCGCCCATTTCTCCGATACTAAGCATGTCTAAGCAATTTGACTCGGATCTACTAAGTGACAAGAGATCATCCATGACCTCTAATCACGACAAATAACCTAGGCTCAGGTAGTAGAGGTCAATATTTTGTCTACGGGATATGCACTACTGATTTAACTAATCAATTTAACACAAATTAGCGATGCATACATACAATTGAAACAAAATATTAGACTTTAAAATTGGGATTATCATGATCAAGCGCTTGCACGGTTGCTGTTGCTCAAGTTGTTGCGGAGGATCGTCCTCGGGGTTGCCGCAAATATCAAGCCTAACGATCGAACATAACGACAAATAAGGACGAATAACACCGACAAAACTCAAACATACAACAACATCAAAACAAGCCAAAACTCACACAGAGCCTAAGCATGACATAACAAAATTTAAGAAACAGAGAACAAATCATTTTAAGTTATTAAGAATTTTCTATGAATTTTCTAAGTTATAAACACATCAAAGCACTAGTTAAATACTTAACAAATTTTTATGAACATAACTAGTATCTGAAACCTATCCTAACAATTAATATACTGAAAATGGAATTTTACAATTGGGTTCAATGAATTTGGACAATTATTGAAAGAGATATGCATTTTCTAATTTAGAAGATACATAAGACATCATTTTATTAGCTAACAGATTTTTTGCTACAGAGACATGGATGAAGCTAATTTTATCAAATAGTACACTTAAAATGAAAATTAACAGACTGGTTTCATGCAATTTGGATAAAAATTGAATTAGTTATGCATTTTCTAAGTTTAAATGAATTAACAGTGCAACAAAAAACATATTACAGAAATACTAAAGCATTAAATCCTTTTTCTACCCACAGCCAACTAGCCCCGAGACAGCGACGGGCGGGCGGCGAAAATGCGGCGAGAACGCTTTGCGCGAAGGTGGCGTCGAAGGCGTATTCTAAGAATCGTCTTGACACCAAAGTGCAAACCTAACATACTCTCCACGAAATACGCTTCCCAACGAGGAAGCGCATTACGAGCTACACAAACCTAGCGACAACATGGACCCACATGGCGTTGACTCGGAAGAACAAATAACGGGCTGGATTAAAGGATTTCGCGCGATTAACCAAGAGGGCCCACAAATCGGTGATCTTGACTAAAGATGGTTATCACTAAAAGTAGGGTTAGACCTTAGCGCCGCCGCGGCTGGCGACCACAAGGGCGGTGGTGCGGCCGCGCATATTCTCGCGAACCGGGAGGTCTTAGGGCGAGTGAGTGGTACCTTAAGGTTCGCAAAGATCTCACGAACCGGTGGCGGTGACGCTGAGCCCGATGGTCGGCGGAGATGGGCTCACGGCGGCGGAGGCGGAGAAGAAGGTGCGGTGCTCGCGGAGAAGGCGGCGTGAGCCGAAGACCGGAAGGTGCGCCGCGGAATCGCCTCGGCCGGGAAGGATACGCCGGACAATGCCGAAGCGAAGAAGGTGCGGCGGCTGGAATCACCGCGGCGAAATCTGGGCTCGGAGAAGAAGAAGTCGCACACCCTCCACAATGCATCAAAGACGAGCGAGCCCACCGTGAGCATCGGTGAAGCATTGCGATCAAGTGAGATCAACGGCGAGGCTTGAGACTCACGAGCATAACGAGCTCACGAGCCGGCGGCCGGAGGTGGAGACGGCGATACCACCTGGTGATTCAGCGGGCGCCAAGAACCCGGATGGGCAAAATGGAGCGGCGTCAAGCGTGGATCAGCGTAGTGCGGTCGCGGGCTCAAGGGCGGCATTAACTGCGGCGGCGCTCTCGGTTTTCTCGGTCGAAGCTAAGAAATGGGCGGAGAGGCGAAAGAATGGCTGCGAGAAGGAATGGGCGACCCTAGGAGGTAGATGGACTTGAGCGATCCCGGAGGCGGACACGCGTCCGGCGTGCGGCGGCGGCGAGCTGCGTGGCACGCATGCGCGATCGCCCGAGCTCCGTGCAAGCGTGAGTCGGCGAGGAAGAACGGCAGTGGGACCCATATGTCGGCGGCAGGACAATGCGGCGCGAGCAGATACTTAGACTTCGATCAAGAATGTATTGGCCGTTGGATGCGAAGCGGACGGTGAGGCCGGTGTATGCATTCGGACGGTCGGTTGCGCCGCATGCGTGGATCGTTCGATTTGCATCGGACGGTCACGATCGATTGGACTCGCGCAGCGGTGCAGCTAGGCGGTGCGGCGAGTCAAGTGGTGCGATGCAGTTTGAGTCGGACTCGGGTTCGAGCCCGACAAGCGATGATTCGATTTTGAGTTTAAAAGTGAGAGAGTTTTAGGGAATTTTAGAGATAGCTCCGAGCTCCAAAAATTCCGAAATTTTTATGGTAGCTACTTGAGACAGAGAGAAACATTTCATAAATTTTCCAGAACTTTTATGCACTGAGAAGCTCTGCAGAAAATTCACAAACATGCTGACCTGGGATTTGACCAGATTTTCAACTAGTTTGACTTGGCCATTTGAAATAGCAAATAAAATCTAAAATTTGTGAAATAATTCAGGGAGGTAGATAGGATGATCCAGATGATAGGAAAAATAATTTCAGAGGATGATCACAAGTTTGAAAGCTAAGAATCTGATAACAACAACTTCCAATCACAAGAATTAAATTCTAAAAATTGGAAATTGCTAGGGAAAATTGTAGAAACTCTCAAATGATTTCATGAGGCATCAAAAGTTTTTATTCCTCCTCATAATTTACATTTGAAATACAAACCTAAGTTAGAAATTTTATTCAGGCGATTTTGGACACCGTATGAAACGTTCTTCATACGGGATTGGGATCCAATATTTTGGTTAAATACGGGCTTTAAGTGCACACCGACGGGTGTGTCACTAGCTATACTGATATAAGCATGTGTGCGATCCATCCTTTTCATTAAATCCATTCATTCTATTCATCCATATATTCATTCGGGGTATGTTCACATTCTTTAATGATGAGGTCTTGTTCGTATTTGTGGTGTGTTCATTTATCCACTGTACTTGCTGAGTCACGGACTCATTCTTGCTTTGTTTGTTTATTTTAGGTGAACATTGATGCTGGCTCTATCGGGAGGGAGTAGACACGCACTAATCTTGCAATTCACCATAATCAAGTTCAACAATATGATTTAGTTTCTATCTTTCATTCATTAAGTGATGAACTGTATTAAATAAATTTAAATGGTGAAGAAAGGATACCTTCTCCATATTATGATTGATTATGTATTGTTTGTGATCTTCGATCATCTTTCGTTACACTTGCTTGAATTCAGACTAATGTCATGCCATGGTTCTATTAAATAGTGATTTCTTTATATCATTAGCTAATATTATTCAAATTCTTCCGCATTATGGATGTATGTTAGATGATTTAGGTGACTTCTTGGCTTCGAATAGCGGGGTGTTCTGATTGGTATCGAGCGGGCTTTAGGTCCATGATAATTAATTTATTAAAATGACACATTGTGCACAGGAGGTGGGGTTTGGGTAATCCATCGTATTCGTATTTCTAGTGGTGTATTTCATCATATTGAACTGTTCTTGAATTGTACATACTATTGTTCTTGTTGTTAATATGAACTAATACTATGATTGTCATGAGATGATCTGTATATTCATAGCGAGTATTTTGGTGAAGCGTGTTGTTAACGGATGATAAGAAGTGGAGGTCGTGGTTGTTACTGCAGGATTCACTGAGTTACACCCTTGTTCCACGATGCGTGGTTAGAGGAGTAGTGACCCGAGTACCATAGTTTGGTGTTAAGCGTGAGTTGCTTTAGAAAGTTGTTCTCTTCCTTGATTTCTGATTTTGGCAGTTCTTGTCCTGTGGTGGTTGATGAATTTCTCCTGGGTTTGTGGTTCATGATAGTTTATGGTTTTCAATAGATCCCTCTTGGTTCTCTCAAACAATTATTGCTTTTCGACTGTTGAGTTGCTTTTACTACTTGTGATCGTTGTGAATTGGCAAGATTGATGTTTTCATGGTTGCTCCTTCTTTCTCATTGAAAAAGAATGACTCATTTACTCGTTTGATAGCTTGGTTAGTGAGAGTTTCCCGCTGTAAGTTCGTTTGCATGGGAAAGCTTTGGCTTTATGTGTTTCTTTTGGATTACTTCGAGCGTTGAGGTTTGAAGTCTCTCTTTTGCTGAAGTAAGGCGTTAGAATCCTTTTGTGATGACTTGCCATGCTTAAAATGAGAAGTTATAACTAAACGAATAAACTGCTATGATGTGGGTTACCAAGTTGGGTTTTTAGCATGGTGCAAATCAATTATTCTTTACTACCATCCATGAAAGTGAAATTTATTAATTTGAAATGTCCTTGTATTTGATACATGGTGTATGTTAAATAAAGACTGTCCATATCCATTCAGAACCTATAGATCTTACATAAGAGCTAGATTTATCTATTTCCTAGTATGCTAAAATTGTTGAAACTTGTATAAAGTACCAGATGGGTGCTGGTGTATCGATTCATGAAACCTTGTTTATAGGAAATTATGTTAGTGGATCTTTAATCATGTTTTGAAATGATTTCTGAACAAAGGTGAAATGTGAATCTATGTTTATATATGGTTATGTGATTGCAAATGGAATTAGTACCGTATGCACACACATGATTAGTACAATCATCAATTGTTAATGAGTGCTGAAGAAGGTGTTGAGCAACACCAACAGTTGAGTAGATGAATTTCGTAAGTAGACTTTGATAACATGCGTTGTGATATTGTTATTGCTTAGCATAATCTGGTTATAATAAATTTGTTTCAACCTTGTGGTTTGTGTTCCCTTTGGAAAGTTTTAGGATGGAGTAATAAAGTTTGATGATTGTTGGTACTAGTATATGTTGTCGATGTTGTTAAATCGTCAAAATGTGAGAATGAGGTTAATTCTCGTAGTAATTTGATCACCCATGGTGATATTTTCTAAATGATCAAATTTCAAGTTTTGTGTTCATGATCTTTTGGGGGTTCAGGCTTTATGTGGTAAATGAAGTTTATCGAGTAATGATATGTTGCAAAGTTGCAATGGTTCTTCAGTGATGCAAACGCTTCGATTTTGAATACTTATTTGTTCTTATCTGTTAAGGTTCGATATTCTCTTCTTGTGAGGCTTATGCGTTCAACTGTGGACTCCACTTATGTTGTATGAGTTCATTGCTTAATTGGTTTTTCCCTTGGTCCGTGTTCGGTCACGAGTGGTAGATGAGTTTTCTAGTTGGTGAAAAATCGTTCCCAATTGCCTCTTCTTTTGAGAAAGATTCAACCCATTATTTCACGTGAGTCTTTAGAAGTGTTTTCTAATTGTTGTTGAGAGAATTGAAGTTAATACCGTTCAGATGAGAATATTTCAAGTTTAACTTTCTTGATATTTTGGAGCCCATGAATCATCTGGTAGCTGAAATTATTTTAAATAAATTGAGGTATTCAATTGTCTTGTTGCTTCTTAAGAGATTCATGTGATTTAATCTTAAAGGATTTTTGGTTTGAGTTGGCAACGTGAAGCTGCAATTAAAGAAAAATTATGTTGGTTCCCTTAAGAGGAGAATAATCTGCTTGCTTTTCATGAAATCTTGTAATTGGAAATGTTTCGAGTTTGGTGGCTGAGATTATTTGGATCTCATGTTTCGTGTGTAGTTGAATTGTTCTGAACAAATATGACATATTGAAGAATTTCATTGGTTCTTAATTAGTCCTTGTGGTTTGGACTAAAGACCTTATCTTGTTCGTTGTGGCAAGCGATGTTAGTCAAAAATTAATTTCGGTGTTAAAGGAAAGAGTCAGAGGAATATTTGAGAATTTGAGTCAAGTTTTGAAACTTGTGGTTATTTTAATTGTTCATAAACTTTTTGCTCTTTTCACTCAAGAGTTGTCGGGTTTCAATCGCAATGTCATTTTTTTTAATTATTGGTAGTTATTTGCTATTCCTTTTCGAGAGATCGTGCCCTCATTGAGAACTCAACTTTCGTTTTCCCAGATCTTCATTACCATATTATTTCTTTTGGTTTCGTGCTCACTGTGAGCAACAACCTTTTCCTGTGTGATGAAACTTTCCTTATTCGCCTCTTTCTTTTGAGAAAGGATCAACAGTTTTTGTGTTGCAAAGTTTTACAAAGCGTAAGTTGTTAATTGTTGGGTGGTGGTTAAGTGATTGTAGGGGTGAGATTTTGCTACCAAGCTATTGGAGTAATAGAAGATGAGTTGGTTTTGACCTGAACCTCTTGGAGTGAAGTTGATTCAGATGGAATGTATGACTTCGAAGTAAAACTGTATAGTGTTTGACTAAGTAGAACCTATGGTATAGTGTAGTTGCAGAACTTTGGTTCATGTTGAAATGTTGGGGATTATCAAATGTATGGAAACCTTAATCAATTTTATAGAGTAACACAATTGAAAAGTATTACGATGTTGTGTGAGTGATTCCTGATGATGTCAATGAGTGAGTATGTCGAAATTGTGGGGATGTTAGAGATTTAATCCGATGATTTCACTATTTGTTATAAGAGGAAATTCGTTGTAGAGGTCTCGGAGGTTAAATTTGGGCTTTCCATTTTCATGCTAGACTTTTGGTCGCCCAAAGATTTGTGTGTAGTGGAGATAGAAAACTAGAGTACTCTAGCGGTGGAATGATTGTCGATAGAACCCTTCGATGTAGTTCATGGCGGGTGTGTTGAGGATTACGATGTGTTATTCTTGAAAGTTAGAGGTGATGAGATTGCATGGGTTTTGAGGTGTTTTGGTGCCTTCTATCAAATTAATGTCATCAGTTGAAGGAGTTGTCTAGAGTGTTGATGGAATCAATAGAGTCTCTCCACAAAGGTGTGAATGATGTATTTGGTTTAAGCCTAAATTTGAGGATGTTAAATTAAGAGGTTTGAGACCGTATGATATGCGATGAATTCAATTCCAAGGTTTGAGAGATATTTTATTCCAAAAGTGAAACTAAGGAAAAGATGTCTTCTTGTTTAGTGAAGCGTTTTCTTTATTCTCGCATGAGCTTTGTCTTTGTTGACCAATGCCTTTCGTAAGTTGAGTTTGACTCGATTTTGGCATGTATGGTTACGGCGATTCGAAAGGAAAAAATAATGATTGATTTGGTTATTCGAGTGATTTGTCCTTTGGTTTTCGTGGCGTTTATTCGCAATTTGCCACTTGGAAAGTGAAAAGGTTTTCTTGATGAAATTCGATTTGGATTTTACTCTTTAGTACCCGATTGGTAACGTATAGTTGCGATGTGAATCTTTCTTATTGGATGTGTTTTTGGTAAAAGAGTTTGCTTAAAAGAATTCGATTGTATGTTTCGGTTAAAGGAGGTGATCCTTGTTTTGATGAAGAGTTCAATTGAGAGGTGGAACAAGAGTTCCGTGCTCTATGTGCATGTTGTGTGGTTCGACATCAATGGGGAGGTTAGCCCAAGGTACGTTGGGTTGTTTTCGCTAGTTAGCGTATCGCTAGGACCGTTTCGGGTCCCTACGCGGTGAACACAACTTTTGGTATGTTCTGGTGCCGAGTGAGTACCTAGGAGATCCAGAGTTTGATTATTCGTTAACGTCGTGGACCATCGAGTGAGATCTTACCTTCGAGTCTTGTCCGATGAGTGTACCGGAAATCTTGGGTTGAGTGTTAGTTCGGGCGTCGTGTTACGTCGTTGTGTTGTGGTATTTTCAGTCTGAGGGAGAGGCTACTTGGGAAGTTGGAGTTTCGCATGCGTGAGCTTTAGCCGGTGTTGTTCACAACGGGTACGTGGTTACCGTTGTTAGTTCTCAGTTGTGGTTGTCCTTTCGCGCAGTACTGTGTGAGGATTCGGGGTTGAATCCTGTTTAAGGGGGGTAGAATGTAATATCCCGTTTATCAATAAAAGAGAAACTTGTTCGGAAGAGAAAAATTAAATTAAATTTAAGGATTCTATTAGAATTAGGAACTTGGGTCTCGGCCCAAGCTAAGAGTGTCTTTGGCCGGCCATGAAGTGGGCCATTAAGGGGCGCCCCTAAGGTCCATGGCCCAAGCTGCCCCTTTCCCCTAAAACCCTCGACAACCACCCACATTCTTGTAGCACCGCCCTGCATCTTGTAGCGCCACAGTGCACTGTAGCACGCCCACATACACCCCTGCATCTCCTTCCTTGCTGCTGCCATTGGCCAAAAGGAAGAGGGGGAAGGGATTTCAGCAAGAGAAGAAAGGAGAAAGGAAGAGAAGAGAAGGGATCTTCTTCGGGGTGTTTGATCAGCGCCTTCCTAGGGTTCTACAAGGGTAATGGTTCATTCTCTTCGCTGATTGGATCTTAGTAGGAGCGTTTGATGCCATGTTCGTTGGATCGAAGTCCTGCTGCGATTATTTAAGTTTCTGTCCAGATTGTTGCACGCACTGTTTCGATGACTTAGAATCCGAATCTGAAGAGTTGACCTGCTAGAGTTAGTTAGATCTTGTTCTTAGCTTTCGGTGGCCGCCAAGAACACTGAATTCTGACGTACGGATCAAAAGTTATGTTAGTTTTCGTCTCTGCTGTCCAGAATCTTGACGAGAATAAATTGTCAAGTTGTCTTTTAAAATATGAGTGTGTTAATGGAAAATTCAGGGCTTTCACCCAACTAGGTTATTGTAGGCCTTGGTCTTATCTTTTGATATTGTTAAAGAACACGTAATTCGGAGTTGTAGATTAAAAGTTATGATCGTTTTAATACTGCTGTCTTAATTGTGTAGACAGTTTTTGTTCTGCTGTTTCAGTTAACTGTTAGTGAATTAAATTGGCCGAATTGGGTTACCTTGTCAACTAGAGTATTGTAGATTTGTCAGTTAAGAATCCATATAAACTGGTCTCACCTCATTCCGAGTTACAGACCAATAGATATGTTTTTTTACCGTTCTGCTGTCTAGTTTCGGTTTATGCCTGAATAGTCTATTTTCATATTAGAGCTAACTAGTTAATTGTGGGTCACCGGGAAGTCGTTGTAGAACGTTATTGGAAGCGCCCTGTTATATGTTGTATTTATTTCGAGTACTTGCTTCAGAGGCGAGAGGGCTTGGGTTTAGGGGCATCTTCTTTGCTCTACCATGGCGCTTGCGAAAGGCAAGTACTGATGTTCATATGTTTGGAGTATGATGCATGCTTGATGACTGTATTGTGTTTTTACGATATCCACGAGAATATTCAAAGTTTATGTCCTTTTCTTATGTGTTATATACATGAGTATATATATGATGTCTTTCATAATTCATACTTGATTCATGCATCTGTTTCATGTGCCTTCCACGGAGTGGATTATAAGACCCATCAATTCCGGTATGGGCACGTAAGACCCACCATCCAATGTGGGCAGTTTTGGACACCGTATGAAACGTTCTTCATACGGGATTAAGTGTCAGTAAGGCCAAAGTTGGTTAGAAATCTGTTTAACAATTGTTAGTTCCTAATGACCTAGCAGATACTCAATAACAAATTTGTAGGTCTAAATGAACTTATCACGGAAAGGTTATATAGAATAGTGAGCTATTTAAAATGTGGTAATTTCTTTGCTTAGTTAATAAATGTGCACACAATCACCATCAAAGTCTGTAAAGAAGAGAACATATAAGAGGATTGATTTTGTTGCATGATTATCGTGGAAAATAAGTGAGTTTGAAAAGAACAATAATAAGAAATCCTAACTAATTTAAATAAACTCCAAATCATCTAATTTGTTGTTCCTAAATTCATAATCCATCTTACGTGTTATTAATTTTGGATCCTTTTAGCATTCAGTATTTATTATTTGTTTTTCGCTTTGCGCTTTTTATCGTTAGATGGCGTTGATATCGAGTGATCCTCTCTGACAAGTCGAATATCTCAAACAAGGCAAAGGCATGCGATTTGATCATATCCACTCAATCCCATTACTTTTACAAATAATACTTTGTTTTACTAAATGCGTATGCATGCTTTTGTGTCAATGATTAATTTTGTCGATTAGAGGTAGTTAATCCCATTGCATTGTTGCCCTAAAATTGTTCACCCTGCCACTACCTTAGGAATATTATTCTCCTTTGGTGAATTAGAGCCCGGTGAATGAGTTAGGACCTTTTATTTTGTCTTTACGATATGATACTTAGCCATGCTTAGATACCGGTAGAATTGGGCGGTTATCGACTTAGTCGGTAACCTTGGTCACACAAAATTATTATAACTTTATGTTTCAGCATTTTTGCTATGTTCATTTGTGAAAACTAAAAATGAAAATAAAATTATTTGGACTTGGACACAATGGTAAGATGGTGTGCTTTTGGGTGTGACTGGAATGGTGCCCAGGTCAATTAAGGACCGAACATCTTGTGAGTACCTGTTATCCAGGCATTTTGCGTGCTAACCACACTAGGGGGTATGGGACCTCTCTTGACTTAGTACTTTGGCGTGTATTGGCTCCGAGTCGCAGGAGGTCGCAGGAGGGATGGTGTTGGGAGCATGGTAGTTGTCCGAAAAGCTTTACCCTTTGTGGGTAGTTGTCTTTTCGGCTTTACCATCTAAGCGTATGGATTTCTATCCATACGAGCGGCTCGTAGTTGATACACAATATTGAAAATGTCTTGTTAGACTTAGCCGTGTCTGCATACCAAAGGAAGTATGCTAACCGTGGCTGGTGGAAAGGCGGTCTAAAGTGTGGGTACATTAGTACACCCCTGCAGGGTTAAAACTATTCGAATAGCCTCGTCCTAGGTTATAGACACGCTTGGGTAAGCTTTTCAAGAGTTAGACTACAACATTTAATTAAAACTTGATGGGTTGGTATGAATGGATGTTCATACTATTGTTGTGGTGACCATTGGGATGGTCACTTCCAGGTTGTCTTTACTGCTGTTATTATTATTGTATCGCTGTTATTTCAACAATTACAAACATTTTGTCAAAATTGCTTTGAATCTATTACATTATTGCAAATGAAAACTTGCTTTATGCTAAAAGTAAGTCCAGAGCCCCCTCCACTTAAATAAAGCTTGCATGTAGCTAATTATAGTTCTGTTACCCTTACACGTCAGTCTTGCGAGTACAAAAATAATTTTTGTACTCAGTTGCTTTGCTTAATCTTTTTGTTGCAGAGAAAGAAGGTGAGCCCCAAGGGCTTTCCTTTTGTGAGATGTGCTGCGGGTTTGACGACTAGCTTGGCGGCCTGGTTGGTTGCCTTGTGGGTAAAGGCACACTAATTGGCTCTTTTATTTATCGCCATCTTATGGCTTTTGCTTCCGCTGTTTAATTGTTATTTAGTTGTTGTTTTGGCCGGTTGGCCCTTGTTGTATTAAATCTCTATATTGTATGTCTTTTATTAGACTTGTTGTATGGAATTGATGCATGATTTTGTAACGGGGTGTGTATACTATATTTCTGGGAAGTATACATATCCTGAGGCTTGGTTTATTTGAATTGTGATGCTAGGGTCAATGGAAGGCTAAGCATTACAAGTCGAATAAACTGGGTCCTCACAAACATGGTCATCAATCAATATATCTTACTGGTCGTAGAGTCACTTCTTTGTTTGATCGGTGACATTCGACCAGGATACTTTTAGAACGACATCATACAAGTCGAATAGTTTCACCAACAAGTCACATACTCGTTGATCTTCAGAACTAACGATTCATTCAAAGAACAGAATAACATTTATTCAAGAACTCATAAATATAGATGTGATACAATCATCTCTATGATTGCCTCTAGGGCATATCACCAACACTTAGTTTAGATAATATCGAAGATCATCAGGGCTAAGCGATCATTCTTCTCAACAAGAGGAAGGAGTGGTTGCTTGAAATAGCCTTCTTCCCTCGTGACTCCCTGGTCGGAATCGTCGAGGAGGTCTTGATATCGATTGGTCTCCAATCCAACCACGTTGTCCCCTGCTTAGGGTGGGACGTTGGGATGAAGTCATGGTTTGACTTTGCGAATTCCTTTGTTCCCGGTATTGTTCTGTACGTTGCATGGTCTATTGGAGGATCTCTGACACCTGACCTACAAGTTGGACAAAACCTGGAGTCTCTGCTGGAGCAGGATCAGGATTATTTAAAATGTTTTGAGCTTGCTGCAGGTTTTGTGCCATTACCGAAGGTCTTGGGGGGTTCCCGCTAGCAATGGGTTTTCGATGGCTTGAACTTTCCCCTGACCTCCTGGTTTGCCCTGTCTGACCATCAGGCGTGGTGGGGCAGAACTAGGCGAATTAACCATTGGACATCCATCAGCTCTGTTGTCTCCGACATTTGGTGTTTGAGTGCCCGTACCCTTTCTACCAACAGGTGGTGGTGAGGTAGGTTGTGTAGGACTGTACACGGCATTTTGATTTGTACCTCTGATCGCACTGACCTCATGCCGCCAGCAACTATCCTCTGACGAGCTTCCATCGTAACTAATGGAGAGCCTTCCAATGCTTCTACAAGGAGTCTCCACGATGGAGAGTGGTCGAAGATTAGCACCTCTTGTGGGCTTCGTGGTGGATTCAGCTTGATCCGACGGATTGCCAATCGTATGCTGAGTTTGATCATCCCAACTTGGCCTTCGGCCGTGGTAGCGTGGTGGATATTGTCACGGATGTTGGTTGGCCACGAATCGCCAAAAGCTGTTGGTATATTGACCCTTGGGTTGCGGTGCTGGATTTTGTCACCCTTTTGGCGGTTGGAAGGACCGGACTTCGAGAGCCCTTGGATGTTACGAATCGGTCGGAAGGTTGGTTCCTCGGAGACGTCACTAGTGGTGTGTCTTCCTCCATCCGTCGGATTCGTTGTTCTCGCGAACATTGAACCTATGATGGAGGAGGAGGGCGAGGACATTGTGTCATGTTCCATGGCGTGGATGCATGCGTCCATGTCGAGGTTGGAGTAGTCTGCAAAATCGAACCGATTTTCCATATCCCATGTCCTGTCATAGACACATGAGCGATTATGGAGTAAAAGGGATGAGGATTTACTAGCGTAGGATCTTCAAGAAATCGATGCCAATCTTCCCCATGGACAGCAAGATTCGGCGATCGTCGCGATCTTCTGAAATGAAATAGAGGAAAATGTAAAGACTTCTTGGGAGAGAATGAGACGCTCTTTATTGATATGGCGGTTATTACAAGGGTATCCTTGATAAGGCAATAGACTAACTCTAAGTACACAAAGTGTATTGCTTGCTATGCTCTTGAATCAGACTAAAAACATGAATCTAATGCTGATTATGGTACTTCAATCTGATGGAATGCGATTGCCCTCTTTCTGCCATTTGCAGTCTCCTTTAAGTAGTCGATGAGGTGGTGGCTGTTACTTCTTGAAATGTCGCAACTGGTCGGAACGAGGCGGCAGTTGGTGAAATACCAACTGTTCGGCGATTGATATCAGGGACTGACAATAAATATGAAGGTTATTGTCAGTGACTTAGAGCCATGTAATGTCGTGTGGTTTGGAGTGATTAGTCACATGTTCCATTTATCACACGGAAGGTATATACATGGAATCAAGTCTAAGTACCAGTTCGTTGATTCTACGAGCAGTTACCCAGTGGGGTAATTGGTATAGGACCTCTCCGACCAAGATACCCATAATGTAACCTCTGGAGTCCTTACGACCACGGGGGTCGTTAGCCTTAAGGGTTACGACCACGAAGTCATGCAGTCTTTAATTTATGTATTAAAATAATATATAGAGGTTTCAATCCTCATCACCCTCCCAAGGGAAGACATCATGTTGAAGAAAGTAAATAAGAGTAAACATTTATTGATCTAAACAAAGAGAAGTGGAACCTGAAGAACAACGGAACATTGGATCACCCAGAAAAATGATGTTCCCTAACAATGCATTCACCTTGCTGCAATTGAAAATAGTTGAGAACATGCTCCTGGAGGAATCCCCATCTGATGGTACAAACTGATCATTTTCCAAAATGGTACTAATAGAATAATCCCAGTTAATGTAAGAATCGGTACAATGGCACAAAAAAAAACTACAATCACCTAGTAATACCATGCATTGCAAAATACCATCAGAGTACATCATAACTAGTTATATCATCCAAACACAACAATAAGTCATACTTCAACCATATAAATAGGTTTACAACCACATGGATAGATTCACTCCTTATTAGGTTTTTTGGTAGCAAAATAAGTCCCTCTATGATCTAACAATGGTAGTTCAGAGATTATTGTTACTAATGTACCTAGCAACCCAAATAATCTTGTTTGAGAAGCTCAACTTGTTTAATGCCCGGGCAAGAGAAACATTCTCACACAAGTGAGCATAGTAGTGGGTGAGATGTGTTTCCTTAAATCCTGGGAGATCCATCATATCATCCCAAAGATCTTCAGGAACATCAGTATCTGCAGTACCGACCTTCTCAATAGCCTTAGCAAGTCTTTTGTAACACCCCAGCTCAGCATTTAGCCTGGAATGCTACCAAACTAACATTAAACAATTCTAAGCCAAAACATCCTACCAAATTTTTGGCAGAACCTCCCCTGTATTATTAACTACCAGGAGGTTCCAATATTTGAATAAAACGTATATAATTAATCCAACATTCAGCATAATCAATAGTCATTCAAAACATGAAAGCAACTAGCATATCCAGAGATATCCAAAAGACACTACCTATCATTATTACACTTAATCCAATGCATGAAGCATAATCATAAACAATCTCTAAGCAGGTTGCTCCTTTATTAAAGTATGAACTAAAAATTTATCAACTTTTAAGGTGGATGGTAGTGTGTGTGTCCAACTCAAGCTGCTCCTCCCATGCATGCCATTCTTGCAAGTGGTACCTAAAAACACAACAAAAGCAAGGGTGAGTCAAAGACTCAGCAAGTACCAATAATGAAACATTAATCTCACATTTATATCATCAACATTCCATTCCAAAGCTTTACACAAAAACATATCTCATGAGGTATGTATGCGAATATGCAATGCAACTTTTCTCTTTCACTCTTTGTCGCATTTCACCGTGTCACGAGATATCGGCCGTCGCCGCATACCATGCCTGTGCTCGCAAGCACGGGGACCAGTGCCCAATACTCCGCAAGTAAAGGGGACCTCAAGCCCACACTCCACAAGTGTGGGGACCTCAACCCGTCATATACATGACGGGGATCTCAACAAAGACTTGGTCACCACGTGACCAAGTCTTTATTTTGTCAACATGATGCATATGCACACATCATGAATCATCATAATCATACCTCCTCAGCAATATCACTTATGAATTTAACTCATTCATACTTCTATCATTCATATCATAAGCATTTACCATCTTTAATCAACATATCACACTATCAACTAAGCATAGCTAATATGTATCAAAACATAGCACTCATCGTCAAACAATTCATAATTACTCTATCAAAAGCAGTACTTGCAACCACCAAGATAATTTGGTACTCATCACAATATCATCCATTCATGGCTATTATGACCCAAACACAAACGATCCACGACATACAAGCATAATAATACAATAACCGGATACTTGCCTCAAGCGTGCGAGCGGTGGGCGCCAAGTGGGCGCTGCCACGGGATCTCGCTCCCACCGAACATAGAGATAACCCAATCTAAGACCAACATACTGGACCAAAAGCATAAATAACAACACAATTGAACTCTCTAAACTTCCAAGCATTTTCCAATCTTCCAATTTCTAGCGATCGCTTTTGGTGTTCACTGCGGACAGTCAACTTATAAAATACATAACTTTCTGCTCCGGAGTCCAAATAGGATGTTCTTGGACTTTCTGGAAAGGTAATTAAATTACCTAAATAAACTTAGTTGGGGAGCCCTTTTGATTATGCCAACTATTGCCTCTACTAAGCCAACCTACAGAACAACAATTTTCACGTCGGTTTCTCTGGACAGTACACTAAAACCACCATAACTTTTGCTACGAAGGTCCAAATCTTGCGTTCTTTATCTCTATGAAAAGGTATAGCAATTACCTACATTTTTCGTTATACTGAGATCCTCTGATTTCGTCCTCAAATAATAGATTAACTCAGTTTTCTACGGACTGTCAGAATGTTGACAGATTAACCAGACAGCGGCACTAAACAATTCATAACTTTCTAACCGTTAATCGGATTTTGGCGTTCTTGGCGGCCATTGAAAGCTAAGAACATTATCTACATAACTCTAGGAGACCAAAACTCTTAATTCGTCCTCTAAACACCCGAAACTGACCACGCAATAATCTGGACAGAACGCGATCTATTAAACCGACGCAAATCAATCTACCAAACGACATCAACCGCAACTATTACGCATCAAACCACGAAGAACACGTGACGTTACCCTTGTAGAATCGCAGCAAGATGATGAACTCTCCCCACGAAGTTGATCTCCTCTCCTTTCTTCACTTGATCGGCAGCAGGGAGCACCGACGGCGAGGAAGGGAGGCACCAATGGAGGGGGGCACCACCATGGAGGAGAGGTGTGCTACAGTAGCCATGCTACAGTGCGGCGGCACTGTAGCTACAGTGCACCTAGGGTTTTCCCCCTTCCTTTTATTGGTGGCCGACCCCTCATGGGCCTCCTAGGCCAAGGCCCAAGGCCCAAGTTGCTGAAAAACTGCAGAAACCCCCCTTTTTTATGTCTAATTTCTCTTTTGAACGCTTTCTTTCGTAGAATAAATTGGAGTATTATATTAAAACCCCTCTTTCTCCTGTTCAATCGCTTTGCTAAAAGAAATATTCCCCCGATTTTAATTATTGTCTCCCGATTTAATCTTTGGGGTATTACATTCTACCCTCCTTAAATGCACTCGACCCAATTCTATTCAACCTCAACACAAAAAAAACCACTTTGCTAAAAGATTTACTAACATTACTATGTACCGCCGTGAAAAACTTTGGATAAAGCTCGCGCATGTGAGACTCCAATTCCCAAGTCGCCTCCTCTCGGGCTAATGGGACAAAGGCACCTTGACACAAACCAACGACTTGTGCCTCAAAGACTCGCCTCGACCTCTCTAACAACGCACGGATGCTACTCAAAGGTCGCGGCTCGCGAAACTTCAAACTTCGGACCTCTGGTACTCACTCAAGACTTGGGACAAACAAGACGATGTGTACTTCGCGCTTGGACTCACTACGGTCCTAACGTTTTGCCAACTAGCGAAAACAACCCAATATACCTTGGGCAACCCCTAGTGGTGCGAACCACGCAACATGTGCATAGAACACCGAGCTTTTGTTCCACCTATTAAGCGGACTTTTTCACCCAAAGAAAGATCGCCTCCTTTAACGAGGACACACAATGAACTCGCTTTAAACACACTCTTACACCGACATAGCCCAACTGAAAAAATGAAGGACTATCATCGCAACCAAGTGTTACCAACTCGAGTACTAAAAGAGTCAAGTTCGAATCGAAGATTTATCACGAAAATCTTTCCACCTTCAAATTAGACAATTTGCAAATAAACACCACATCCGCCAAAGGAGAAATCACTCGAATAACCAAATCCAACATTTCTTTTATTCTTTCTCGAATCGATAAGAACCACACATACCAACATAAAGCCAAGCTCAACTTTGCAAAGACAAAGGTCAACAAACATAGAACTTAAACGAAAATCAGGAAAACAATTCACTTCTTGAGGAAGCATCAATTTAACAATTTCTCTTCTAGGACCAAAATTTCCCTCAAGCTATGGAATCCCAATCATCGCACAACACACTAACTTGTTACTCTTAACTTGGCGATCTCAACGCCAAGCCCAAATCAAACGCCTTGTCTACACCTTTGAAGAGGACTCTGTTGATTTCACAAAACATTCTCTAACCGATTCCCTTTCTTGATAGAATTCATTTGATGAGATGGCACTCGAAAGTATCCCCAAATTAGATCTCTCACACGATCATATCACCTCAACCCTTTTTAGGACAAACATTTTGATTCCACATCACACACTCTCATGTACTACATCGGAAGGGTGTTATCAACGATCATCCCACTGTCGCAATCCACCCTTATTCTACTTCCTCTGCACATAATCTTTGGGCGACTCAAAGTTCTAGCTTAACAATGCAAAGTCCACATTTAACCTCCAAGACTCTTGCAACTAACTTCTCATATAAAGGATAGGGAAATCCTTAGATTAAATCCCTAAAAATCCATAATTCCCACATACTCACTTATTAATATCCTCATGAAAATTTTTTCTTGACCCGATTACCTTTACAAAGATTATAACTCTTAGAAGGTTACTCAATCAAAACCAAATCACTCTTGACATTACTCAACATTTTCTATTATCCCATTAATTGACATGACAATTCGATTACTTTGTAATCCCACTCTCATTAAACCACGTCATCGAGAATAACCATTCACAACCTCGCAATACTACCAAATTACGATACTCTATAAAATTGATCAAGATTTTCATACTCGGTAATTCTAATGTCCCACCAAGTGAACAAAGATCTTGGATCACAATCACTATAGGTTCTACTAGCTTTAACAATGTAATCAGTTTAACCCCATAAGACAATCTTCCATTGAGATAGACTTCTCTCAAAGAACTATATTACGAAATTATTTCATCCTCCAATGCTCATCGAATAACTTACAACCCAAGTTTCACAACTACAATTATTGAACACCTCAAAAGACTCAGGTGAAACGAATAGGTTGATTCTTCCTCAAAAGAAAGAGAGAATGGAATCAATTTTCATCAACTAGGAAAACATGTGCCACCCACGGTGAACACAAGACCAAGGAAAAGCATCACTTAGGCCAAGTACTCGAAAAACATAAGGGAATGTCAACAGTCGAGGGCTCAAGCCCTACTGAAAGCGAATACCAAACCACAAATGAGAAGAAGGTAATGCCCTTTGAAAATTGATAAACTCTTATGGAACAACTGCATAAGGTTTAAGCACTCTCAAATAAACTGCAAGATGCGAAACGAGACTTAAAGCTCAATTACTTATACTTGACTCATTCCTTTAACAAGGAAGGTTATTTTTCATGATTACTACATCACTTTGCCACTTAAACCGGATAAGCTCTTAAGACCAAATCGTAGGAACAACTTAAGAACCAATAAAATCTTTCAACATGTCACTTTGCTCAAAGCAACTCAATCACCACATAACTCAAGCGATCCAATTGATCACCATCGCAAAACTCGAAACACTTCTACAAAATCCAAGTTACGAAAGACGATCAAATTTCTTTATTTCTAAAAGAATCATCACCACACACATGTCACAATCTCTTGCAGATAATCTTACTAACATCAAGAATACTATACTCTGAACATGAATATTTATCATCAACTATTCCATTAGAAAGCCCCCAAAGTTTCACTAATTTGTTCCATCTTGCCTTTTCATCCCATCTTCAAAATGAGAGTATATCAAAATCATACAACATCACTACATCAACTTCTTAAGTTTAGAAGGGTCTACTACCCAATTGAAAAGCTCCTACCAAAACCCTTTCATCAAGGACACAAGTTCATCCAATTATTTCACAATCATGTGGGCATAAGCCACCTATTATATCATATCGGTTCAACTTTTAGCGATGCTCATTATCAAACTTCAACACACAATAGTTATCGACAACCCTTATTGTTATCAAGCGGCCGTTATGAAATCTAGTTGCTACCTACTTTCCTTCCCAAATCACATGGACATTAACAAGCACATATTCAACTGTTCCTCCTCACATTGGATTTGGCAAAAAAATACACTAAAACTTCAAAAAATCAAATCTTCTATCGATCAAGAGTCTCAACAATACTACAACCAAATTCATCACGTCATCCTACATAGAAGAACTACATAGAACTCCTCCCATAATTTCTAGATCCACCGATATTCAACATTCAACCGGTTGTACACAATTCTAATAACTAATCATACTAGGGAATATGTAAATCTGTATTCCCTCTAATTTTCCTTTCCACACAATTAAATTAATCCATGGGAACCAAAGAACCCAACAAGTTTAACAACCTAAACAGTTTTAATGACCGACTAGTTCATCAAGGTTCCATACTTCTTGATATCTCTCAATCACTACTCATATATACCTTTCATCAAGAACTAGAAAAGACAACATCATCCTAATCAATTTCACTTCCAATGTTACTAATTAATATTAATTATTCACCATACCAATGACTCAACTTGATATCCATACCATATCGAGTTATTTGATTACAATCTCGATTTAACCATAACAAGGCATCAGAAAAGGATTTTAGCAATTTCAACGAAAAGAGATGCATTAAACTTCATCACTTGGAATAATCCAAAAGAAATACATAGAGCAAAAGTTTTCTCATGTTAACAAACTTGCAAATGAAACTCTCATTACCCAAACTTTCAAACGAATACATGAGTCATTCTTTTTCAATGAGAAAGAAGAAACAACCATGGAATTATCAGTAATGCCAATTGAGGACGATCACTAGTAGTAAAGACAGCTCAACAGTCGAAAAACAATACTTGTTTCAGAGAACCATTAGAGACCATTGAAACACAACCATTACCATGAACCACGAACCCAAGAGAAAATCATCATCCACCACCGAACAAGAATTTGCCAAGATTGAGGTCAAGAAGGAAAACAACTTTCTAAAGCAGCTCACGCTCAACTCCTGCAACTATGGTATTCGGGGTAACTACTCTATTCGTCTACCACGAACGGTGATATAACCCGACAAAGTCCAAGGCCACAATCACGGCCTCCACTTCTTATCCACTATCACCGACACGCATTAACAATATAATCAAATATGATTATACATGATCATCTCATGGTAATCATATAATAGATTCATAGTTATAGAATATCATAACATATCATTTCATAGATTAACAACAAGAAAGATAGCACAGAGGCAATTCAACAATTGCTCAACAAATGAAACATAGCAATGAGATAATGCGAAGCAATATAATTCCCAACCCCACCTACATCGTACAGTGTGTCAATTTAATATTTTTTTCTATTAACCACGGACCTAAAGCCCGCTCGATACCAAGCCAGTAACACCGACTTAGCATTTAGCCCGAATGCTACCAAACTAACATTAAACAATTCTAAGCCAAAACATCCTACCAAATTTTTGGCGAACCTCCCTGTATTATTAACTACCGGGAGGTTCCAATATTTGAATAAAACGTATATAATTAATCCAACATTCAAAGATAATCAATAGTCATTCAAAACATGAAAGCAACTAGCATATCCAGAGATATCCAAAAGACACTACCTATCATTATTACACTTAATCCAATGCATGAAGCATAATCATAAACAATCTCTAAAAGTTGCTCCTTTATTAAAGTATGAACTAAAAATTTATCAACTTTTAAGGTGGATGGTAGTGTGTGTGTCCAACTCAAGTCTGCTCCCTCCCATGCATGCCATTCTTGCAAGTGGTACCTAAAAACACAACAAAAGCAAGGGTGAGTCAAAGACTCAAAGAAGTACCAATAATGAAACATTAATCTCACATTTACATCATCAACATTCCATTCCAAAGCTTTACACAAAAACATATCTCATGAGGTATGTATGCGAATATGCAATGCAACTTTTCTCTTTCACTCTTTGTCGCATTTCACCGTGTCGAGATATCTGACCGTCGCCGCATACTATGTCTGTGCTCATAAGCACGTGGACCAGTGCCCAATACTCCGCAAGTAAAGGGACCTCAAGCCCACACTCCACAAGTGTGGGGACCTCAAGCCCGTCATATACATGACGGGGATCTCAACAAATACTTGGTCACCACGTGACCAAGTCTTTATTTTGTCAACATGATGCATATGCACACATCATGAATCATCATAATCATACATCCTCAGCAATATCACTTATGAATTTAACTCATTCATACTTCTATCATTCATATCATAAGCATTTACCATCTTTAATCAACATATCACACTATCAACTAAGCATAGCTAATATGTATCAAAACATAGCACTCACTGTCAAACAATTCATAATTACTCTATCAAGCAGTACTTGCAACCAACAAGATAATTTGGTACTCATCACAATATCATCCATTCATGGCTATTATGACCCAAACACAAACAATCCACGACATACAAGCATAATAATACAATAACCCGGATACTTGCCTCAACCGTGCGAGAACGGTGGACGCCAAGTGGGCGCTGCCCCCGGGATCTCGCTCCCACCTGAACATAGAGATAACCCAATCTAAGACCAACATACTGGACCAAAAGCATAAATAACAACACAATTGATCTCTCTAAACTTCTAAGCGTTTTCCAATCTTCCAATTTCTAGCGATCGCTTTTGGTGTTCACTGCGGACAGTCAACTTATAAAATACATAACTTTCTGCTCCGGAGTCCAAATAGGATGTTCTTGGACTTTCTGGAAAGGTAATTAAATTAACTAAATAAACTTAGTTGGGGAGCCCTTTTGATTATGCCAACTATTGCCTCTACTAAGCCAACCTACAGAACAACAATTTTCACGTCGGTTTCTCTGGACAGTACACTAAAACCACCATAACTTTTGCTACGAAGGTCCAAATCTTGCGTTCTTTATCTCTATGAAAAGGTATAGCAATTACCTACATTTTTCGTTATACTGAGATCCTCTGATTTTGTCCTCAAATAATAGATTAACTCAGTTTGCTACGGACTGTCAGAATGTTGACAGATTAACCAGACAGCGGCACTAAACAATTCATAACTTTCTAACCGTTAATCGGATTTTGGCGTTCTTGGCGGCCACTGAAAGCTAAGAACATTATCTACATAACTCTAGGAGACCAAAACTCTTAATTCGTCCTCTAAACACCCGAAACTGACCACGCAATAATCTGGACAGAACGCGGTCTATTAAACCGACGCAAATCAATCTACCAAACGACATCAACCGCAATTATTACGCATCAAACCACGAAGAACACGTGACGTTACCCTTGTAGAATTGCAGCAAGATGATGAACTCTCCCCACGAAGTTGATCTCCTCTCCTTTCTTCACTTGATCGGCAGCAGGGAGCACCGACGGCGAGGAAGGGAGGCACCAATGGAGGGGGGCACCACCATGGAGGAGAGGTGTGCTACAGTAGCCATGCTACAGTGCAGTGGCACTGTAGCTACAGTGCACCTAGGGTTTTCCCCCTTCCTTTTATTGGTGGCCGACCCCTCATGGGCCTCCTGGGCCAAGGCCCAAGGCCCAAGTTGCCGAAAAACTGCAGAAACCCCATTTTTTATGTGTAATTTCTCTTTTGAACGCTTTATTTCGTAGAATAAATTAGAGTATTACATTAAAACCCCTCTTTCTCCTATTCAATCGCTTTGCTAAAAGAAATATTCCCCCGATTTTAATTATTCTCTCCCGATTTAATCTTTGGGGTATTACATCTTTCTATACCAATGGTCATGAAGGAATACAAGTCTTCATCATTGGATATCTTGGACCTCTTTGGTGGTTTGCTTGACGAGGAGTCATCTCCACATGTTGCAGACATTGTGACCTCTTCAACACTAGCATGTCCAGTAGCTCTTTTACCTTTATCCTTTGTTGGAGCCTTTGTTGTTTCATCATCTGAAATTTCATTAACATCTGTTCCAATAGGGTCATTTACTCCTTTGCATACTTTCTAGTAGCCATGCTATTCCCAAATATAGTGGCCATCTCATGATAGTACTCAAGGGGAGTGTTCAAGTAGTCAGCATCACCGCAGTGATCCTAGACATTAAAGTAGATTTGAAACTACATACCATAGGAAAATCAATTTGGTAGATATGAAACTACAGAAATTACCTTGACATGATTGGTGTAATGTCTATGCTCAAGCCTGATAGTGCATGTGTTTTCATCCCAAAGAGCACCACTTAGGTTTTGGAGCTTGCCTATCTTTGTCCAAATTGTTTTCCACTTCCTCAAGTGGTTTTGAACCTGATCTCTAGTAACTTCCACCTTTAGATGGTCATTCAATACCCTCGCACAATTGTTAAGGTGAACTTTCTTGACACCAGTGCACATTCTATTGCCACTGTCCACAAGATTAGCCAAGTAGCTCAGGACAAATGCAAACATAATATTTGTCTAGACAACCCCACCACCAGTGTTCCCCACTATGTTACCACCATGTTATCCCCATGTTTAGAGTCCATTTCCTACCAACCAAAGAAAGAAACAGAAAATAAGTGATATGAAGCATGTAAAAGAAGTCCACACATATTCTACATACAACTCATCACAAATAAAAGGTTATTACAAGAAAGGTTTGCATACAACTCTTCAAAAGTAACAACCGTGGCCATAGTCTTCAATTATTTAAAGACATTACATATTTAATTATTTTGGTAGTTCTGACGGGCTTCCCACATTTCATTGGCCAGAGTCTGCCTCTGGTCAACCGTGGCTCTATTGTAAATTGCTTGTTCCCTTGCTGTCCTGCAGGGGTTAGGTGTCCAAGAAGTCTCCGGTAGAACGAAATAGTCACTTCCTTGAGAAATAACCCAGTTGTGAAGGATGGAGAAAGCTATGATGATATCAACTTGAGTTGAGAAGGGGAAGAATGGAGTGGCATCATCGAGGACTTTGAACCTCCTCTTGAGTGATTCAAAGGCGCGCTCTATGCTCACTCGTAGAGAGGAGTGACTAAGATTGAACAATTCCTTTTCATTTAGGGGAGGATTGTTCCCCCACTCATTCAAGTGGTACCTCACACCTCGAAAAGGTGGGATGAAACCAGGTTTGGCTCCATATCCTACACTAGGTAGAATTTCCCTAAGACATGAGGAACACATTTATGATAGTGCTTTTTAATAATCGGGTATGGACATATACTGCTATTAACCTTCAGGGACATATAGTTCATTCTCACGCTCTATTGCATCGGCCAACACCATAGCATCATGGGTTGTCCCCTCCCAACCAGCCAACACATATGTGAAATGAAGATCAAAGTCTACAGCTGCCATGACATTTTGAGTAGAAAATGAGTTCCTACCACGAAATGTCGCCTCCACAGGCTCACTAACAGACGCCCTTATATGTGTACAATCAATGGCTCTAATACAATCCTATTGGGTCAAGAAAAAAATAGTAACCAACAAATGTTTCCCAAAAGTCTCTATGAGGTATAGTTGTTAGGTATGATACCTTAAAAAATGGATCCCACCTTGGGTTCCCTGCAATTTCGCTTGGGGGTCTCCAAAGAAGGTGGCCTAATGAGCTCATTTCATAGATCACCTATGGCATGGAGGACACGTCCAAAATATCAACTAACTATTTCACCTGGCCGAGTAAAATTGGTACCGACTAGCCTATTTATTAGGTTGTGGTCAATTGTGTTCAAGAACATGGCAACTTGCTCCTTGACATACATGTATAGTGTCGCGAAGCAAAGATCCCTCTCTCAAGAGTTCACACAACCAAAAGAACAAAGTTCGCTTCAACCTAATTGTGTTAGTACAAGTTATTTCATTCTTCCAAATTTTATTATTCAGATAATCAATTCTAATCCTATTCCTTTCCTCAATTGGGCTATAGGTAATACGGTCTCTCCTATTCCTTAGACTAGACCGTACGAACAAAATAATCATGCAAGCAGCCACATATGCAACAGCGCCAACAAACAACATCTTTTGCCTCTCAAGCCTCCTCTTGTCCATCTACAGTTCAGAAGTGCCAAGTATAATTAACACCGCTGACTACTCAAATCAAAAGTAATACGACAAACTACTCAAAGAAAATAACCTTTTTGACAGTAATACAACATATATGTATCATAGGCACAACCTCTTTGACAGTGAGCCAAGATTCCAAATTTCAATTAACATGCTCAAAAACTAACCGCAATAAGCATGAACATCGCCATATTGCACTATACATGTAGATGAGGGAGCAATTTTACATGTGGAAGCATTATTTTTCCTAGACTCAACAACAACAAGCAAAACTTCATATTTCTTGCACATGCCGAAGCACAGGATAATGGGGATCTAACATTTTTGCCCATAATGACATCTATGGTAGCTAGATCTACCAAAAAACAATAATCGGAGGAGAACATTTCAGATCTAGGGCCATATCTTTGGTTCCCGTGATAACTTTGCACCAAGGTGCAGGAGGGGAGGAAGACCGGGATGGGAAGGAGAAGAAATGCCAAATCACAAGACCGACGTCACCGGCGCGGAAGAAGTTCACATCGATGTAAGATCCTCTTGCCACCATCGTGGAGCTGCTATAAACGTCACCGATCCAGATAAGACCTGAGTAAAATCAGAAGCCTACGACGGAAAGAGGAGGAAAGATGACACGGAAGAGGGAAGGAAAGGGGGCACCTTGTGGGACTCGAAGCCGACAGTGGAGAGAGAAGAGGCGGCACCTTGTGGATCTACAAAGTGCGGCGCGAGAGCATGGGCGCGCGGAGGATGTGTGCGAGAGGATAGGGGGCGGCGACGTCCCTTAGGAAGTGCGAGCGACTCGCGAAGGGGAGCCATGCGCATGGTGAGTGAGCACACGCTGCGTTGCGGAGGACGAGATGGCAAACCGAGTGGTTCACTCATTTTCGTCGAACACTACGGTTCGGCATCTGAGGCGAATATTCGCTCGCGTTGAAAGCCTTCATCCCGGATGGATCGGTCCGATCCACCCAACAAAACACATGTACGTCGCAAAATCCCGAACCATTCCATACAGGACCACTCGGGTCTCTCATCCAAACCAACATAAGATTGCCAGATCAAGTCGGGATACCCTAGTTGACAGCCTCGACTTGTACAAACACTTCATTTCTCCTTGCACCTTGTTTGTCAGTTTGAGCAATCGGAATAGGATGTTTACTCCTATTAAATTGTTGAGCTCTTTTATGATACACTCAATTTAATATGGGTCATCAATTATATTTAATAAAATGGTTTAGATTGGTTGGGATTTAGTTATACTACATCTGGTAGTATGAGTAGTAGAATCCCGAAGGGGTAGAATTGTAATTACCTATGTGGGGGATCACATGCTACAAGAGTAATATTTTTAATCCTAGTTGAAAAAGTCCATAATACCCTCATAAAAAATTATAAATACAAAGAAAAGTCTATTATGCCCTTAACAAATCAATGATCAGATTTGATTTATACTACCACTATATACTACTTATAAAATGTATCGTAAAATTTACCGCCCGACAGGTCTATTCACCTAAAGTTGGATTTGGGCAGCATTGTTCCTTCCTCTCACAGTTCTAATAAAAGTCATACATATATGAAGTAAAAGCTCATTTGGATCACCATGCTATGCTCTTCACTTGGCAGACCATCTTCAAGCCGTTGAATTGACATAACTCTTTGTCACCACACCAATCTCTGTGCCCTAGAATTCTATACTTGGTGGCATGAAATATTATCGGACTTGTATCTAGAGGATCATCCTTTGAATATTTTTCCATAGAATGTTCCTAGGCACAGAATCGGATAACAAGCAGGCAGGCGATAATAATGAAAATAATGAAATCAAAGATAATGACGGAGAATACCAAAACGAACAAGCAAAAGAAAACATGAAAATCATGGGGATTTCCTGAACCAATGATCTCAAAGAAGCTGTTAATTTTGAGGGGGCGATGAGGATGACGAATCTAGTGATAGCTGTAATTCCAGTGATGATTCCAATTAGTTTGGTCTCTTCATCTGCTTTTCTATTCATATGCTAGGATCCAAGATGGAGCAAGACAAGCGCATTGATCAGAACACTCCTTCTAATCGGCTATAAGCTCTTCTTTCCATTAACCCAACTATATCTACCGAAAAGTCCATTTTACCACCCCCACACCAACAATCATGAAAGTCTAATTTATGCCATGAACGAAGCTTCTAAATTACACCCTCATCTTTTAAGATCGCGCAAATAACCCCTTAGCCTTGTATCACTGTGGGTTTTAGACCGATATGACATCCTATTTGGTGGTTTTGTGCTGATATGGTACCCAACAAACAAAAAGATGCATTATAGTCCACAAGACTAATTAGCAAACACAACGAATTATCTCCCCCCTTGCGCTGATGAAGGTGGAGGAAGATGAAGTTGTGGCGGTGAGCAAGAGGAAGAAGCGATGGTTGAGCTGGGCGGTTGCTAAAGTGGGCCACCAATGTGTATGAAGAAGAAGAGGTTGTCGAGCACATCATTGACCTCTTATCTGCCATGATAAATATTGCGTGGGCCAGTGAGAAGAAATAGATGGTTGGAGTGATTTTATCCAATGCTATTTCTTGATGATGTGGGAGGGTTTAGATATAGCTATAGAGACGATCCAATGGAGATGCTATAATAGTCATTTACTTTTAATATTCCTCAAATTTTGAACTTCAAATCTTGTGTAAGGTCGTAACACGGTCTATAAAAAGCAAAATTGGCTATGGAACATCGTAAAATGTTGGCATTTGCCCTAGGACACTCCAAAACCATGGTTTAGTTAGAAGGTGGTCTAAAATTGTGGCCATTTACCACACACTATGACCATTAAAATAATATTATCTTAGCAAACAGGAGAGAGAAGGTGTGCGAAATGTCTAATTTGCTCTTGACACATAATTGTTAACAAAAATAAAAAGACGCCTCTCCCTCCTATGCCCTTCTCCTTATACATCCCAAGATTTTTTTTTGCTAAAATAAATTTAAAATGTATTTGAATTGAAAATGATTTATTTTGAATCCCTAGTTTTTCTTGGATTTTTGAAGTTAATTTGATATTTTCTCGATTAAGAATTGATGGGGGCAATCCAGGTGTACATGAGATATTCCCTCCTAATAAACACTCGAAAATATTTTTTTAATCGCTCAACTGTATTGTGACAAAAGGCCTCCATTTTTGGAATTTTTTGAAATAATATTAATTTAAAAGATAATTAAAAAAAGTCAAAATAAAAAATTACAAAAATAAATAGTCAAAATAAAAAAATAACAAAACTAGGCACATGTCGCCAATTGGAATGGCAACAGGCTCTTGCCATTCTAATTGGCGACGGGCCTAGCCACTAGTGATAGGGGGCTCAATAGTACCCAGAGCTCCCTGTCGCCATTTGAATTGGCAATATGTCCCTGTCGCCAATTCAGCTGGTACATAGATCCTAAATTTTTAAATTCTAAAATTTGGAAAATCGCAATTTCAAATGGCGATAGGGATCCCGTAAATCTCTATCGTCATTCCAAATAGCAATACAATCTCCCCTATAAAAGACCCTCGAAACACAAAAATTTGGGGGGGAAACTCACTTTTATTCGAAAAAAAATAATGAGGGGAGGGAAGGGAGAGGAGTAGAAGGGAGGAGAGAAGCTAGCGAAGCGCTCTCCATCCGGTCGCCCATCTTTCAGGTCATTTTTTTAACCGAATGGATTACATAGTTTTGGGTGTACGGTTACATAGTGTAGTATGTTGTATAGAATCCTTTTGGGTGGGTAGTCTACTTTTAGATATGTAGCACCCCAACCCAGTATAAGCCTGAAATGCTACTAAACTAACATTATAACAAATTAAAACCAAGACACTTTACTAAATTTCGGCAGAACCTCCTTTGTATAGCTAACTATACTGGGGGTTCCAACAGGTACAATTATCAGAATTAAACAACCCAACATTAGTATAATCAATAGGCATTCAAGATATGCTAAACGACTAAAGCATAATCATAGGTATCCAAAATATGTTACTCATCATTATTACAAATAATCCAACGCGTAAATCATAACATAATAAATCCTTTAAGTAGTTTGCTCATTAATTAAGGTATGATCTGAAATTTAATCAACTATAAAGGTTCATGGCGGTGTGTGTGCAACACATGGCTACTCCTCCCATGCATGTCATTCTTGTATTGGCTATCTAAAACAACAACAACAACGAAAGAGTGAGTCCACGGACTCAAGAAGTACAAATAAAAGACATTATAATACAAAATTATAACATCAAGATCCACTTCGAAACTTTGCATTAAACCATACCACATGCTTATGCAACGCTCAATGCATCTTTTCTCTTTAACTCGTTTTGCATTTTACCGGTAATGCAGGGTATGCAACCGTCGCTGCATACCCATGCCTGTGCTCACAAGCACAGGGACTAAGAGCTCAATACTCCGCAAGTAATGGGGACCTCAAGCCCACACTCCACAAGTGTGGGGACCTCAAGCCTATCATATACATGACGGGGACCTCAAAGATATGCATGCTTGATCACCACATGACTAAGCCTCAATATGATCTCAATATGCACATGCACAGTTACTCTATTCATCATCAACATGCAATAGCAATAACATCATACATGAATAAAACTTAATCATACTTTGAGAATTTACCATTATTAATACACATATCATGCTAAAAACCATGCATTGCTATCATGTATCAAATACACGTAATGATGATCAAGCATTCACAATTAATCTATCAATCAATATACTTGCCTCAACCGTACGAGAACGAAGGACGTGAAGAGGGCGCTGCCCCTGGAACCAATCCCCCACCTGATCTAATTAACAAGCACTCTAAGCTAAAAATATTGGACCAAAACAAAGCTAGAAGCTCTTACGAAAAAACTATACTCTCGCGCAACCCCAACTCCGTAATCCTAAACAGATTCGTCCCTCGATGCATACGGTCATAATAAAAATTCATATCTTTTAGTACAGAGATCCAAATGGGGTGTTCTTGGACTTTCTAGAAATAGTATCAAATCCTTCATCTAAACCTAGTTGGTGAGCCTTCCATATTCGGCCATTTATTACCAAGTTGATTAAAAGAACAGCTAATTCATGTTGGGTTTCGGACGATGATATTAAAACTATCATAACTTTCGATATAGTTATCCAAATTTCCGTCCTTTAGCTTCACGAAAGCTAAGCCAATTATCTACATCTTTAGTTATAGTGAGACCTTCCAAATATTCCTTTAACTATCTGCTTTTGTCTAATTACTAATAATCTGTTAGAATTCTAGCAGATTTACCCAATGACAACACTACGAAATTCATAATTTTGAACCGCTCGTCCAAATGACGTGATCTAGTACTCTACGAAAGGTATCGACGTCTCCTACAATTCTCTATGAGATGGCCAGATCAGAAACTATAGTTATCATCCTCAAAATAGTCGGCCACTACAGACTGCCCTAAACCGATCTAATACTGACATTACCTAAATACATGAATACACGACTAATCGAACGGGATTGGGGATTAACCTTGGAGATCAAGATGAAGAACGTGAAATATCAGCACTCCCCATCTCCTTCTTCCTCTCTTCCTTCTCTCTTCCCCCCTTCTCTTCCTCCTTTCTTTCTCTTCCACCTTCTTCCTTCTACTGGACTTGCAAGGAGGCAGTAGCACCAGGGGGGGCTACAGTGGTGGCGCTATAGTACCACAGGGGAGCTACAGTATCAGGGCTAGGGTTTGGGTGGCCTTCCCCCTTCCTTTTGAGGCCGACCGACTCAATTGGGCCAAGACACCATGGGCCAAAAGCCTAGGTTTTCCTACACTCCCTCAGAAATCTGAATTTCTAAATTTGATTTATTTAATTCTCTCTCTAATGCTATACAGGATATTACGAGATATGTGGTTAGTCTTGGAAATCTTATTTACTGATGCAAGACATCAAATATGTCGAACGTCACCAACTTCAAGATTTACTACGGTCGGGGACTATTCTTGAGGGTCACAAGGGGATTGATTTGCGTTATTTCTAATCAGCGACCGTGTCCCTGCCAAGACTAAGCAGCGTACATGGGGCGCTGTGATGCTGTGGTTGTTTCACTCATTCGATTTGGACCATGCTATGTATGATATGAGATTGAGTTGTCTTACCCCCGAGCAACACAGTGCACATATTGGGAGTTAGTGCACTCAAGGAACAAGGTCATGATCATATATATACGCATGGCTAGGGTGGAAGGGTGGGATTTGGTCCTTCTAGCCTAGGCTTATGCTAAGCCCACTCCTGCATCGGCGGTTGAACAAGAAGGGGGTGGTGATACTGAAGAAGAAGTCGGGGACTCTAGCAATAGCGTGGCGCACACAATGGTCGAAGCTCCCGGAGTTGTTGATGTTGTCGATGAAGACCCTACGAAAGTAGCTCCTTCAGCCAGGCAAGTGTGAGGACCCCAATTTATTTGGCTTGTAATGCTTAACCAACCACCTGGTCCTAGCATCACAAATCAAATAAACTGATCCTCGAGATATGTATACTTCCTAAAGCGATATACACACCTCGGTACAAAATTAGACATCAACTCCATTCCAAACATAGAGTCCAAACACTACACTACCAAACGGAAGATAAACAAATAGTAGAGTTATTACAGACAAAGGCCGACAGGCCACGAGATACACAAATAAACAAGAACGACAGCGAAAGCAAAAGTGCCATAAGATGGCTATAAACAAAGCCAATCGCGTGCCTCCAACCCACAAGGCATCCGACCAGGACCGCCAAGTCTAGTCGTCCACGAAAGCGGCAACACTGACTCACGAAGTGAGGCCCTTGGGGCTCACCTTCTTCCTCTGCAACAAAAACATTAAGCAAAGCACCGAGTACAAAGATTGTCTTTGTACCCGCAAGACCGACGTGTGAACTAGCGCACTGCTCATATGCTACATGCGAGGCTTGTTTAGTGGAGGCCATATGTTTCATTTGCATAAAGCCAATTTTCATTTGCAATAATATAATACAGTTTGAAGGCAAGTTTGCAATTCATTTTTAATGTTGAAATTCAGTAAAGGTAATACTAACAAAAGAGAAAGATAAACAACCTAGAGGTGACTACCCCAATAGTCACCACAACAATAGCACGAATCCCAGATTCGTACCACCCATCAAGTTTTAATTTAAATGTTGTAGTCTAACTCTTGGAAGACCTTGCCAAGCGTGTCCATAACCTAGGACGAGGCTATTCGAATAGTTTTAAACCCTGCAGGTGTACCAATATACACACACTTGCATCGCCTTTAAGCCAAGCACACTTCAGGAAGGTATGCCGCACTGACTAAGTCCTACGAAACTTTTTCCAATATTGTGTATTAACTACGAGCCGCTCGTATGGATAGAAATCCATACGCTTACATGGTAAAGCCGAAAGACAACTACCCACTCGTGATAAAGCTTTTCGGACAACTACCATGCTCCCACCTCCATCCCTCCTGCGACCCCTGCGACCGGAGCCAATACACGCCAAAGTACTAGGTCAAGAGAGGTCCCATATACTCTAGTGTGGTTAGCACGCAAAATGCTTGGTTGATGTAACAAGATGTTCGGTCCTTGTTGACTGGGCACCATTCCGATCACACCCAACAGATCACACCAATCATACCGTTGTGCCCAAGTCTAAATCATTTTTGTTTTCAGTTTTAGTTTTGCAATTAAACATAGCAAAATGCTAAAACATAAAGTTATAGTAGATTTTGTGTGATCGTGGTTACCGACTAGAGTCGATAACCGCCTTGATTCACCGATAGCTAAGCATGTCTAAGCAAGTTGACCCGATCTACTAAGTGACAAGAGATCATCCAGCGACCTCTAATCACAAACAAATAACCTAGGCTCGGTAGTAGAGATCAATATTTTGACTACAGGATATGCGACTACTGATTTAACTAATCAATTTAACACAAATTAAGCAATGCATACATACAAATTGAAACAAAATATTAGACTTTAAAATACTGGGATTATCATGATCAAACTGCTTGCCTGGCTGCTGTTGCTCAGAATGCTCAACCTGTTGCAGAGGATCGCTCTCAGGGTTGCCGCAAATATCGAATCCTAACGATTAAACAAATAACAACGAATAAGAACGAATAAACCGGCAAAACTCAACATACAACAACAACAAAACATTCCAAAACTCACCCAACAACCTAAGCATGATATAACAAAATTTTAGAAACAGAGAACAAATCACTTTAGGTTATTAAGAATTTTCCATGAATTTTCTAAGCTAAAAACACATCAAAACACTAGTTAATTGCTTAACAAATTTTCATGAACAGAAACAGTATCTAAAACCTATCCTGAAAATTAGTATACTAAAAATGAAATTTTACAGAATTGGTTTCACTGGATTTGGACAATTATTGAAAGAGATATACATTTTCTAATTTAGAAGATACATAAAACATCTTTTAATTAATTAACAGATTTTTGCTACATAGACAAGGTTGAAACTAATTTTAGTAAATACCACATTTAAAATGAAAATTAACAGCACTGGATTCATGCGATTTAGATAAAATTGAATTAGTTATGCATTTTCTAAGTTTAAATGAATTATCAAAGCAACGAAAACACATTACGAAATACTAAAGCATTTAATCCTTTTTCTACCCACACCAACCAGCCCAGACACCGTGAGCGGGCCCGCGAAAGTGCGGCGGGACAATCGCCGCGCGAAGGTGACGTCGGCGTATTCTAAGAATACGTCTTTGACTTATCAAGTGTACTTAACATATACTCACGAGATAAATCGTTTCCCAATCGAAAACGTAGCACGAGCTACACATCCACCAACCGGCGAGGATGGGCCCACATAGCGATGACTAAGAAAATAACATAACGGTTGGATTAAAGGATTTCTAAACGCGTTTAACGAGAGAGGCCCACAAATCGGTGACATAACTAAACAAAGTTTAGCGATAATCAAACTCGCCGCTCGCTCTGCCGCACGCGACGGGACGGCGGCGGCGTGCGGCAGTGATCTAGCTATCCGAGGGTTTCGGCGAGAGTGGTACCTTCGGGTTCACCGCGTCCTGCGAACTTGATGACGGTGACGGGACCTCGATGATGCGGCGAGGACGGGCGAACGAAAGCGGAGAAGAAGACGCGCCTCCGCGAGAAGACGCCACGAGCCGAAGCTACGGGAGGTGCGATCGGCCGCTTTGACTCGTGAAGGATAAGCCCACGACCACGACGACGATGGAGCTCGCGGCGGCCGAAATTGCTGCAATGGCGAATCACCGTGGCGCTGGGAAGAAACGCCGCACGCCCACCATGATGTACCAAGGCCGAAAGGAGCTCACGGTTAGACTCGAAAGGGATTGCGATCACGAGGACCAAGCGCCGAGGCGAGGACTCACCGAGCGCAAATGAGCTCGCGAGCGAGATCACCGAGGCGAGATGACGAACTAGCTCCCGGCGATACTGGATGCCGAGGCTCGGGATGGGCAAAATGGACGCGGTGAGAGAGTGGATCACGATGGTGCGATCGCGCAGCTCGAGTGCGGCTTCAACGCGGCGCGCCGCCGTTCTTCTCCGGCGAAACGAGAAGTGGGCGAGAAAGCGAGAGCGAAGAAACGATGAATGGATCGGGCGGTGAGGTTATGAAGGCTGGCGATGCGCTATGGGCGGACACGCGTCCCACGCGTGGCGGCCGACGAGTGCGTGGCACGCATGCGCTTGCAGCCGCGAGCTCCGGTGAGTCGCGGAGAAGACGAGGTGGACTGACGGTAGGGTCCACTTGTCGCTGATAGCGGCGAAGCGGTGCGAGCCGAGTCGGCGCGGTGCGAACCGGTGGTTTGACTTCGACCAGAATGTATCGACCGTTGGATCTAAAATGAAGCGGTCGAGATTGATGTATGCATTCGGACAGTCGACGAGGCAAGCAATGTGGACCGTTCGATCTCCATCGGACGGTGATAGCCATCGGGCTCGCGCTGTGCAGCTAGGCGGTGCGGCCGAGTCAAGTGGTGCGGGTCGGACTCGAGCCCAAGTGGGGTTTGAACCGAGGAACAGAATTTCAGATTTGAATTAGAAAGACAGAGAGGGTTTTGGGAATTTTTAGAGGTAGCACCAGGGCTCCAAAAATTTCGAAATTTTTATGGTAGCTAACTGGAACAGAGGACTCCCTTGTGTAATTTTTCCAGGAGTTCTCATGCATTAGATTTCTCCCAAGAAAATTCACAAGCTGCTGCCTAAGGGTTTGACCAGATTTCTAAACTGGTTTGACTTGGGCATTTGAAATAGCAACTAAAATCTAAAAATTGTGAAATAATTCAGGAGGTAGATAGGATGATCAAGATGATAGGAAAAATAATTTCAGAAGATAATCACAAGTTTGAAAGCTAAGAATTTGCTTGATAACAATTTCTATTCACAAGAATTTAATTCTAGAAAATGGAAATTGCTAGGAAAATTTGGAAAACTTCCAAATGATTTGATGAGACAACAAAAGTTTTTATTTCTCCTCAAAATTTTACATTGGAAATACAAACCCTAAGTTAGGGCATTCTGACAAGCTAGTGGGCTTCGACGAGGGTGAGGAGTGGAAGCCTAGTGCAAAGGATGGATCTCAAGACCGGAACTACATGGCATTGTTAGAAGATGAAGGATCGACGATGAGGATGATGTGGACTAGCAAAGTGTTCCATCTAAGTGGAACACACACCGATTCGACCTAAATCGTTAACGAAAGCTCCGTGTACCGTGAGAGAATGCGACGAGCGAGTCGGGCAAGGAACTATGTACAAATACAAGGAGGCCGTGAAGGGCGGTCAAATTCGAGCCTTGTTGGTGTGGCGTACATTTATAGTCATCAAGTCTAACCTAAGATGCTACGACGTGAAGTGCGATATAGAGGGATACCCTTGGTGAGTGCACGCATTTCAACCTAAGTATGACACCTACTAGAAATGCTCTATAGTGGTCCCTCACACGTATTGTCGTTGAGTTAGTTCAGTCCCATAAGAACCTGTCATTAGGCTTCATCACCAACCTCATGTATGGTGAGATCATGGATAATCTAGATTTTGAGCTACGATCCATCATTCGGATGATTGAGGCAAAGTTCCAGTACATAGTCAGATATGCCAAGGCATGGAGGGCAAAACAGAAGATATTGGAATCAAGGTTCGGTACGTTCGAGGACTCCTACCACAATCTCCCCGGGTTATTTCGAGTCATACAAGACAGGAATCCCTACACTCATGTCAACTAATGACCATTCTAACTAGGTTATGACCTAAAGTCGAGATAGCTCTGATACCATTTCTTGGCGAACCCGGGAGCGAAGGATTTCAGATTCGTTGTGTTTCATATACTTGTAACACCCCAGCCCAACATGAGCTTGGAATGCCACTAAACTAAAAGAATAATAATAATAAAACTAAGTCTTTCCTTACTAAATTTCGATAGAACCTCATTTGTATAGATGGCTATACCGGAGGTTCAGACAAATTCTTCTAGCAACAATCAATATTCCAAACATCCACTCTATACTAATCATCAAAGAACTTCCAAATTTTTCTAAACAACTAAAGCTTAAACGAAAGGGGCATTCATAGTCCTTTAATCAACTCTATTACAAATTATTCCAAGCATAAGGCGTAATCATAAACAATCTTTTAAGTAGTTTATTCTAAACTAAATCATCAACCAATTTATTTCGAAATAAATGGTTCATGCCAATGTGCAACCACTCTTAGTTCTAATCCCTCCCATGCATGCCGTTCTTGTAAGGGGTACCTAAAACCATAAACAACAGCAAGAGTGAGTCCACAGACTCAGCAAAGTACAAATAATAAGACAATGTAACACACGCTTACATCCTCAGCAACCATTCTCAACTCTTTTCAATGTATCATATCACATGCTTATGCAATGCTCAATGCATCCTTTCTCTTTGATTTTCTTTGCATTTTACCGGTAATGCAGGGTATGCAACCGTCGATACATACCCATGCCTGTGCTCTTAAGCACATGGACCAAGAGCTCATACTCCACAAGTATGGGGACCATAATCCCATACTCCACAAGTGTGGGGGCCACAAGCTCGTCATATACATGATGGGGACCTCAAATCATTGCTTAGTCACCACGGGACAAGAACAAAACTAGAAGCAAATATGAACTCGCTATAATCTTTAGCGCAACCCCAACTCCAAAATCTTGAATATCAATCTGTCCCCTCAACAGACAGACCCCTTCAAAAATCCATAACTTTTCGACCAGAGATCCAAATGTGGCGTTCTCAGACTTTCTAGAAAGGTTAACAAATTCCCTATAACACCCTGGCTGTACGGAAGCCAAGATGTTACCTAAAAGACTAACATACAACAACAATACAGAATAAGATCAACAATCTTACAATTAATATCATAAGCAGATCAACCTCTAGTAGAATGAATATAAGAAATTGAAACAAGATTCAACAATATAACATTCTCTATCCTCCAATCATAATGAAACAATTATGACAAAACTATCAAAAGATTATACGAAGCTAATTAAAACAATATCAATTCAACTGTATCTTAAAGTATGAAAATATCAACCATCAACCTCTATTTATTACAATCCAATAGTTAACGAACGAAAGGTAAAGATGAGTTCATGTAATTGAAAGTGAATAATGTGAGGTAAATGCATTATCCGTGACTATCCCCTCCTAAGAATGTCGACCTCAGTGTTCACCTAAAAAAATAAACACACGCAAGAATGAGTCCAAAACTCAGCAAGTACAACAGAAATACAAGAAGAATACTGTGAGGACCCGGGGTATATAACTCATAATACTTAACCTTCCAAATGGTTCTAGCATTACCAATCAAATATCCTAGACCTCGATGGATATGTACTTCCCAGAATTGCAGTACACATACATCTTTAGAAAATCATGCATTATTTTCATACAACTTACAGTACCAAGTCTAAAGCAAAGACATACATAATAGCGTTATTACAAAAGGGGGGCGACCGGCCAAATTTCACAATAACATAAATAACAAATGGAAGCAAAAGTGCTATAAGATGGCGATAACAAAAGTCAACCGGTTTGCTAACTTCCCACAAGGCAACCGACCGGGCCACCAAGCTAGTCGTCCAGCGTGAAGTCTATCTCACAAAAGCTAACCCCTTGGGGGTCAACTTCCTCTGCAACAATAAAGCAATGCAACTGAGTACAAAGATATACTCGTAAGACTTACGAGTAACAAGTCTATACATAGCTACATGCAAGCTGAAACAAAGGGGATGGTCATATGGTTCATTGGACGCATAAAGCAATTTTCATTTGCAATATTATAATAGATTGAAGGTAATTTGAAAAATCTATTTTTAATTATTGAAATAACAGCGAGACAACAATAAGTAACATAAAAACAACCTAGACGTGACTAACCCAAAAGCCACCATAACATAGCACGAATTCCCCATTCGTACCACCCAATTCAAGTTTTAATGAAAATGTTATAGTCTAATTCTTGCACAACCTTACCAAGCATGTCCATAACGTAAGACGAGGCTATTCAAACAGATTTAACCCTACAGGGGTGTACCAATATACCCACATGTCAGAACGCCTTTTTGCCAAGCTATTTAGCACACTTCTTTTGGTGTGCCGGCATGGCTAAGTCCTACGAAACGTTTTCCAATATTGTGTACTAACTACAAGTCGCCCGTATGGATATAAACCCATACGTTGCATCAGAGTCATTGTAAAGTCGGGAGTCAACTACCCATATAGGGTAAAGCAACCTGGACAACTACAATACCCCTCGGTGTGGAGAACCTAGAAAGGATTCCACTCCCATGCACCCAACACATAAACACCATCCTCATTTTACCACAACACAACACACATA
Organism: Ampelocalamus luodianensis; assembly: GCA_036346255.1. NCBI lineage: Eukaryota > Viridiplantae > Streptophyta > Magnoliopsida > Poales > Poaceae > Ampelocalamus > Ampelocalamus luodianensis. The sequence goes on along the minus strand of CM070617.1, from coordinate 59,115,720 downwards.
CATCCTCCTGCGACTCGGAGCCAACACACGCCAAAGTACTAAGTCAAGAGAGGTCTCATATCCCTCTCACGAGGTTAGCACGCAAAAGTGCTTGGATCAGTGACACAAGTAATTCGGTCCTTGTTGACTTAGGCACCAACCATTCACACCCAAAAGCACACTATCTTACCATTGTGCCCAAGTCTAAAATATTTTATTTTCAGTTTTTAGTTTCTCAAAGTATCATAGCACAAGGTGCTGGACATAAAGTCATAATAAGTTTTTGTATGATCAAGGTTACCGACTAAGTCGATAACTGCCCAATTCTATCGTTCTAAGCATTTCTAAACAACAAGCTAAGTGACAAAGGCTCATCCAACGAACCCTAAATCACAGAGGACATAATCCTAGGCTCAGTAGTAGAGGATGAACATTTGTCTACATATTATGCATCTAGAGGATCAACTAATCGAACAATAGTTTAACAGCAAAATAGAGCATGCATACACTTTGCAAACAAGATATTAAGCTTTGAAAATAATAGGAGCAACATGGTCAAATAAATTAGAACATCTTCTTGCCTTGCTGGAGATCATAATCTTGCTGCAGAGGATCGCTCTCGTACTCAACAAATTCGTCAAAACCTATCGCACGAATGAGAAAACCCAATAAGAACGACGAACACCCAAAAAGACTCAAAATCTAAAGTCAACCAAAATTCATGAAATTTACACAACAGGCAGAGCATGATTTTAAATGAATTTAGCAACAAGAATCATTTGATTTGGACTAAGCATGCAAAAGTTATAGCCTAAACAAGTTTGATTGGCTGGAAAAATGCAATTAATTAGCTTTCTGTTACTGTTCATCACACAAATTAATTAGCCCAGAGATGGTTCATGAGTAAGCAATTGAAGGGAGGAGGTCCTTACTGGAGTTGGGGATGAAGGGGGTAACCTTCGGCCGCAAAGGATCAAACCCAAAATTAGATATTTCCTGTGAAGGCAATCCAAAATTGAGTTAGGGGAAAAGATTGATGTGAGGAGAGGCGCAAAGCAACGCGAAAAGATGGGTAAAAGAACCACTGGAGCGCAAGCGCCAAAGGAGGACCTCCACGGCCAACAATGGTGACTTAGGGGTTTTCTAAGGTTTGAGCTCAAACAACAGAGAGGAACTCAGGTGGTGCTGTAAAGGAATGCAAGGAGGAGCTCAAGGGCTTCTCAAATAGCCAGAGGTTAAAGGTTGAGCAAGGACAAGCTTTAATGGCGGACAAGGCCTAAAGCACTGCCAAAGGCGAGGGAGGCGATGGGAGCAGGTAAAGATGACGACCTTAAGTGCGAAAACATAGGTGGTGAAGAAAACCACGGGCTAGGAGCCGTTGAAGGTGACGCACGAGGTTGAAAAAGAGGCTCTCTCCCATGCCCTGTTCTGTCACATGCGCACAAGCCAAAGGAAGAAGATGACCAGGTTTGGCGAGGGCCCACACGTCGAAACAGGCTAAAGTGGCTCGGGTAAAAAAGAACAAGTGGGTTAGGCTGAGAGCCAAAAGATTTGGACGGTTGGATTAGAAATGGACGGCTCAGATTAAAAGTAACTCTTGGAAAGTCCAAAGGTTTAAAGTAATCTTGGCGGTCTGATAAAAAATGAACGGCTCAGATTGAATCCCACTCTCAGGTGGTCCGAACGTTCACCAAGATCAGGGCAGTTGAAAAGAAATCCAACGGCTGAAAAGGAAAGCACCTTTAGGAACGAGCCTGAGTACGCTTAGGTGGTTGGGTTCAAACACGAGTTCGAGACTGACTCAGACCCAAACAATGGCTTTGACTAGGGTTTAAAATTGAAGCTGAAACTTAGAGGAATTTTTAAATGGAGCTACACAACTCCAAAAATTCCAAAAATTTTACAGGAGGTGCTCAACTCTAGGATTGACCGTGTATAAAATTTTCAAAGGTTTTTATGAAAAGCATTTTTCTCTAAAAATTTCATAAGGTACTGATTTAGGGTTTGACCCAAAGGCAAACAGGTTTAACTGTCCTCTTAAAATATTCAAACAATTTCTAAAATTTATGAAATTTTTCAGAGGAGTCAAACAGCAGCCCTAGAACCAAGAAAACTTATTTCCAGAGGATGATCACAAGATTATCCAGAAAAGTTTTCAAAGGGTCAAGACTTAGGTTAAAAGAAGCTCGTGAATTTGAATTTCCATAATTCCTTTACAAGAATTTTTCAGAACATTCAAACAACAACAAGATGCAAGGAAAGTTTTATTTTCTTCACATTTTCTTATATTTGAAACACAAACCAAGATTTGGGATGTTACAAATCTCCCCCCTTACAAGAATCTCGTCCCAAGATTCCGTTCAATCGCAGAAGAAAGACGGGTAGTCCGCACGCAGACGATCTTCCTGTTCCCAAGTTGCTTCATCCTTGGAATGATTTGACCACTGAACTTTAAGAAACTTGATGGCGCGTTTACTTGTTCTTCGTTCAGCTTCTTCAAGGATGCGAGCAGGCGCCACGGTGAGGTCAAATCTTCTTGAACATCGAGATTTTCCAAAGGAGCTTCCTCATTGGAACACGAAGGCACTTCTTCAAATGAGACATATGGAACACATCATGTACCCCCTCAAGTGAAGCTGGCAAATCCAACTTCTTGATGATGCGGTAAGGCCCAACATATCGAGGAGCTAACTTGCCCTTGATGCCGAAACGTTGATGGCCCTTCAGAGGAGAGACTTTGAGATAAACAAAGTCATTGAGCATAAAGCTCAACTCACGACGACGACGATTCGCATAGCTCTTTTGCCTGGACTGGGCCATGCGCAAATGATCGCGAATAAGCTGAACTTGACTTTCGGCCTCATTGATTGAATTTGGGCCGAAGAATGGCCTTTCGCCGGTCTCTAACCAATTCAACGGGGTTCTGCACTTTCTCCCGTATAAGGCCTCAAAAGGTGCCATGCCGAGACTGGCCTAGAAACTGTTGTTGTAGGAGAACTCGTCGAACGGCAAGCACTTCTCCCAATTCTTCCCATAGGAAAGAACACAAGCACGGAGTATGTCTTTCAACACTTTGTTGACTCTCTCCATCTGACCATCAGTTTGAGGATGATAAACTGAGCTAAAAGAAAGGTGAGTCCCCATAGCCTCCTGCAAGCTATGCCAAAACTGGGAGGTAAAGAGTGTACCGCGATCAGAAACAATCGTCTTCGGCACACTATGCAAACTCATGATGCGGGCTGTGTAGAGATCCGCCAAAAGACTTACACGAAGGTCAGTCTTGACAGGAAGGAAATGTGCCACCTTAGTTAACCGATCAATGACAACCCAAATGGCATCTTTCCCTTTTGAAGTACGGGGCAGACCAGTGATGAAATCCATGCCAACGGAATCCCACTTCCATTCGAGCAGCGGCAAGGGTGAAGGCACTGGCCGGACGTTGATGCTTGGCCTTAACACGACGACACACGTCGCACTCAGCAACGAACTTTGTGATCTTGCGCTTCATTCGGGTACACCAGAATCTCTGACGGATGTCTTGATACATCTTCGTGGCCCCGGAATGAATGGACAAAGGGGAATCATGGACTTTGTGGAGAATCAAATCCCGCAATTCCATGACCTTTGGAACCACAAGAAGCTACGCAAACCACACAACACCCTGCTCATCTTCTGAGAAGCACCTGGTTGTCCCGTTCTTGATGTTCCGCTTGATTTGGTTCACTCCAATGTCCGATTGCTGAGCAGCCTTGATCTGATCAACCAAGGTTGGTTTCACAACCAAGGTAGCGAGGGAACCGTGCTCAACCACTTCCAAATTGAGTCCCTAAAATTCTTCATGAAGAGCGGGTTGCTGCTCCTTGAGCATCAAAGTATTGCAATACACCTTTCGACTGAGTGCATCGGCAACAACGTTAGCCTTGCCAGGATGGTACTGGATACCCATATTGTAGTCTTTGATCAATACCAACCACTTTCTTTGCCTGAGGTTCATATCTGGTTGGGTGAACAAATACTTGTTACTACCTCGAATTTCTGTGGCCGAAATGCCCATAGCTCCTCTAATCCACTGGCTACGGAGGGATGACTCCGTATAGTTAGTTATCAAGCCAAGGCCCCATTCGCTAGTGGAGTAACCAGATGAATTGCCCCACCAACTGAACATGGCCTTGGTTCCTCTAAGGGGCTAGCTGCGGAGAGGTGACTCCGCATAGCTAGTTAGCAGGCTGAGATTCCGTTGTTGGCCAAATTGACCAGACAAATCGCCCCACCAGCTGACAACGATCTTGCCCCACCACCTTTTGAATCTGGAAAGATCTCTCAGTCTGTCAAATCCTTGCTTTATCCGAACCTGGTAAGTCCCTCCGTGTCAACTAAAGTGGCACATTTTCTACCAGGCTAGAACCAAAGAGTCGTACCGATTACTTGGCTGAGCGCTTTGTCTCAGGGAATCATGCTATCAAAATTCCTTGAAGTTCAGTGATCAAATCGTTCCAAGGATGAAGCAACTTGGGAGCGAGAAGATCGCCTTCGTGCAGATTTTCCTTCTTTCTTCTCCGAGTAAACGGAATCTCGGGTCGAGATTCTTGTAAGGGGGGGGAGAGTTGTAACATCCCAATTTTAGGCTTGTGTTTCAAATGTAAGAAAATGAGTAGAAATTAAACTTTTTCTTACATCTTGTATTCCCTGTTTGTACTGAACAGCTTTTGTACAAGAAGTTATGGAAATACAAAGTCACAAGTCTCTGATCCAAATCTTGATCCTTCCAAAAACATTCTTGTTCCACCTTGTGATAATCTCCTGGAAATATTTTTCCTAAATTCTTGGGTTGACTTGGGGCTCCTCTAAAAATTCTACAATTTTAGAAATTGTTTGAATCTTTGTTGAGGAAAGTCAACCCAATTCAAAATCTAGTCAAACCTTGGACCAGCACCTTGGTAAATTTTTGGAGAAAAATGCACAACACCAAAACCTCTGAAAATTTTATTCAAGGTCAATCCTTTAGCTGGCAAACTCCTGTAAAAATTTCAAGATTTTTGAAGTTGTTCTGCTAGTTCAAACAATTCTCCAGAGTGCAGCCCTTCCAAAAACCAAAAATAAAGCTCTGGTTCGAGTCAGGCTCGAGCCCGAGTCCGACCCAGCCAATCGACTCGCTCGAGTCAGGTCACCAGGCCGCACCCGAGCTTGATCCTGGTCCTCCGAGGGTGAGCCATTGGATCTCAAATCCAACGCTCACAAACCACCCCGCCACCTCTTCTGTTCTTCTTCTTCCTCCTCTCATCGTGCCGCGCGTGCAAGCGAGGGCAGGTGAGCAGTGCAGGCCTCCGTCGCATCGTGGGGCCCGTCAACGGCTCTGAACCTCGCTTTTGCCCATGTCAGGTGCAGCGCTGACCTTACCTGCCTCCTCGCCTCGTTTTCTCGCACGACAGAACCTTTTGTTCCATCGCCATTAAACCACTGTCCTCGAGCTCAGTTAGCTCCGAGCTACATGAGCACCTCCGAGGCTTTCCTCTAGTCCCCTTCTACCTCCAGTCGCCCTCCCAAACCTTTCTCTGTAAGGTTGAGCGCCAAATCTCACCTTGAGCTCATTTCCGCCATTTCTGGCCGCGTGAGCTCCTTTGGTGAACTTGGGTCCTCCAGTGGTCCTCTTACCCTGATTTTCGTTTCCCTGGAGACCTCTGGTCATCGCAAAGTCGGTCCCTAACTCCTTTTTGGGTTGTTTTCTCAGGAGCAACTCGAATCGAAGTTTCGCGGGTTGCGGTCGAAAAGGGGACTTCGTCGTCTCCAGCTCCGGTAAGCCTCCTCCGTCCCATCGTGTGGTCCTGGACCACCTTGTGGTTCGTGCGAACCTATCCTAACCATTCCTTTCGCTGTTGGTTGAACAGAGATCTGTGCCGTCGTCATCTCCTCCGCCTCCGGTGAACTGCTCCGCCGCCGGCACTCCTCCGACCTCCTCTGGACCACCCCTGTGCCCTGGTGAGTCCATTTTAGCCCCGTAGGGCTCGAGCACTTGATAGATTAGCGTGTAGTGGACCTCTTCACCGTTTTCGGATTTTGCCGAAAACTTGTCCTCCGCCATTCTCCGGCTCGCCGGCGTTCAAGGCCGTCGCCGCCGTCGAGAGCACCTCCGTTAGGTTCGCAATACTTTTAGCTTTGTTTTGGTGGCTTTGGTTCCCGCCGCCGTGGCCCTGTCGTCGGCGACGTGCCGGCGAGCTCACCGTCGAGCTCTGTACCTTGTCGCGTTTTTGTCAAGTCATTGGACCTCCTCGGGTTCATCGTGGCCGTCCAAGACCACCCTCGTGTTAGATCCCGACCGTAGGATCTTGTCTGCGAAAACTCAAGACCCAGGACCTCTTCAGTTTAAATCCTAGCCCTTATTTGATCTCTTCGTGTTTAGATCTAAACCGTCGGTCCCTTTTCGGTGAGAACTTAAGTCCTAGGACCTCCCGGTCGTGATCTTAGCCGTTCTTGAGCTCTTCGAGTTGATCTCGGCCGTTAGATCTCGTGGTATGAAGTCTCTAGCTGCCAGGACCTCCTTGAGTAATCTCAGCCATTAAGACCTCCGCAGATTTGCTCTTAGCCGTTAGATCTGGCTCTGTGTAAGATCTTGCGCGCTTGGACCTCCCCTAGGGTTGATCCTAACCGTCTAGGACCACCTCGGTTAAATCCTAGCCGCTGGGACCACTCCTGCGCAAAAGGACCTCCTCTGGGTCATTTTGCCCAAAACCACCCCTGGACCTCCACCGAGGTCCTCTTTGCAAAAAGACCTCCCCTTGGTCGTTTTGCAAAGACCACCTCAGACCACCCTCGGTCGTCTTTGTAAAAAGCCACCTGGCCTTTTACAAAGAAAACCCCGCCAGACCTCTTAGGCTCGATCCTAGCCGTTCACGACCTCCCGGTTTAGATCGAGCGTTAGATCTCTTTTGTAAAATCCTTAGCTCTCGGACCTCCCTCCGTCGATCCGGGACCGTTCGGGACCTCCTAGGTCTAACCGAGCCGTCCGGATCTCCTCCGATTAAAACCCTTTCGCTTAGGACCTCCCGAGAAGATCTTGGCCATCCAAGACCTCTCGTGTCAATCCCACCGATCTAGACCTCCCTCTGGAGATCTTGACCGTCTCGGACCTCCTCCTTTAGATCCGTAGCGTTAGGACCTCCTCCTTCGGTCTAAACCGTTAGATTTAGATCTAACTGCCAGACCTCCTTCCTCGATTGAAAGCCTTAGGACCTCCTCGTTCAATCTTGATCACCCAGACCTCCTCACTTGATCGTGTTCGTTAAAGACCTCCCTCGGAGATCTAGACCGTTGAAGACCTCCTCCGTGAGATCTTAGCCGTCCGGACCTCCCTCCGTAGGTTTACCCTTAGACCTCCTAGTGCTCGGGACCGCGGATCTCGACCGACGGCCACGACCTCTGAGGCGCTAGGACCTCCCTTTGCGTGCGTTGTGCATGCACCGGTCGTGGCCGTTAGATCGATCTCAACGGTCCGCACCTCCCAATGCGGGAGGAGGTCTTCCCGCTTGTGTGCTTCGAGGTCTCGTGGCCTGCGATGCAAGATCAACGGCCCACGACATCTCCTTTTCCTTGATTCATTGGGCCTCCGAGAGCTCAAATTTTCTAAGTCCTTTAATGTTTCAAATTTCAAAAGTGCATAACTTTGTCATTTCAATTCCTTTTTGAATGATTCCAGTTGCTGTAGCTCTGTTGTAGTATGAACTTTAATCTGAGAATGGATTTAGGCACTGTTATGTAGTAGAAAATGATAGAAACTGCTAGAACTTGTTTAATATGAAATGGTTGTTCAGTAATTCATTGAAAATTTGTAAAATGCATAACTTATTCTCTGTAACCCCAAACTGAGCAAACTAAGTTTTGTTAAAACCCACTAGGATTGTACTGTAATATAGAATAGGTCTTCATACGATCATTGCCACTGAAATTAATGGTTCACTAGTTTTAGAACTTAGAAAAATCATAACTAATTCATTTCAACTCCAAATTGTGCAAACTCAGTTTTGCTGTTGTTAGGATAACCATATCTACCTACCATAAAAATTTCAGACCTTAGATCATTCTGGAAATTTTTGCCATGAACAGTAACCCTAATTAATTTAATTAGGATTTTTCAGGCTGAGCAAAATTGTTTAGGGCATAACTTTTTCATACTAAGTCCAAATGAAGTGATTCTTGTTTCTAAAATTGTCTAAAATCAACCTCTAGCTGATGTAGAAATTTCATTGGATTTGGATGTTCTTTTCTGTTGATTTCCTTTTGGTGTTCTTCGTTCTTATCGGTTTTTATCGCCTTTTCGCGTTAGGTTCCGAAGAATTTATTGAACCTGAGCACTCCCCTCTGCAGCAAGACACATCCCAGCCAGGCAAGCAGTTTGATCATGTTAATCCCAGTATTTTAAGTATTTATGTTGTTTACAACTTCTATGTATGCATTGCTATCTTGTTTTAACTATTGTCGATAGTTGGCCTAGTAGATGCATTTCCTTAGACAAATGATTATCCTTTACTACCGTGAGCCTAGGTTATTGCTGTGATTTAGAGTTCGTGGATGAGCTCCTGCCACTTAGTAGTTTGCAAATTAATTGCTTAGCCATGCTTAGCTTCGGTAGAAATGGGCGGTTATCGACTTGTCGATAACCTTGATCACATAAAACTTATTATTATGATTATGATTTCCACCTTGTGCCATGTCTACTTATGAAAACTAAAACTGAAAAACAAAAAGATTTAGACTTGGGCACAATGGTAAGATGGTGTGATTTTCGGTGTGATCGAATGGTGCCCGAGTCAATTAAGGACCGAACATCTTGGGAGTACACATTATCCGAGCAATTTGTGCGTGCTAACCACACTAGAGGGTATGGGACCTCTCTTGACTTAGTACTTTGGAGTGTATTGGCGGGTCGCAGGGAGTCGCAGGAGGGATGGAGGTGGGAGACAGTAGTGTCGAAGGCTTCCCGTAACGGTGGTTGTCTTTCGCTTGCAATGTAAGCGTATGGGTTCGATCCATACGAGCGGCTCGTGGTTAATACACAATATTGGAAAGCGTCTCGTAGGACTTAGCCGTGCCGGCATACCTTCGGAAGTGTGCTTCTGTGGCTTAAAGGTGGTCTGAAGTGTGGGTACATTGGTACACCCCTGCAGGGTTAAAACTATTCGAATAGCCTCGTCCTAGGTTATGGACACGCTTGGGTAAGCTTTCAAGAGTTAGACTACAACCTTTTAATTAAAACTTGATGGGTGGTACGAATCTGGGATTCGTGTTATGCTGTGGTGGCTATTGGGATGGTCACTTCTAGGTGGTTACTTGTATTTATCATTATTTTCGCTGTTACTTTCAACAGTTAAATTTATTTGTAAACTTGCTTTCAAATGTATTACATTATTGCAAATAAATTTGGCTTTATGCAAAATGAGACATACAACCTCCACCTAAATAAGCTTGCATGTAGTTTATGAATAGGTCTGCTATTCCACACGTCAGTCTTGCGAGTACAAAAACAATTTTTGTACTCATTTGCTTTGCTTAATGTTTTTGTTGCAGAGGAAGAAGGTGAGCCCCAAGGGCTTCCCTTTTGTGAGATGTGCTTCGGGTTGGACGACTAGCTTGGCGGCCCGGTCGGTTTCCCTGTGTTTATGTGGCTAACCGGTTGGCTTTTGTCTTAGCCATCTTATAGCACTTTTGCTTCCGCTGTTCAATCGTTACTTGTTGTTATTTGGCCAGTCGGCCCTTGTTGTAATAACTCTATATTATGTATGTCTTTTATTAGACTTGTTGTATGGAATTGATGCATGATTTTGTAACGGGGTGTGTATACTGCATTTCTGGGAAGTATACATATCTCGGGACTTGGTTTATTTGATTTGTGATGCTAGGGTCAATGGAAGACTAAGCATTCCAAGCCGAATAAACCGGGGTCCTCACAATGGCCATACCACTAGTAGTCGAAGTGTCGACCACATGAAGTTATTTGACACTTGATCGAGAAAGTTTTGAACAGTCCATGGATGACATGTTATCTCACCTGGAGCTCAACGAGATGTCGTGAGGCAAAGGGAGAATACACAAGCAGGTCGTTAAGATCCCGAAGTCGTAGACTGGCTGAAGTCGTAGACTGGTCGAAGCGTATGGAGATGCAACCTAGTCGAAGACTACTCGAACATAATCACCAACTGGTCGTAAGGAGTTGCAAACTGATCGTAGTTAGGTACTAACTGGTCGTAAAGAGTTACGAACTGGTTGTAACTAATTATGAACTGGTCGTGACTAAGTACGAGCTAGTCATAAGTGATATGGACCTGGTCGTAGATCATATTGCATTAAGGTTCGTCCGAAATATTCTGTGTGTGTTCGGGAATTGTTATGTGCTGCTAGGTACCGCTGACGACTCGTGATCGGGAAAGAGTTTCCGAGTCACAACCGATTACACACGAACCTATAGGGTCACACACTTAAAGGGCTAGGATTTGATTTGGATGGAGATCTGAATTTTTATAGGCCACGAGTTCCTAATGGGCCACAAGTTGATGACCCAATATGGATGCCTATATATAGAGGGGCGGTGACATGGGGTATGATTGATCAATCTTTCTGGAAGAAATCCCGAAACCCTAATAGCCACGCTCTCCTCAACCACGCCGCCAGCGCTAGCACTCCTGCGCGTGGTGTCCCTGCCCCATACGTGTGGATACCTTGGAGGTGTTGTTGCGAAGCATCAGCACTAGGACGATCCGCGACTCACGACGTTCATTGGAGTAGGAGGAGAAGGCACGCGGCAAGTACGACTACGACTGCTTCAACTCGCTACATCGACTCTACTTCCGCTATGAGTCGGCGCGTCTAGTGGTAATCTCGTGATCTATTACTAGCGGAGGTTCCTTGGTTACACGGTAAAAAAAATTTGTTTGTGCTATCGTAGCCTTCCCGCGATCCTTCATGGACCACATGAACTTCTTGTCCTTCTTGAGCAACTTAGTCATCGACTTCGTGATCTTGGAGAAGTTCTCGATAAAGCGACCATAGTATCCCGCTAAATCAAGAAAACTGTAGCACCCCGGCCCAACACGGAGCCTAGAATGCTACTAACTACACTAACTATCAATTTTAATATTATTTTATAATAAATTATAGCAAACGTATCACAATAAAAACCGTCCACGGATCACAATAATATAAGCATAATGATATGACAACCATAGATAATTTATTCCTAGGCGCATAGCAAGGTAATAAACCAAGATTAACGCAAACCAATCGATTAAGTCTATTGGATGAATAATCAACTCTAACTTGTCATGTAAGGTTATTCAACACCATCATGTCCTAAATATAAGTCATCATGCTAAAACAAAAATGTCTCATGTCTAATGAATCAAGTAATTGGGTGTAGGTTGTGATTCCAAGTGCGCTAGCCCTTCCCGAGTGGAACGTCATCAACGGTCACCTAAAAACAACAATAGAGCAAGAAGAATGAGTCCATGACTCAGCAAATACATAATAAAGCCATAAACAACTGTTTGTCAACCATAATCAAGGCTATCATCATCATCTATCTATTTAATGCTATTCTCATACTCAAATAAACAAGCCATATTTCGTATAGGTAAAGTTGCACAATTTAACAATTTACTCATATATGTGAATGCACCATCATGCTCATGCTCATATGCATCTCATCAGCTGATACCGGTATAGCAGAGTGTTCACCCGTCGATGAACCACTCTATCCTTCACTCCCGTGAAGTCCCCACCGAAGTAGGATTTTATCTAGAGCACTCCGGACTAGTCATGTATCTTTCTCACCGACCTCACCGGATTAGTTACATGACTTTCTCACCGACCTGGCTCGTGCAACTCTTGTCATGATGAATGTAAATGATGCAACATCTTTAATTATTCATCAACATAATCAATCTCATTAACTCAATATCTCATTCTTATTAACAAAATATCATAATATCATTCAATCCGTGTCATCAATATCATGTATAAGAATAAGCTTAAAAAAATCATAATAAATAGCATGATAAGTAATATCAATGACAATGGCACCTATTGTTCACCACTCTACCATGTACCGCCTCTTAGCCATTCGAAGCCGGGTGACGAAATTGTGGCACGGCGCATGAGGCCACAGTCCCTGAACAAGCAAGTAAACACACACACTCAAAAACATTATCAAAATCACATCACAATAGCACCAACCCGTCACACTAATCGGCTTCGCAAGTTTACGCCAAACCAACCAAAAACCCAAATCCATCGGACGCACTACCCGCTATTCCAGTAGTAAAACGGCTCTAACTTATTCATACGAACTCCAATTTCAACCAACCAAGACTATCTAGAATCCTCACGAAACAATCTACATTTTCCTAGTTATAATGAAACTTGTATTCTATTGTTTTCTATCCCGTTTCTTTGCCCGAGTACCATTTTAGATTCTGTTGGAACAGTTTAATTCACAATTTTTATATCTTTAATTCTACAACTTGAACATATATTAATAATATGAGCTCTCAAAACTACACAAGATTTTCTACAATATTCAAGTTGACACCAATATTTAATTTAAACAATTTCGACACGAAATCGGCCCAACTACATGAAGTCTACCAACTACGTCCAGAATTTAGACAGCAGCCTTCTGTAGGCCATAACTTTTCGCTCTCTACTCCGATTTCAATGATCTAAACCTTCATCGAAAGCTAACGCGATAACCTACCTTTTCTCTAATTACACCGAACTCTAATTCAGAGTCTAAATATCCCTAATCATCCCCGTAATGTTCTACCCTAAACCTGATAAATCTAGACAGAACAGAAATCCATCTTCCCATTGCCCAAACGATCTACCGAAAGAACAACGACTAAATTTAGGGGCATCTAGAGGTTTTCAGATCGTTACCCTCGAAGAACATGGAGCCGATCATGAAATCCCGTGTAATCCTTCTCCTCCTCCCTTCTTTTCTTTCCATCTTCCTTCCTCTGGCTGATCTTCCTCTTCCTGGCCGACAGCAGCGGGGGAGGCTACGCTACAGTACCTCGGCGTGCTGCAGTAAACCGCTGCGCGCTATAGTACCTCGGCGTGCTATAGTACCGCACGACGCAACAGTGCCAGCGGCGCTACAGTGCAAGATTGCTAGGGTTTGTATTTCCTCCACCCTCTTAAGCCGGTTCCCCACTTAGGCCAAAGAGCTATGGGCTGAAGGCCCAAGTTCTAATATTCCTCCCAAATTCTGAATTTTTCCTTTCTAATTATATTTAATTTCAGTATTAATCATTTATTTTGTTGTATATTTAAACGGGATATTACAAAAACTCTACACATTGGTTCCGACTTGGGCTAACCCCAAGAGAGCACATCGCTGACCTTGGAGTAGATAAAAATATCATCGATGAAGATCACCACAAACTTATCCAGATACTCCATGAACACTGAATTCATAAGATTCGTGAACGGTAGGAGCATTGTTGTCGAATGACATGACGGTGTACTCGTACAAACCATAACGAGTAGAGAAAGCTGTCTTCGGAATATCCTCATATGTGATCCTGACTTGATGATATCTCAATCTCAAATTGATCTTTGAGAATACCCGAGCTCCAGTCAATTGATCGAAGAGAACGTCGATGCGGGGCAAAGGGTACTTATTCTTTACCGTGACTTCATTAAGTGGACGGTAATTAACGCACATGCGCAAAGTCTTTTCCTTCTTTTTCACAAAGATTACTAGAAAACCCCAAGGAGATAAGCTAGGGTGGATGAAACCCTTCTCTTGAAGCTCACCTAGTTGCTTCTTCAGCTCCTCCAACTCATTAGGAGGCATCCGATACGATCTCTTTGAAATCGGGGTGATACCGGGCAGCAACTCGATGACCAACTCGAGGTCTCGAACAGGGGGCATCCCAAGCAATTCTTCAGAAAAACATCCACAAAGTCACACATTGATGGGACTTCCTGAATCTCCAGGGCTGGCCTCACTTCAAGTGCGCATAGATGCGGTCCTTGCAGCTATGGCGAAACCAAACCTGCTTGCCTGAGGGACTTGTGAGGTAGACGACCTTTTGGCACAATCAATTTGCCCCCAAATGCTGGGACAGTCAATCCATGCCAAGAATCACATCTAAACTCGTTGAGTTGAGGATGATAAGATTTGCCAAGAATTCCACTCCTTTGACTTTAATGGAGACATCCCGACATTCTTGATCAGCTCTCATTTCCACACCCGGAGAGCGAATGAGCAGAGGAATAGGAAAACGTACAAAGAGAAGATCACCAACAGCAGCAAAAGACTTTGAAATGAAAGAATGCAAAGCTCCGGAATCGAACAAAACTACAGCAGGACGAGAATTGACAAGAAGCGTACCCAACACAACGTCAAGTGCCTCCTGCGCTTCCTCGGTCGAGATGTGGTTGACTCGGCAACTTCCCAAGCTCTGAGTCTTCTGGATGGTCTTCTGGTCTGGGGGATGACCACTTCCTTGCCCGCGTCCTCCATTAGGACGAGGGGCCGCTCCAGTCTTCTTAGGATAACTATTCGTATATTGGCCCTTGTTGTTGCAGAAGAAACAAGTGACCTCAACAACTGGATTGCGGAGGCCACCTTGTTGAACCGCAGGTGCATGTGGCTGAAACACGGCCTGCGAAGGATGAGAAACAGGCATCGATGACCTCAGTGGTGGTGGAGCCTGAGGACGGGGTGCCGGGGCTTGCCCAACACGAGGACAAGAAAGGTTGGCCCTTGCTGACTTCTGAGCCTCCCACTTGCGCTTGCGAGACTCTCCCAGTGCTCTTGCCTTGTGCTCGATGACAATGTCCTTGTCGACCAAAGTGTGAAAGTTGGGAAAGTCAACGATTGAGAGCTTGTCCTGCAGCTCCTCAGACAAACCCTCCATGAACTTCTCCTGTTTGGCTTCATCGATGGACACCTCCTCAGGAGCATACCGAGCCAAGTAGTTGAACTCGTGCAAGAACTCCATCACAGACCCGCGCCCTTGCTTCAGCGCAAGAAACTCCTTCTTCTTGAGCTTCATCAGGCCGGCGGGAACATGAGCCCGACGGAAGGCACTACGGAACTCATCCCAAGAGACAACGTGGCCTACGGGCTACATTGCGAGAAAGTTCTTCCACCAAGAAAGTGCCGCACCCTCCAACTGATGGGAGGCAAAGAGTGTCTTCTCCTGATCCTGGCACTGAGAAATGTTGAGCTTCCGCTCAACCAGACGTAACCAGTTGTCTGCGTCAAGTGGGTCCTCTGATCGGGAGAAAGTGGGAGGCTAGGTGTGAAGGAACTCCGAGAGTCCCCTCCCCCGACTGATGTCCACCTCCTCCCCCTGATCCGGAAGCACCAGAGAGAATAGAGGTATTCCTCGCAACCTCCAGGATCCTTGTCTAATCCATTCGGTTACGCTCGATCTGAGCGAGAACCTCGGCCATGGTCGGAGGAGGCGGGAGCTCCTCATCATAACCAGCTTGTTGACTCTGCCCGCTTCGAGTTCTTCCAGCCATCCTGCTCCACTAAAAAGGGTTAGCAACAAAACCCGAAAACTGAAGGTAAGGAAAACAAATAACACAACTAAGAAATGAACTCCAAAGGCTTGAAAACAGGCACAAAAATCAGCACACAACCTTAAGACACAAGATCAACTCCCGAGTACGACTAACTCGTATTGAAAGAACAAGCAATCGGTTAGGAAGAAAAATTTCAGAACACAACTCAAGTTCTAACACATCTAAAAGCAAGGCAAAAACCACCTAAGGGTGTGCTGTACACCAGCCAGTTAATATCACATCTTACCCTTTTATTCCCATGAGTTTTAGTTAAATTATCCTCTCATTTTCAGCCCTAACTTGAAACTACGGCTTGCTGTCCAGATTTCGCATCCAAGCTCCAAGCTGAAATTTCCAACTCCAGCAGCTTCCAACTTCACCAAAAGATAGCCACACTTAAATTTTACAACTCTCATTGGTTTTCCAAAACCAAAATTAAACGATAACAAATATCTTTTGGAAAAAGAAGTGAGGAAAACAACTTTCTTCAACCAGAACTCGCACTTGCTGAACTTCGCATACAGTAGGTGTTCACGCAGCTTTCCCAACACAAGCCTTAGGTGCTTAGCATGCTCTTCATTGTTCTTGGCGGAAACTATGAAAAGGTATCAAAAACCTCCACATTAGTCTAGTTGGCGGAAACTTCCAATTCGGCCAAAAACTTAGGCTAATATTCAGGTGAAAGTTTAATATATAATCTGTCTAGCAGAACTACACAGCAGTAAAGAAATACTCATAAATTTTGATTAGATTAACCAAAATCTAAGATTCTTATCATTCTGGAAAGCTACAAACACAACCTTCAAAATCCTAGTTGGCATGACACTCATATTTTGCCTTTAATAAAAAAGTGGCACACGGGTCCAAACTACTGATAGAAACCGACATACACTCTGGATAGTCAAATTGAAACGTACATAACTTTTGTTCTACAAATCCAAAAAGTGTGTTCTTTATCAATCCTGAAAAATAATGAGATTATATATACAAATTATTTTGGGCAACACTTCTGAATCAACTTCTAACCTAGTCATATTTTAATAAATACATTGACTGTTAATTCTCGTCAGACTTTCGGGAAAGCAAAAAAGAATTCATCATAACTTTTAAACCGTAACTCGGAATTGAGTGATCTTTGAGTCTACCGAAAGATAAGAACAAATCCCACATAACTCTAGGAGATGGGATCCTTTGATTCAGCATATAAGAATGTAAAAACAGTCTCACACTACACTGGACAGAACCTATTTTACTCGCAGCAGTATTTTGATCCAATAAACATTATCAATTTCGCATCTACTTTTATCCAACCATCGAAGAACAGTGATTGTTACCCTTGTAGATCCCCAGGAAGATGCTGAACAAAAACCACGAAGAGGATCTGCTTCCTATCCTCCTTTCTCCCCTCTTCTTCTTCCTCCTTGTGGCTGGCCAAACTGCGGAAGAACCTCTAGGAGTTGGCAGCAATGGAGGCTCGGTCTTGAGAGGTGTAGATGGGTATGGAGGCGCCAAGGAGAGGGAAGGGAGGTGGCGGCTAGAATGGGGGAGGAGGGGGAGGGTTCGGCCAAAGGAGGGGACAAGGGGCGACTAGGGTAAGGGGTGGTGTGCCCCCTTTTTGCCACTTAGGCCGGTCTACTAATGGGCTTTTGCACATTGGGCCAAGAGCCCAAGGTCCAAACGCGCTAAGAAAAACAGAATTTGAGCCAAATTCCTTCTCTAAACTTTGATGCATTCGAAATTGGATAAGTTTTCCCTCTCCAGAATATTATTCTCTCCAATTGGAATTTGGGATATTACATTCCCCACCTAAACCTAGTTGGTGAGCAGTCCAGATTCGACCGTCTTCTACCCTTACCAAACTGATTAACAGAACAACTAATTCTCGTCAGGACTTCTGGATAGTGGCACTAAATCTAACATAACTTTCAGTCTAGACATCCAAAAATTATGATCTAGACAATAACCTACATATTTCGTTATAGTGAGATCTTCTAAATATTCCATTTACTAATCGCTACAGACCGATTACCATTAACTGTCAGGATTACGATAGAACTATAGAACAGCAGCACTACGAAATTCATAACTCCTAAACCGCTCATCCAAACGACGTGATCTAATACTCTATGGAAAGCTAGTGACATCGCCCACAACTCTCTAGGAGGCATCTAGGACAGATTCTGTAGTTAACCTCATCAAAAATGTCGACCAAACCTAACTGTCCTAAACAGATCTAATACCGATATCGCCTAATTACGCAATTAAACAACTAATCGAAATGGGAACGGGATTTACCCTTGAAGAACCGCTGAAGAACACGAAGAACACCACACGATCCCGCTTCTGCTCCCTTCTCTCTTCTCCCCTCCCTTCTTCTTCCTGGCCGGTAGCACCCAAAGGAGGCGCGGCGGTACTGTAGCAGTGGCGGCTACTATAGCACGTCGTGGTACAATTCCAACCCTAGGGTTTACCCCCTTCCTTTTATTGGTGGCTGGCCCCTCATAGACCTCCTGGGCCAAGGCCCGAGGCCCAAGTTGCCGAAGAACTCCAGAAACCCCCTTTTCTTATGTCTAATTTCTCTTTTGAACGATTTTTTCTTAGAATAAATCGGAGTATTACATTCTACCCCACTTAAACAGGATTCAACCTCAAATCCTCACACCAATCTACATGAAAGAAAACTATGACTAGAATTTAGCAACGGTAGAACACGTACCCGATGTGATCAAATCCGGATAACGCGCTTGCATGCGAAACTCCAACTCTCAAGTGGCCTCTCTCTCGGGCCGATGAGACCAGAACACATTGACGTAAAATGATGTCTATCCTAACACTCATCCCGGTATTTCCGGGTACACTCATTGGAAGAGACTCAAAGGTAAGATCCTATTCGATGCTCAACGACGTTAACGATAACTCAAACTCCAGATCTCCTAGGTACTCACTCGACACCAGAACATACCAAATGTTGCATACACCGCATATGGCCTCGAGACGGTCCTAGCGATACGCCATCCTTCCAAGGTACAACACACCCGGAACTCTCATCCTACTTCTAAATCGATCTCTTCATCTAACAAGGAGCACCTCCTGTAACCAGGAACACACAACAGAACTCGCTTTAAACAAACACTTTTATCGACATAGCCCAACTGATACGGGGGAAGGCCCGATCTTCTCAGTGAGGCACCGTGGATAGTTGATGCGAAGTAGACGATGTCGCTAGTTGAACACTCGCCAATGCACGAACCCTCAACTCTTGAATACGCCCAAAACACACGGGTAGTTGTTCGTCGCGAGACCACGAACGAGCGAACGCCAAGTCCCCAATTCCCAATGGAGCGACGGCTTGACCACGAAGTTGCGCAGAACAAACAATGGATCGCCTAATTCTCTCTCAAAGTCCTCGCATGAACTCTGGTGTTGAAAGAACAAGCAATAGCTATATTTCAATCTTATGCATAAACTGGTCTAATGGATACAAAGGAGGGGCAAGGGTACTTAAGGTGCCCTCCATGACTCACGCACGGCCTAGGGTCGGCTACACACGCCGAATCAAACTCTAATTCGGCTAAGACTCAAAAACACACCAAAAGGAAAACCTAACTTAAATCCGTCACATTGTTTTGGCCATAGAAGCGTGATCGTACGTCTTCTGAAGTTGGGGCCATACCCATTGTGTGGGCCTTGGAATAAGCTTTCAATCAAGCCCAAGAACACCCCAATCGGACTCCGTATGCAAAAGTTATGGCCTTTTTATTACAGGTCTGTTGGGCTGTCCCGAACCGAATCCAAATTGAATTCTGAGTTGATTCCGAGATGAATTTCGGTTTGGCTTGTGGAAGATCCTAATTGGTCTTGAATTCTTGGGCTTTTCTCCTCTTGCTTGACCCACGTGAGCTTCTCCTCCATTGCTTTGGATCCACAATGTTCAAACCTGAGAATGCACAAAACATTTGCATGAGGTAGTACCCAATTCTCATCAAGAACAATAGAAGATTCATTAAGACACAAAAGCACCTGTTGATTTAGAAGTTTAGCTCTTGCTCTAGTCAGTGGACCCACATGCACTTCTGCACTTGTATTATTTGTAGCTTCACTTATGGCGTCCATCTCAGTATGTGCATCGCCACCAATAGGAGAAGATGTATAAGTGTTAGGGATGCCCACATCATCCTCTCCCTCTTGAAAAGGCGTCGTCCTCGACGCTGGATCATCACCACCAAAGAAAGGTGATAAATCAGCGACATTGAATATAGAGCTCACACCATAGTCATCGCCGGAAAACTCTATCTTGTAGGTATTGTCATTGATCTTCGCAAGCACCTTGAAAGGTCCATCACCTCGCGGCAGCAATGTGGACTTGCGATGTTCTGGAAAACGATCCTTGCGATAGTGTACCCAAACCAAATCACCTGGTTGAAAAATCATCTTCTTCCTCTTCTTATTCGCCTTCTCAGCATAGGACTTGACCTTGCGCTCTATCTCTTCTTTTGTTTTTAGATGCAATTGCTTCACATATTCAGCTCGCTTGGACGCCTCCACATGAACACGGTGTTGACTTGGAAGTGGTAGCAAATCAAGCGGCGTAAAGGGTTTGAAGCCATACACCACCTCAAAAGGACACAACTGCGTAGTGGAGTGCACGGCCCGATTATAAGCGAATTCCACGTGCGGCAAACAATCCTCCCGCTCGCGCAGATTCTTCTTGATCATGGTCCGGAGTAGCATCGAAAGTGTGCGGTTCACCACCTCCATTTGATCATCAGTTTGGGGATGAAAAGTTGTGCTGAATAACAACTTCGTCCCTAGTTTACCCCAAAGTGTCTTCCAGAAGTAGCTCATAAACTTCACGTCGCGATCTGACACAATAGTGTGTGGCACGCCATGTAGCCTCACGATCTCCCTGAAAAACAAGTTAGCAATATGCGACGCATCGTCGCTCTTGTGGCATGGAATAAAGTGTGCCATCTTCGAAAAACGATCCACAACGACAAAAACAGAATCACTTCCCCTCTTAGTTCTAGGAAGTCCTAAAACAAAATCCATACTAATATCCTCCCATGGTGCATTGGGAACAGGTAGAGGGGTATACAAACCGTGTGGATTCAACTTCGATTTCGTTTTGTGGCAAGTAATGCATCGCTGCACATACCTCTCCACATCTCGCCTCATCTTAGGCCAATAAAAGTGATCACTCAGCATAGACAATGTCTTCTCACGCCGAAAATGTCCCATCAATCCACCTGCATGTGATTCCTGCAGTAATAGCAAACGTACGGAGGATTCTGGAACGTATAATTTGTTAGTACGAAATAAAAACCCATCATGAATGTGAAATTTATCCCAACCTTTTCCCTCTTTGCAATGTGCATAAGGAATGAAAAAATCATGGTCATGAGCATATAAATCACGCAAACTCTCTAAACCAGGAACTTGCACTCCTAATTGAGTTAAAAGCACACTTTTCCTAGAAAGAGCATCAGCTACCACATTTTCCTTTCCCTTCTTATATTTCACAATGTAAGGAAACGACTCAATGAATTCGACCCATTTGGCATGTCTACGGTTCAGGTTTGCTTGGCCCTTTAAATACTTCAATGCCTCATGATCAGAATGAATAATAACTCTTTAGGCCATAAATAATGTTGCCAAGTTTCTAACGCACGCACTAACGCATAAAGCTCTTTGTCATAGACTGGATAATTCAATTGAGCACCATTCAGTTTCTCACTAAAATAAGCTACCGGTCTACCCTCTTGCATTAAAACACCGCCAATACCCAATACACTAGCATCACACTCAATTTCAAAACTTTTAGTGAAATCAGGTAAAACAAGCAATGGTGCTTCAGTCAAGCGTTTCTTAAGTTTAGTAAAAGCGCTACCCCCCAAACAAATTCAACACCCTTTTTAGTAAGTTCATTCAAAGGGGCAGCAATGGTGCTAAAACCCTTCACAAAGCGCCGATAAAAACCAGCGAGGCCATGAAAGCTCCTAATCTGACTTACTATCTTTTTCAAGGAAATCCATTCTCAACACCTGAAACTAGTTTACCCGGGGTAAGCACTCCACTATTCTCATACCCCAACCGGTGGTACAACCTGGCCATGCCCATGGTCACAACCAAACACTACCTCTCGACATCGATTAACCGCACACATAACAATCATATAATCAATTAATTAGCAATAATACTAAATTCATATCAGCAATCATCAATACGATATAACGGAAATGAAATTGCAATGCTATGCCCATTCCCATCCAACTGTGCACTGGTGTGTCAAATTTTTAGTTGATTAGCCATTAGCAAATTTTTAATTAATTCATTCACCATGGACCTAAAGCCCGCTCTGATACCAACTATAACACTCCATCCCAACATGAGCCTGGAATGCCACTAAACTAAAAGAATAACAATAAAAAAAACTAAGTCTTTCTTTACTAAATTTCGACAGAACCTCCTTTGTATAGACGGCTATACCACAGGTTCAGACAGATTCTTCTAGCAACAATCAATATTCCAAACATCCACTCATGAATAATCTACCACTAACTGTACTTGCCTCAACCGTGCGAAGATGAACGACACGAAGACGGTGCTGCCCCCAGACCCAATCCCCCACCTGGATTAATTTAATAAGCACCTGAGATAGCAATTCGGGACAAAAACAAAACTAGAAGAAAATACAAACTTGCTATATGTAACATCCCAAGTTTTGGCTTGCGTTTCAAATGTAAGAAAATGAGTAGAAATTAAAACTTTTTCTTACATCTTGCAATTATTTCTTGTTACTGTTAATGGCACAATTTTCTAGAAAGTTTTTGAGCATGAAATTTTTATGGTAGGCAAAACATGGCATCCTAAGAACAGCAAAATTGGATTTACTTCATTTGGAGTTAAATTGAATTACTTATGATTTTTCTATGTGGTGAAAGTGGCACAAAGTTAATTTCAGAGGTAAAGACAAGATTAAAACCTGCTCTCCACCAAAGCATACTAACAAAGGAATATAACACATTTTAGTTTACTAACTTTGGAGTTACAGGGAACAACTTATGCATTTTTCAAGTTTTAATGAATTTCTAGAACATTAATTAATGCTAAAATAAGTTAATACAATCTACACAATTTTCTGGTACAGAACAGTGTCTAAACACATTTTTAGATTAAAGTCCAGTTAAACAGAAATTTAACACAATTGGAATCATCTAAAATGGAGTTAGAATGAATTAGTTATGCACTTTTCAAATTTAAATACTTAACACTTTGCAAATAAAAGCTTTCGGGCTTTTCTTTTAAACTAACTCAGCCAAGGAGGTCGGGGTCGTAGATCTGAAATCGCCTGACTCAGTATGCGGGAGCCACGGCACCGCCGCGCCGCGTCTTGAGGAGGTCTAGACCGTCGGATCTAGGTCTGACGGTCCAGATCTACAAGGGAAGGTCCTAAGGGGTAGGTCTAAGAGAGGAGGTCTGGGACGGCCAAGATCTACCAGAACAGGTCCTGGGCGGCCAAGACCTAGACTAGGGAGGTCCTAACAGCTATGATCTTCACAGCAGGAGGCCTTAACGGTCAAGATCAAAACTAAAGGAGGTCCTGATGGCTAAGATCTGACAGAGGGGTCTAAACGGTCAAGATCTAACTGAGGGAGGTCCTAATGGTCGAGATCTAAACGGAGGGAGGTTCTGACGGCTAAGATCTCACACGGGGAGGTCTTAACGGTCGAGATCTCCATAGGGAGGTCCTCAAAGATAAGGTCTAAAAGAGGGGAGGTCTTGAACAGCTCAGATCTCCATGGGGATGTCCTGAACGGTCAAGATCTACCCGGGGGTGGTCTTAGAGTGTGAGGACCCGGAATATTTAACTAGTAACACTTAACCTCCAAATGGTTCTGGCATTACTAATTAAACATTCTAAGCCTCGATGGACATATGCTTCCCAGAATTGCAGTATATGCACATCATCACAAAATTACACATCAATTCCATACACATACATCACTAAGTTCACAATGACAAACATAAAGTAAAGTTATTACAAAAGGGAGCCAGGCCAAATAGAACAATATACAAGAATAGCAGTGAAGCAAAGCACCATAAGATGGCTAGAACAAAAGTCGACAGGTTAGCCACACACCCACAGGCAACCCAGGGCCGCCAAGCTAGTCGCCATAGCTACCACAACACGACTCACAAAGTGAGGCCCTCGAGCTCACCTTCCTCCTCTGCAACAAAGCAGTTAAAGCGTAGCAGCCGAGTACAAAGTTGTCTTCGTACACTTAAGGCGGCGTGTGGAATAACGAACCTATTCATAAACTACATGCAAGCTTATTTAGGTGGAGGTTGTATGTCTCATTTTGCATAAACCAACTTTATTTGCAATAATGTAATACATTTTAAAAGCAAGTTTGCAAATCTGTTTTGTTATCAAAGTAACGATAAGTAAAGATACATACAAGTAACCACACGGAAGTGACTATCCCAATAGCCACCACAACATATACGAATCCCGATTCGTACCACCCATCAAGTTTTAATTTAAAGGTTGTAGTCTAACTCTTGAAAGACCTTGCCAAGCGTGTCCATAACCTGGGGCGAGGCTATTCGAATAGTTTTAACCTGAGGGTGTACCAATGTACCCACACTGGACCACCTTCAAGCCACAAGCACACTCACAGAAGGTATGCAGACACTGACTAAGTACTCTGAGACATTTCCAATCTTGTGTATTAACTACGAGCCGCTCATATGGATAGAAACCCATATGCTTACATTGCAAGAAAGACAACGGATCCCATCACGGGTGAAGTCTTTCGGACACTACAATGCTCCCAACACCATCCCTCCTGCGACTCCTGCGACTCGAGACCAATACACGCCAAAGTACTAAGTCAGAGAGGTCCCATACCCTCTAATGTAGTTATGCGCTAAAATGCTTGGTTTAGTGTAACAAGATGTTCGGTCCTTGTTGACCGGGCACCATTCGATCACACCAAAAATCACACCATCATACCATTGTGCCCAAGTCTAAATCATTTTGTTTTCAGTTTTAGTTTTCATAAGTAGACATGGCACAAGGTGGAAATCATAATCATAATAAGTTTTAAGTGATCAAGGTTATCGACAAGTCGATAACAGCCCATTCTAGAAGCTAAGCATGGCTAAGCAATTAATTCGCAACTACTAGCGACAAGAGCCCATCCATGAACTCTAAATCACAGCAAGTAACCTAGGCTCATGGTAGTAGAGGATAATCATTTGCTAAGGAAATGCATCTACTAGGCCAACTATTAACACAAAGTAGCAATGCATACATAGAATTTGTAATCAACATAAATACTTAAAATCTGGGATTAACATGATCAAGCGCTTGCCTTCTTGCCGTTGCTCAAGCATTGTGGAGGGTCGCTCTGGGGTTACCGCAAATGTGAACCCTAAGCGAAAGGCAAAAGAACCAAGAACAACCAATAAGAATAGCAGCACTTAAACAAAAGATCAAGCAAAAATTATCCAAATCACGTGAAACTTAAACACAAGGTGAAATACGAATATACCTAGACATAGAAACTGGAAAAATCTAATTTGGATTTGTGGTGCAAAAGATATTACCTAAAAACCCATTTTCGGCCATAATTAGCACTGTAGCAAAAACATTTTCTAGAAAGGTTTTGAAGCTGAAATTTTTATGGTAGCTACCTACTGGCATAGTGGTAACCCATATAAAATTTCAGGTCATTTGGAGTTAAAATGATTTAGTTATGATTTTCTAAGATGCAAAATTAGCATAATGCACTTTCGAAATATAAACATGTGCAAAACCCATTTCATATTATAGCATGATAATGAAGGATTTCCTAGCATCAAATTTCTATTTTTAGGATTTCTGATGAATTCATCGTGCCTATTACATCATTAATCGAATTTTTAAATGCTACTAATAAGGTTAAATCTATTAACATATTTTTAAGTGCTGATTTAGGCCTACCACCATTTTTAGATTAAAGTTTAGTTAATAACAAATTTATCAAAGTTAAAATCATTCAATTAGCAGATATCTGAGAAAAAGATATGCATTTTCCAAGTTTTAATACAATTGGAATATATAAAAATAGCAGAAAACAAGCTATTAAAGACTACTGAATTTTCTACTACGAAGCATAGCTAAAAACATCTTTATATTAAACTTTAGTGAAATACAAATTTATTGCGATTGGTTTAGTGTAAAAGGATTTATCTTGAATTAGTTATGAATTTCTAAAGTTTTGATACAATTTTAGTTGATAAATAAATACTTACGAAATAAAACCAACCCAAGAAAATAAGCAGCGTGGGCGCTCGTGGGCGTTGATGCAATATCCAACGAGCCACACGCGCGAGAACAGCGCGCGCGCGATTCATAACGAGGCCACCGTTGGATCCGGATCCAGCGGCTCCGAGAAGGATGCAACCGGGCGGTGCGGTTGCCTCGGCGATCCACGGCCGCGAGATCTAAGGATGAGCGGCTCGATCACGCCTCGATCGGAAGGTCGATTGCACACACGATCGTGGCCGCAGATCAAGTGATGGGCGGCCAAGAATGATGAGGGCAGGAGGATCCGAACGCATACAAAATCTAGGCGCAGATCGCCAAAAGGATGGTGGTCTAAGATCGAAGTGCAATCGAGTCTTGACACGTGGGGCCACATGTCGATGATCGAGAGTCACACATGCGAGATTTAACACCGTGCAAGGCACGCGGACCCACTGGCGATGTACGAGGGACATCCGGCGACTAATAAACACCGACACTTAATTAACCTAAGATTAACATTAATGATGCCTAAGCGCATGCGGATAAGCGCCCGGGTGATTTAAGAAATTTGGACCCACATGTCGGTGAGACATTAGGCCGATTAAGACACATTCATGACATCCAATGATTAACAATGATTAGGCAATTCTTTGTGCTCTAATAATCGCGAAAATGGGAGCTTCTCAACCGACAAAACCGAGTGGCTTTCACGGCTTGTCGCCGTAAGCAACTCCGATCGCGGCGGCGCCCACAAACTATCAAAATGGGTTCGCAATAGTGTTGCGGACCCAGCGATGATGACCTCGCGGCGGTGGAGGTGCAGGCGGCGAGCCGAAAACAAAGAAGGAGGCCGACACGGCAAAACACGAAAATAGCAAGATGCTCATTGCGGTCCAAGGAAGCGAGTGCCATGACTTCTAGGGACTATATAGAAGCTACCTTAACCGAGAGGAGCTCCAAAGATGGCGGGAAGACTTGAACACGATGAAGTCCACGGAGCCGAAGATGAAGTGGAAGATGAGGTTACGAGCAAAATGAGTGGAACCAAATCATCACCACGGCTTCATTATAGCTCGAAGAGGCTCCAAAAGCAAATAATTGCAAAAGAACCACTTAAGATTTGGAGAAGAAAGGGGTGAAACCAACCGAAAATCTCCAAACTTAAAATTGAGTGATTCCTGCGAATGCAACCCAAAATCAAGTTAGGGGAAATATAAAGGAGGTTGAGGAGTTCAAAGGGGTGCAAGAAAGGTTGAAGATGAACCACTGGACACCAAGGTCGCCATTGGAGCCCTCGGGTCAACAATGGTGGATTGAAGGTTTGAGATGGTTCTGAGCTCAAACACAGAGAGGAGCTAGGTGTGGTGTAAAAGAACACCAGGAGGAGCTAAGGGGGGTTTATATAGAGGAAGGATTAGGGTTTCGAGCGAGAACAAGAGCTCACGGTGAGCTCGGTTCATGGCACGGTCATGGACCAAGAAGTGATGGGAGCAAGTGAGCACGGTGATAATGGAGGAGAAAGCCTGATGCGCATTTAATGCCCCGCAGAGGCGTTGGCGAGCAAGCTTGACAAGGCGATTGCAAAGCGCCTCTCTCTCTTTTCGCCATTGCGCATGCGCGCGCAACCCAAGGAGAAGAAGAACAGAGAAGACAAGCCACGACCGTTGGATTAGAGATGGACGACTGCAATTTAACTGGGTCCGCTAGACAGTCCGATTGTTTTCGGAAATCTGGACGGTTGGATTGAGATCCAACGGTCCCAATTGAATAGTGCAACCGCACGGTCCGAATGCTCACGCGAACGAGGGCCGAGCGATTAAGATCCAACGGCTGAGATTGCACGCGCGTTTTAAAACGCGGCTTGCTGCAGTTAGGTGGTTCAACCGAGTCAAGTGGCTCGAACTCGAGCCCGACTCGAACTCAAGGAACAGTGAACCAAGTTTTGGATTTTTAAATAGGCAGAGGCTTTTGAGGATTTATTAGAGGTAGCAATTTAACTCCAAAAATTCTGAAATTTTTACAGGAGCTTGCTGACTTAGACATTGACCTTATGTAAAATTTTCAGAGGTTTTTATGCATTGCATTTTTCTATAAAAATTCTACAAGATACTGGTTCAAGGTTTGACTAAGAGTCAAGCAGGTTTGACTGACCTCTCAAAATGTTCAAACAATTTCTAAAAATTGTGAAATTTTTCAGAGGGGTCACATACCATCCCAAGAACTTAGGAAAAATATTCCCAGGAGATGATCACAACATTTGACAAGAATGTTTTTGAAGCAACAAAATTTGGATCAAGGACTTGTGACTTTGTACTTCCATAACCTTTTGTACAATACTTGTTCAGTACACAAAGGAAATACATGATGTAAGAAAAAGTTTTAATTTCTACTCATTTTCTTACATTTGAAACACAAGCCCAAAATTGGGATGTTACATAGAGGTTCAGATCTGCGGGGAGGGAGGTCCTGAGGTTTTCTTTACAAAAGACCAAACGTGATCTTTTGCAAAGAGGACCTCGAGGGTGGTTCCGAGGGTGGTTTTTACAAAAATGACCACGGGTGTGGGCTTTTGCACGGGGGTGATCCTAACAGTCAAGATTAAAACATAAGGAGGTCTTTAACGGCTAAGACCTATGTTGGGGGAGGTCCTGACAACTAAGATTTTCATAGTGGGAGATCCTACGGTTAAGATCTAACCCAAAGAGGTCCTGTACGGTACGATCTAAACCTAAGAGGTCCTGAAGGTTGTCTAACTTACGACAACAGGACTAAGTACAGCGCGCTTTGCCCGCCGGCTCGCCGCCAGCAACTTCGACCACGACGGCGCAAACCAACAGCGGTAATATGCACCTTCCGACTAAGTGCATCGGCAACAACATTGGCCTAGCCCGGATGGTACTGGATACCCATGTCATAGTCTTTGATCAATTCTAATCACCTTCTTTGCCTAAGGTTCAGATCTGGTTGAGTGAACAAATACTTCAAACTCTTGTGATTCGAATACACTTCACATCGATTACCAATTAGGTAATGTTGCCGAATCTTGAGTGCATGAACCACAACAGCTAGTTCCAAATAATGGGTTAGATAATTGAGTTCATGAGGCCTCAACTGCCTTGATGCATAGGTCACTACCTTGCCTTCTTGCATAAGAACACACCAGAGTCCCTAACGAGAGGCATCGCAAAAGATATCGAAGCTCTTGTGGACATCGGGAAGAACAAGAACTGGGGCTGAAGTCAAATGCTTCTTGAGTTCCTGAAAACTCTCATCACAAGCAGCGGACCGCACAAATTTGTTTTTCTTCTTGAGCAACTCAGTCATCGGCTTTGCGATCTTAGAGAAGTTCTCGATAAAGCGACGATAGTATCCTGCTAAAACAAGAAAACTTCGCACATCGGTGACCGACTTGGGCTGACACGAGGATAGCACATCGCTGACCTTGCTAGGATCCACGGCTGTGCCTCCTGCTGAAAGAACATGGCCCAAGAATGCCACTTTCTTCAACCAGAACTCACACTTGTTGAACTTCGCATACAGCTGGTGCTCACGCAGCTTTCCCAACGCAAGCTTCATATGCTCAACATGCTCTTCATCATTCTTGGAGTAGATAAGAATATCATCAATGAAGATCACAACAAACTTATCCAGATACTCCATGAATACTGAATTCATAAGATTCATAAATAGGGCAGGAGCATTGGTTAAGCCAAAAGACATGACGGTGTACTCGTACAGGCCACAACAAGTGGAGAAAGTCGTCTTCGGAATATCTTCAGATCTGATCCGGACTTGATGATACTCCAATCTCAAATCAATCTTGGAGAATACCCGAGCTCCGGTCAGCTGGTCAAAAAGATCGTCGTTGCGGGGCAAAGGGTACTTGTTTTTTACCGTCACCTCATTAAGCGGACGGTAATCAACGCACATGCGCAAAGTCTTGTCCTTCTTCTTCACAAAGATTACTAGACAACCCCAAGGAGATGAGCTAGGACGAATGAAACCCTTCTCTTGAAGCTCACCTAGTTGCTTCTTCAGCTCCTCCAACTCATTAGGAGGCATGCGATACGTCCTCTTCGAAATCGGGACGATACCGGGCAGCAACTCAATGATAAACTCAAGGTCTCGAACTGGAGGCATCCTAGGCAAATCTTCGGGGAAAACATCCGTGAAGTCACACACTGTCGGGACATCTTGAATCTCCAAGGCTGGCTTCACTTCAAGTGCGCAGAGATGCGGTCCTTGTAGCTCCGGCGAAAACCCAACCTGTTCGCCTGGGGACTTGTGAGGTAGACGGCCTTCCTGGCACAATCAATTTGCCCCAAATATTAAGACAACCAATCCATGCTAAGAATCACATCCAGACTCACTGAGTTGAGTAGGATAAGGTTTGCCAAGAATTTTACTCCTTCGATTTCAATGGAGACATCCCAACATTCTTGATCAGCTCTCATTTCGAATCCAGAGAGCGAATGAGCAAAAGGACCAACAAAGGGACAAAGTGAAGATCACTAGCAGCAGCAAAAGACTTCAAAATAAAGGAATACGAAGCTCCTGAATCGAACAAAACGACAGCAGGGCAAGATTTGACAAGAAGCGTACCCAACACAACGTCGGGTGCCTCTTACGCTTCCTCGGCCGAGATGTGGTTGACTCAACCACTTCCCACGCCCTGGGTCTTCTGGATAGTCTTTTGGTCTGGGGGATGACCACTTCCTTGCCAGCGTCCTCCATTAGGACGAGGGGCCGCTCTAGTCTTCTTAGGGTAATTATTCGCATAATGGCCCTTGTTGTAGCAAAAGAAGCAAGTGACCTCGGCAGCCGGATTGCGGAGGCCACCTTACTGAACCGCAGGTGCACGTGGATGAAAGACAGCCTGTGGGGGATGAGAAACTGGCGCCGATGGCCTTGGTGGTGGTGGAGCCTGAGAATGGGCCACCGGGGCTGGCCCAACATGAGGATGAGAAAGGCTGGCCCGAGCCGACTTCTAGGCCTCCCACTTGCGCTTGCACTCTCCTAGCGCCCTCGTCTTGTGCTCGGCGATAATGGCCTTGTCGACCAAAGTCTGGAAGTCGAAGAGTCAACGATCGAGGGTTTGTCCTACAGCTCCTCGAACAAACCCTCCATGAACTTCTCCTACTTGGCTTCATTAGTGGACACCTCCTCAGGAGTGTACCGAGTCAAGTGGTTGAACTCGTGCAAGAACTCTGACACAGACTGGCGCCCTTGCTTGAGCGTAACAAACTCCTTCTTCTTGAGCTTCATCAAGCCGGCGAGGACATGAGCCCAACGAAAACCAGTACGGAACTCCTCCCAAGTGACAACGTGGCCTACGGGTTGCATGGCGAGAAAATTCTCCCACCAAGCGATGTTGCACCCTCCAACTGATGGGATGCAAAGAGTGCCTTCTCCTGATCCTAGCACTGAGTAATGTTGAGCTTCCGCTCAACCAGTCGCAACCAGTCATCTGCGTCAAGTGGGTCCTCAGACTGGGAGAAGGTGGGCGGCTGGGTACGAAGGAACTCCGAGAGGCACCAGAGAGAGTGGAGGTATTCCTCGCAATAACCTCCAGAATCCGCGTCTGATCCATCTGATTCCGCTCGATCTGAGCGAGAACCTCAGCCATGGTCGGAGGAGGCGGAAGCTCCACATCATGACCAGCTGGCTGACTCTGACCGCTGCGAGTTCTTCCAACCATCTTGTTCCACTAAGATAAGTTAGCAACAAACCCGAAAACTGAAGGTAGGGAAACAATTAACACAACTAAGGAACCAATTCTAAAGGCTTAAAAATAGGCACAAAATCAGCAGGAAACCTCAATCCACAAGATCAACTTCCCGGCATGACTAACCCGTATTGAAAGAACGAGTAATCGGTTGAGAAGGTAGAATTTCATAACACAACTCTAGATCTAACACAGCTAAAGAGCGAGGTAAAAATCATTTAAGATGGTGCTAGATATTTTGACAACTAATATCACTTCTTACCCTTTTAGCCCCGCAAGTTTTAGTTGGATTAACCTCTCATTATCTGCCTTATTCCCTAACTAGCAGCTTGCTGCCCAGAATTAGTGCTTCTGTCCAGATTTCACATCCAAGCTCCCAAGCTGAAATTTCCTACTCCAGCTGCTTCTAACTTCTCCAAAAGGCAGCCACACAACAATTTTACAACTCTCATTGGTTCCCCAAAACCCAAATTAAATGATAACAACTATCTTTTAGAAAGGAAGAGAGGAAAACCACTTTTCAAAACTTAAATAGAGCAAGGTAAGGTGAGCAAGCTAAGATAGATGAGGAGTAAAATCTGAGAACTTACCTAAGTTTTCATAAACCATTTGATATTTTGAAACTAAGTTTTTCAAAACATCATAAGGTGACCAAGCTAGGGGTTTCTACGGTCAGTATTGACGAGGATCTAAATAATCCTCATTTATTTACTCCATAATCAAGAAATATGACGTCATAAGACATACCCCTTAAATATCAAAAGGGAAGAACTAGTCAGGAAGTCGTAGGCTATCCTACGACTACCCCCTGGTCGTAAGCTCTTCTACGACCACGGTATAACCCCTACGACTACCCCGGTGCGTAAAGCTCTTCTACGACCATGGTATAATCGTTACGACTACTACCTAGTTGTAAGCTCTTCTACGACTATGGTATAATCGTTACGAGTATGTCTGGTCGTAAGTTTTTCTATGATCGGGGCCTGCTACAGGTTCCTCACGACTTACTGGACCCACCCGCTTGACGGCCCATTAAAGCGGTGAGAATCTAAGCGGTCAAAATACGCGATTATCTCGACATAGCGTAGATAATTCCCACTATCTCGGTCGTGGCGATTGTGACATGGGAGGTTACTACTCCGGTAATTACTCTCATTATTACATAATAATGAGCGACTAATTGCTTTGGAAGGACAACGTCCACTATTGCTTAGTATAAATAGGTATCTCATTAGAGATAGAGAATGAGGCTTTTTGGCAAAGAAGAAATAGAGCCTTCCTTGGAGAACAGTTAGGGAAATACTTATTCGATTGTAATCCAAAGAGCAAATACAAGATACACAGGAGTAGGGTTGTTATTCTCACCGGAGAAGGCCCGAACCTGTATAAAAATCCCCGTGTCTTCTTCGTCTGCGTGATCAATTGTGGAGACCCCCGGAATCAAACAATCTTTACGTAAGATCAGTTCTAAAACACCGACATTTGGCGCCGACCGTGGGGATCCTCTGACATCGACATGGATGCCGGTCTCGAATACGAACCGAGTATCGAATCTTCTGACGGTATTGCTGTCTCTGGAGAACTTCTATCAGATCTCAGAGACTGCATCACCACCAGAGTCAAGGAGGATCCTTATCCCCACGACAAGACGCCCGGTAGAGGATCAATTTCTGGGAGGCAAGGTCAACTCGACCAAGAACGACTGTCTCGGGGCAAACTCAAACACGACGAGTTTTCCTCTAAGTGTTGAGTCCCCAAGACGATTCGAGTTGGCAAGACAAGTTCGAAGCCATTATCCGGAGCTCCATCGACATCGATGGTCCTCTCTCAGAGCATTCTGCAGGGGAAGAAGATCGAACATCTTGTTCATCCAAGTTCAAGCGTCCCGGCGCAGAGCCACTGCATCGAGAGCGGTTATGACCCGAGTTCCCCTACCGGAGGTTTACTCCAAGTCGCCGGATGGTGTCGCTCGACCACTCCTCCGGTGAGGAGATCTCGAGCGCAAGTGGAAGTCATCCACGGAGGTCTTCGTCCTTCCTCCGATCGGATCGTTCTCCCAAAAGAAGGATTGGACATGCTTCCGCCGAGCATACTCTACACCACCTCGTCGTAATGGCAAGGACACCACGGTGGCGAGCGAAGCGAACACTTTGATGAGCGTGCGGGACATCCTCAACATTCTCGCTCCATTAAAACAAGTTCAAGGGTGCGAAATAGACCATTCTCGCAATTCGACGGAAGAAAATAGTGGCTCAGAAGAACCTCCCTGAGCGCGCTTATTTCCAGTCAAAGGAAGCTCAAGAACTCCAGCACATCAATGATTTCTTTGGAGAATCCGACAAGAACTCGCTCGAGCACCGGTTATGATCTTTTGCCGAGGAGATCGCGCAAAGACTTCGTGACATGATGGCCAAACTTGAGCGGCGAGTGTCGACCACAACCGAAGTCGTAATAGTGCGGCTCGCTTCTTACGCGGCCGTTCGGAAACTCGTCGCATGGAAGGCGCACGACTCTCCTCATATCGTTCTCTCGACATGAGAAAATGCCACAAGCCAATGGGAGGGTGATCTTTCACCACTTCAGCGACCAGACGCACGGCGGCAAGCGGGGTAAGTGGAGTATTTCCCCCGTAAGGCTGAGGCCTATTATAGGCCTAGTCCCCCCATGGCTGGGTATCGACGAGTTCGATCGCCCGGCGACATTAACCCTTCGTTTCTGCAAAAAAGAAGACAAGAGGTTATCTCGGGATGTCGGGCGTTCGCGACCTTGAGCGATTCGTTGGCGCCTCGATTTCGGCCAAACGAATATGGAGAAATTCAATGGAACTCAAAACCTCATCGAGTTCCTCCAAATCTACACTCTGACTATCCGAGCTGCAGGAGGAGGAGAGCATGTCATGGCGAATTACCTTCCGACTGTGCTCGAAGGATCGGCGCGATCATGGCTTCTAAACCAACCATTTGAGTCGATCTACTCGTGGCAACACCTCTGTGATCTACTGCTGGCTAATTTCCAGGGAACTTACAATCGCCCAGGAAAGGAGGATGACCTGCACCGGATAAGACAGAACAACCATGGCGCTTCGACAATTCATCAGCGCTTGATCGGGTTCGAAACTCTATTCCGGAAGTTTCTGACTCATCTGTGATCAGGGCTTTCAAACAGGGAGTCCGTAGCAGAAGAATAACAGAGGACATCGCCTTACATCCACCTGCCACCGTCGCTGAGCTCTTTGAGATGACTGATAGATATGCGACTGCTGCTGAAGCGGTCGAATGGAACAATACCATCGATCTCAAAGATGGCATCCCTCGAAGCAAAGCAAAGTGGTAAGAAAAAGGATAAAAGGCTAGGAAATCTAAGAACAAGGCGAAAAGTCAAAAATCTCCGGATGCCGTTCTAAAGAGGTCCTAGCAGTAGCGATAAGAGCCACACAACCCCAAGCAAAATCCCGATCAAGTAAAGGTAAACGCCAAGATCGGAGAAACGACAAACCCGGTGGTTTCCTTTTCATAAAAAGAAGGGCATGACCGTAGCGCCAAGTTTTCTTACGAAACTCGAGGACTATTATTACGGCAAAGGGTCACTTCCTATTCTTGAGCAATTGGGCCAAACCGGTGGACAAAAGGAGTCGGACGATGAGGAGATGCCGTTCTAGGACCCATGACACACCATTGATCACATCTATGGGGGTCTTGACATACGAATCACGAAGGCGGTGGCGATCGAGCGTGAGGTAAACACAATCGACTCTCCTCTTGTCAATAAATTACCGAAGTGGTGGAAATCACCCTTGCTTTGAGAAAGGTGATTGTCCGATGCCTTCGACTAGGCGGTCGATTTCGATAGTGGTTGAACCCACCATCAACAATTGTCGAGTCAATCGAGTTTTAGTTGATGGTGGAAGCTCGTTAAATATCTTTTTACGAGTACCGGGCGAGATGCAAGTACCTAGGACAAAGGTAAGGCGAGACGATATTCATTTCATGGAATAAATGCGGGGTCTTCGACCAAACCCATTGGCCAAGTTTCTCTTCCTTTAACGTTTGGATCACCAAGCAATTTGGTGACGAGAAAGTCTCCTTTGATGTAGTCGATTTCGATCGGCATATAACGCCATACTCGGACGACCTACTCGCAAAATTTTGATAGCTACTCACTATGGGTACCAATGTCTTAAGATGCCAGTCCCAAAGGAGTGATCACAATATATTGTGACAAGAAGATGGCGCATTCTGCGGCCGTCGTTCCCTTGAGATGGTTGGACAACTACCAACTCGAGGCGAAGTCGACCTTCGACTAGCAAGTCGAAACCTAAAGCCGCACCTAAGCGAACGACCAGGTCAAAGAGGTTCCTCGGACGCGAGTAGCCCTCGAAGACTGCTCGATTGGGGATTCTTAGACCCTAAATAGGAAGACGCCTCATCACCTTCCTCCAGAAAACGCCGATGTCTTTGCGTGGCAAGCATCAGACATACCGGAATCCCAAGGAATGTGATCGAGCACAAGCTAGCCTTACGGCCTAATAAACTACCCAGTAAAACAAAAGTTACGAGATTTGCCCACGATCGACGAGATGCTATTAGGTCGAATTGGACAAGTTGCTTAAAGCGGGCTTTATAAGAGAAGTCAACCACCAGTGGTGGCCAACCTCGTAATGGTTAGAAAGTCTAACGGCAAATGGCGTATGTGCGTAGACTTTCTCGATCTTAATAAAGCTTGTCCAAAGATGATTTCCCTTTACCTCGCATCGATCACCGGTGGTTGACTCTCTGCGCAGATGTGAAATGTTGAGTTTTTAGATGCATACTCGGTTATCATCGGATCGGTATGCATCGAGAAGATGAAGAAAATACGCATTTATTACACCGTTTGGAGTATTTTGCTATGTCAAAATGCCATTCGCCTAAAAATCTGGAGCTTCTTTTCAACATTTGATGCAAACGACTTTCGCTCCTCAACTAGGCGAAATTTGGAAGCCTATGTTGATGACCTAGTCGTAAAAGCACCAAACGACTCGAACATATCACGGACTTGCAGAGACTTTCGACAACCTCGAGAAAACACCAATTGAAACTAAATCCGAGAAGTGTGTGTTGGGGTCTCTTGAGAAAATTGCTTGGATTCTGGTTTACGAGCGGGAATCAAGCAAATCCTAAAAGATTAAAGCCATCACTCAGATCGCCCCGACCACGTAAAAAGAAGTTCAAAAACTCACAGGGTGCATGGCGGAGTTAAGTCGTTTCATAGCATTGGGAGAAAAGGATCGCTTTTTCAAACTTCTAAGGAAACATGAAGGTTTCAAATGGTCGAAGAGGCTAACTTAGCCTTCGAGGAAGTCAAGAGGTATCTTACGAGTGCTCTGTTCTAGTTTCCTGAAGCTGGGAGAGACGCTCTTAATTTACCTATTTGCCACGCCACAGAGCGAAAGCGCGATCTTTGGTCGTAGAACGTGAGAACATACAACGACCGGTATACTACGTGAGTGAGGTTTTGCACGGACCTAAGGGCGTTACCCTCGAGTTCAAAAACTTCTTTATGCCCTCCTCATGTCTTGAGGAAGCTGCGGCATTATTTTGAGACGCACAAACTAGTCGTGTGCGTCGAGTTTCCCTTGGGAGCGATCCTCCAGAATAGGAAAACAGCAGGACGCATGGCAAAATGGTCAGTCAAACTTGAGGCGTTCGACATCCATTTCGTGTCCCGAACGGCCGTTAAATCCCAGATCTTGGCAGACTTTGTCGCGAATGGACAAATCTGAACGTTGGGGATCCCTAATCTGATTCCCACGATCGATGGATGATGTACTGACGGGTCACTTACGATAAGTGGCTCGGGGGCTGGGATGGTCCTGGAATCTCCTACCGGAGAAACCTTAAAGTATGCCATACAATTAAACTTTCAGGCCACTAATCGTATGCGCACACAAGAGCTATGGGTATTCGATACCTATACGATTGACTCTAGTGCAAGTGGGAGATTGTTGGTGATATGCCTAGAGGCAATCATGGAGATGATTGTATCATGTCTATGTTTATGAGTTCTTGAATAAATGTTATTCATTCCTTGAATGAATCATTAGTTACGAAGATCAACGAGTATGTGACTTGTTGGTGAAACACTTCGACTTATATGATGTCGTTCTAAAAATATCCACAGTCGAATGTCATTGATCGGAACATCGGTGACTCTCGACAAGATACATGTATTGATTGATGATCATGTTTCACCGATCATGGATATGGGGATATCAAATCAATAATGTAAACACATGTTAGAGAACATGGGGTTGGAATGACCCACCTTGAGACACTATAGAGATTGTTATGATTCTATGTGTCATTAGTTGGTCTCAAGCAATGATGATGTATAATCCTTAGACACGAGATCGCATGGTTCCCTACATGTGTAATAGCACTCTTAGGGGTTGCCAAGCGCTACTAAATGGCGGGTAGTTATAAAGGTAGCTTTCGGGTATGCTATGAAACATGCGGAGGATGTGACTGGTCGGATATGGGATTTGCCCTCCTAACATAACGGGAGAGATGTCTCGGCCTCAAGTAGTCGGATAAAGAAAGTGCATGGCGTGCCACTAGTGGTCGAAGAGTTCGACCACGAAGGTTATCAGACAACTCGATCGAGAAAGTATTGAGCAGTCCATGGATGACACACTATCTCACCCGGAGTTCAAACCAGATATCGTGAGGCAAAAGGAGAATCTGGAGTAAGTCGCTTAGTTCGATCAGATCCGGACAAGTCGTATGGTGATACGAGCAAGTCGTAGGCGATCGAGCGAAATCCGAGTGGTCGAAACACGGTCGTGAGGGTTTCTGAATCGGTCGTGACTGAGTCTGAATCGGTCGTATAAAGATAAGACACAGTCGTAGTGATGAGGACCTAGTCATAGATCATATTGCATTAAGGTTCGTCCGATATAATTTGTGTGTATTCGGAATCGTTATGTCTGCTAGGGACCGCTACGACTCGTGATCGGAAGGTTTTCCGAGTCACAACCGATTACACATAAACCTAACGGGTCACACACTTAATGGGATGGAACAAACCGAGCGAATACGATTCGTTAAAAGTGTTCGGATAGGATCCGACATGGGGCACTATATAAGGAGATGCTTGAGGCTAGTTTTGGTGTGACAAGAGAGACACATGAGTTGTTTCACCAAAACCCTAAACCGCCATCTTCTTGAGAGAGCCTTCCGTGCGACTTGGTGCTAGCACACCGCGCGGTTGTTCCTTCTCGGGCGTGTGGATACCGTAGAGGCGCTCATGCGGCCGCCGTTGCGGCGAGGGCGATCCGTGATCTTCACAAGGGCGTGGAAGCTGCTGGAGGAGGCGATCGACTACGAGCGTTGGGCGATCATCTCGACCACTACATCGGCGCGTTCATCGTCGGACTAGGCTACTCCGACTCTACCACGCTGCTGCGGCGCCTAGTGGTAATGATCGTGATCATATATCTTGCTTGGCATCTGGTTTACGTGGTAGAAATTTTGTTTTATGGCTAGCGTAGCCTACAGTATCCCTACTGATGGTATCGAGCCATCTTGCATAGTTTTTGATCTAGATCGGTCGCATATCTTGTATATGTGGCGATAGTAGATTGGATCTATTATGGTTTGGTCGATAACCTAGATTGGTTCATATGTATGAAATGATCTAGGCACCGTCGATAGGATCGATCGTTGTTCGGCGATAGAAGATGGGTTTTTCGAGGAGGCACATATTAAGAGCACCATATGATTCGCTCGACTTGTTTTTCGACTATCTTGCGTGATACTCCTACGGTCGGAGTTCCGCCATCGAATCGTCGCGGTGTGTTGTCGTATCAAAGCGAGGATCGATTAGTTGGGGACAGGTTAATATGATTAATCCGATGATTTCAAGGCTTCGGATATATGAATGAGATTCATGTCTCGGAAATTTTTCCGAGAGTGTCGCCTCGACCGGAGGGCGCCGCTTCTTCGAGCCCAACCCGCTAATCGGCTAGCGGGACCGCCGTCTTTGGTTTTAAATGCCGTCGCGTTATAGATAGTATGTGTTCATGTCACCCGATAGAATTGGATTCCTTGCATAACTTGTTTTTGCAGGTTTGATGTGAATAGTATGGCCCATTGTGTATGTGATGCATGAATGGATTTTCATGGCTGCGTGTCATGCTTTGAGATAGCCATCATATTATTGTATAACGGCTGCGTCTCGACTTGTGATGCTTGAAATTATCCTATGTAATTCTTTACTAGTTTTTAGGAGTAAATGCTTAGTAGATGAATGCGATCGGAAACTTCAAGCATGGTGGTCGGAGAACAGGAGCATGATGATGGAGATCGACATGTTAAGGGCCATACTATTTCACTGTTTAATTTGATTATCCGTGAATATTTATGTTTATTCCTGTTATGCTATTTTATCATTAGATGTTTTTGACATGATAGAATAGTCTCCTCGAGGAAATTAAGTAAAATTGATGCCTTCCCAATTGTTTGCACCTATCACGATTTTGATCGTTAAATGGCAGTCTACCAAAGTAGGGTGCCATTAACTATCTTAATAAGATGGGAGGGTGTCGGACACCCACATGCATAGTGTTGGTTTGACTTGACAAGGCTATCAAAATAGTTTTGGGCCTTGAGGCATGGTGTTGGAAGGCCGGGGCATCATGATGCCATCCAACAAACAAGAGTCATATACGATATGATTGGCAAGAGGTTGCCTACCATAAATCACTAGGTTTCTAGCGGTGATGCCAAAGCTCACTAGAACTTAATGACTTATGGATCTTGGACTCACTATATGTTGTTTGAGGAAACATGGTTTATAGTGGGAGTATCTTCATTATCTATTGTTAAGTTAAAAATTCGACCTTTGGTCGTATAGTGATCTGACCAGTCCGGACATGTCGTATGGTGATACGAGCGAAGTCGTAGGACTGGTCGAACATAACCTTGACATATATGATTAATAGAAGATCTTTCATAAACATAGTCTTTGAATCTTTGCATATATTTTACATTTGTAGATCATGGCACCTACTACTTCTTACGCACCTACCTTTAATTTGCGATCTATTCTTGAAAAGGAAAAGTTGAATGGTTCAAATTTTATTGATTGGTTTAGAATCGAGAATTGTTCTCAAACAAGAAAAGAAGGAATATGTTCTAGAGAATCTCTATCTCGAGGAACCGTCTTCGATGCTACTCGAATCGAAAAGAATGCTTATGAGAAGCATTGCAACAGCGCGATCGATGTACATTGTCTAATGCTTGCAACCATGAACTCGAGCTTGAAGCAATATGAGACCACGGATGCTTACAATATGATTGTGAGTCAGAAGGGTATGTTTGGGGATCAAGCAAGGCGTAGAGGTTCAACACCTCTAAGGCATTGTTTTCTTGCAGGCTATCGAAGGTAACCGGTCGGTCCTCATGTGATCAAAATGATTAGTCTCATTGAGAGCACGGAAAAGCTTGGTTTTCCCCTTAGTCAAGAGTTGGCTCGATGTGATTCTCCAATCGCTCCTGCGAGCTTTGAGCTGTCATACTGAATTTTCATATGAATGGCATGGAGAAATCAATGACCGAGTTACATGGTATGCTTAAGGGTCTTGAGGAGAGCATCAAGAAAAGTTCCAATCATGTGATGATGGTTCAAAAGACTACTGACCTTCAAGAAGAAGGGTAAGTCGGAAAGGAAAAGGCAAAGGAAAGACTAAAGATGAGATCGAGAGTCTCAAGGCTAAGCTTAGAAGCTTAAAGCTGGGTCCTAAGCGACACGAGAATGTTACCATTGTCATGAGATGGGCATTGGAAGAGAAATTGCAAGAAGTACTTGGCACAAAAGAACAAAGGAATGCGACTTCGGTTCGGTATAAATGTTATACAAATTAATCTTGCCACTTCTCGACCGGTTCTTGGGTATTTGATCCGGATCGGTTGCTCATATTTGCAATTCGATGCAGGGGACTAATAAGGAGTATAATTTTAACAAGAGGAGATGTTGATCTTGGCGTAGGCAATGGAGCAAGAGTTGCATTAGCTATTGGAACTTTACCATTAGCTTTACCTTGAGATTAGTTATGGAACTAAATAATTGTTATTATGTTCCGACCTTTAAGCAAAAACATTATTTTCGCTTCATGTTTAGGAGCGAGAAGGTTATGAATTCAGAATAAAGAACAATTGTTGTTCAATCTATTTTGAAGATATGCTTTATGGCCATGCTCCATTGATGAATGGATTGTATGTTTTAAATCTTGAGGATATGCCTATCTATAACGTTAATGCTAAGAGACTTCGACCCAATGAAATGAATCCCACTTTTATCTGGCATTGTCGACTCATGATGAAGCTCCATAAAGATGGTCTTCTAACCTCATTTGATTTTGAATCATTTGAAACATGTGAATCTTGTTTACTTGGCAAGATGACAAAGGCACCTTTCACGACCTGAGGTGAAAGGGCGAGTGACTTGTTGGCCCTTGTACATTCGGATGTATGTGGACCTATGAGCACTTCGGCGGAGGTGGTTTCGATACTTCATAACTTTTCTGATGATTTCGGTAGATATGGCTATGTCTACTTGATGAGACATAAGTCGAATCCTTTGAAATGTTCAAGGAATTTCAAAATGAGGTACAAAATCAACTTGGCAAGACAATCAAATGTCTACGATCGGATCGTGGAGGTGAATATTTGAGCCATGAGTTTGGTGATCATCTAAAGAAATGTGGAATTGTTCCACAACTCACTCCATGGGAGCGCCTCAATGGAATGGGGTGTCCGAGCGACGAACCGAACATTGTTGGACATGGTTTGGTCAATGATGAGCCAATCGATCTTCCATTGCAGTTGGGATACGCTCTAGAAACGCGACTTTCACATTAAATAGGGTTCCATCAAAAGCAGAGAAGACACCATATGAGATATGTGCGGGAAGTGTCGGCTTGTCTTTCTCAAGGTATGGGGTTGTGAGGCGTATGTCAAGCGTTTGACGTCGACAAACTCACACCCAAGTCGATAAGTGCTTCTTTGTGGGGTATCCTAAGGAAACTAAAGGATATTACTTTTACAAGCGGAAGAAAACAAAGTGTTTGTTGCGTAATGGTGTCTTCTTGGAGAAAGAGTTTCTTTCCAAAGGAGTCGGGAGTAAGGTGCAACTCGAAGAAATTCGGAAACATCCGAAAATGTTTCAACTCCTCTCGAGTCTCTACAGGATGAACAAAATGTTGTTAAACACGTAGATGAAGCATCACCCCACGTAGATCTAAAAGGCCACGTCAATTGCCTATAAGGTATGGGCATGACGTTTTATTAATGAATAATGATGAGCCTAATACTTATTGGGCGATGGTAGACCAGACTACGATTCATGGCTTGAGGCCATGAGATCGAAATAAAGTCCATGCATGAAAATCAAGTTTGGAACTTGGTTGATGCACTGATGATGTTAAAACCATTGAGTGCAAGTGGATTTTTAAGAAAAGATAGATATGGATGGAAAGGTTCACATTCATAAGGCACGATCGTTGCGAAGGGTTTCAAACAAATTCAAGGTGTTGATTATGATGAAACCTTCTCTCCTGTCGCTATGCTTAAGTCTATCCCGATCATTCTAGTCATTCTTTGCATATTTCGATTATGAGATATGGCGGATGGATGTCAAAACGGCTTTCGAAATGGAAACCTAAGTGAGGATGTGTACATGACACGGACTGAGGGTTTTGTCGATCCAAAGGAAGCTAGAAAGGTATGCAAACTTAAGAAGTCCATCTATGGATTAAAGCAAGCATCTCGGAGTTGGAACATTCGTTTTGATGAAGTGGTCAAAGGGTTTGACTTCGTCAAGAATGAAGAAGAACCTTGTGTTTACAAGAAGGTTAGTGGGAGCAAGCTTGTGTTTACGATCTTGTATGTGGATGACATACTCTGGTGGAAATGATATTCCAATGCTTGAATCTGTTAAAACTTCATTAAGAAATAGTTTCTCAATGAAAGATTTTGGAGATGCGACATATATTCTTGGTATAAGAATCTATAGAGATAGATCTAAGAGGCTAATTGGATTAATCCAAGAAATGTACATTGACAAGGTGTTGAAGCGGTTCAACTTGCAAGATTCCAAAGGGTTTCTTGCCCATGTCACATGGTATTAATCTTAGCAAGACTCGGTGCCCTTCGACCAGCGATGAGCAAGACAAAATGAGTAGAATTCCATATGCTTGGCTATAGGATCTATCATGTATGCCATCTTGTGCACACACGACCGGATGTGTCGTATGCTCTAAGTGTTACTGGCGGATATCGATCGAGATCGGTGAATGTCACTGGATAAGCGTCAAGAATATCCTTAAGTACTTAAGAAGGACTAAGGATGCATTCCTTGTATATGGTGGTGAGGAAGAGCTGGTCGTAAATGGTTACACCGATGCTAGTTTCCAAACCGACAAGGATGATTTCAGATCGCAATCAGGGTTTGTGTTTTGTTTAAATGGAGGAGCAATAAGCTGGAAAAGTTCCAAGCAGGGAACGGTTGCTGATTCCACGACAGAGGCTGAATACATTGCGGCTTCGGAAGC
The DNA here is from genome assembly GCA_036346255.1 of Ampelocalamus luodianensis. Classification (NCBI taxonomy): domain Eukaryota; kingdom Viridiplantae; phylum Streptophyta; class Magnoliopsida; order Poales; family Poaceae; genus Ampelocalamus; species Ampelocalamus luodianensis. Next base: position 59,071,566 of record CM070617.1, on the reverse strand, counting down.
TGCGAAAGAGGCCGTATGGATTAAAAGGTTCATTAGTGAGCTGGGTGTGGTTTCAAGTGCTTCCTGTCTAATGGATCTCTATTGTGATAATAGTGGAGCCATTGCACAAGCTAAGGAGCCTAGATCGCATCAAAAGTCCAAGCACATACTTCGGCGATACCACATTATTCGTGAGATCGTTGAGAGAGGTGATGTGAAAATATGCAAAGTGCACACAGATTTGAATATTGCTGATCCGTTGACAAAGCCTCTCCATAACCTAAGAATGAGGCGCACACAAGAGCTATGGGTATTCGATACCTATCGATTGACTCTAGTGCAAGTGGGAGATTGTTGGTGATATGCCTAGAGGCAATCATGGAGATGATTGTATCACGTCTATGTTTATGAGTTCTTGAATAAATGTTATTATGTTCCTTGAATGAATCATTAGTTCTGAAGATCAACGAGTATGTGACTTGTTGGTGAAACACTTCGACTTATATGATGTCGTTCTAAAAGTATCCCTGGTCGAATGTCATTGATCGGAACACCAGTGACTCTACGACCAGTACATGTATTGATTGATGATCATGTTTCACCGATCATGGATATGGGGATATCAAATCAATAATGTAAACACATGTTAGAGAACATGGGGTTGGAATGACCCACCTTGAGACACTATAGAGATTGTTATGATTCTATGTGTCATTAGTTGGTCTCAAGCAATGATGATGTATAATCCTTAGACCTGAGATCAGCATGGTTCCCTACATGTGTAATAGCACTCTTAGGGGTTGCCAAACGCTACTCGTAACTGGGTAGTTATAAAGGTAGCTTTGGGTATGCTATGAAACATGCGGAGGATGTGACTGGTCGGATATGGGATTTGCCCTCCTAACATAACGGAGAGATGTCTCGGGCCTCAAGTAGTCGGATAAAGAAAGTGCATGGCGTGCCACTAGTGGTCGAAGAGTTCGACCACGTAAGGTTATCAGACAACTCGATCGAGAAAGTATTGAGCAGTCCATGGATGACACACTATCTCACACGGAGTTCAAACCGGATATCGTGTGGCAAAGGAGAATCTTGGAGTAAAGTCGCTTAGTTCGATCGAGATCCGGACAAGTCGTATGGTGATACGAGCAAGTCGTAGGCGATCGAGCGAAATCACAGAGTGGTCGAAACACAGTCGTAAGGGTTTACTGACTGGTCGTGACCGAGTCTGAATGTGTCGTATAAAGATAAGACACAGTCGTAAGTGATGAGGACCTAGTCATAGATCATATTGCATTAAGATTCGTCAGATATAATTTGTGTGTATTCGGAATCGTTATGTCTGCTAGGGACCGCTCGACTCGTGATCGGAAGGTTTTCCAGTCACAACCGATTACACATAAACCTAACGGTCACACACTTAATGGGATGGAACAAACCGAGCGAATACGATTCGTTAAAAGTGTTGGATAGGATCCGACACAGGGCACTATATAAGGAGATGCTTGAGGCTAGTTTTGGTGTGACAAGAGAGACACATGAGTTGTTTCACCAAAACCTAAACCGCCATCTTCTTGAGAGAGCCTTCCGTGCGACTTGGTGCTAGCACACCGGCGTCACGGTTGTTCCTTCTTTGGGCGTGTGGATACAGTAGAGGCGCCACTCGCGGTCATTTGTTGCGCGAGGACGATCCGTGATCTTCACAAGGAATTGTGGAAGCTCTTTGGAGGAGACGATCGACTCACGAGCGTTGGGCGATCATCTACGACCATTACATCGGCGCGTTCATCGTCGGACTAGGCTACCCGACTCTACTTCACCGCTGCTGCGCGCCTAGTGGTAATGATGCGTGATCATATATCTTGCTTGGCATCTGGTTTACGTGGTAGAAATTTTGTTTTATGGCTAGCGTAGCCTACCGTATCCCTACCAACAAGCCTGCGCGAATACTATGATCGTAGGTCAACCTCACGACCTCGGCTGCGGTGATTTGGTATTGAGACTTATCCAATCCCAGTCTAATCGGAACAAACTTTCCCCCAAGTGGGAAGGTCCTTACACTGTGGTCGAAGTAACGCGTCCGGGATCGGTACGACTTGCAATGGAAGACGGTCGTGTTCTCTCAAATTCTTGGAACATTGACCAGTTACGTAAGTTTTATGTGTAACAAACTTCAACGGCAATAAAGCAACAGGTTCTCCCTATCTTTTTGTCTATTTTGAATCTCGCTTTTATTCTTTCGACCATTTTTTTTCTCATCCTTCCTGTACAATGGTTAGCAAAAGGACGATACATTTAGTCGAAGTCTCTCCTCTCTGCATGTGACATCCCAATTTTGGGCTTGTGTTTCAAATGTAAGAAAATGAGGGGAAATTAAAACTTTTTCTTACATCTTGTATTTCCTGTATGCTTTGGACAATTGTTGTAAAGAGATTAAGGGAATACAAAAATCACAAGTCATTTCGACCCACATCTTATTCTTCTTAGTCATTCTTGTTCCATTTTGTGATAATCTCCTGGAAATGATTTTCCTAAATTCTTGGGTTGGCTTGGGGCTCCTCCGAAAAGTTCTACAATTTTTAGAAATTGTTTGAATGTTGTTGAAGGCAAGTCAACCCAATTTAGAATCTGGTCAAACCTTGGATGATGAGGACATGACCTCTATGGATACAACCATATTTGCTATGTTTAATGTTCTAAGTATAAGAGCTCGTACGCTTCACTTAAATTATAAGGTGAGCTCGTTTTTAGGAGTGTCTTTATATTATATGAACTATATGATGCTACCTAATGATGAAATATATATATGTGCAGCACTATGTCACTTTTGGTCCAAAAGAAGCAAGCGATTTGATTTGGACTGTTTTGGAATCAGTTCGGCCTCCGAATCAACTTGACAAACATCAACTTAAAACAGACATAACTTTCTCATACGGTGTCCGTTTGAGGTCCACAAGTACTTGATTGAAAGCTTATTTCGTCCTCTTTCCAACGGATCTGGCCTCATCTTCAAATTCCTTCTGGACTGATCGCAATCATCAAAAGAAGACGTCATATCAATTGTTTGGGCCAATCTGGGCTTTGTAATCATATTGAACTTGGCCCATCTGCCATCGGGCCACTTGGGGGCGCGGTTACTGTTCACGTGAACAGTAACCCGCGAGTTTAATCCCACCCCGCTAGTTCTATTAGTTGTGTGGCTCCTCATCCCTATTTAAGGAGATCGCACCCCTCTAGTTTTCTTGGATTTTGTTTATGTTTAGTTTGCCTTCGTTGCAACTTGTATCTTTTAGGTGTGTCGACTAGACCACCCAATTAAGATCCTTATTCAGAATCCCAACTCAATTCAAATATTTCAATTCATATTTGCAATTTCAGATTGCTTATTTATCTTGTTCTTGCGTGCTTCTTGGTGTATGCGAGAATCGACCTTCGTGGTCGAGTCAGCGGGTATTCGTGCACGGTTGATAACGACTTGTCGAGCGATTCAGCGATTGCGTGGTTTGGACCTTGCGAGTTCGTAGCGAGGATCGTGAGAGTTGGCGACTACTACCGAGCGTATCGTTCTCATCGAAAGATCGGGCCAACAATCGGACCTTCGGGTTCATCGGTGGTATCGAGCTACTGATTCTTGGTGAGAAATCGGTACCCTTAGTGGTAGATTTATTTTTCATACCTAGAGTCAGAAAATTGCCTAAAAATTCGCATCTATCATCCATACGAACCAATCGAGCCATTGCAATTTTCTTTTCGGTATTTTGCTTGTTGAATCATTGGTTGCATCGTCGTGTCTAGTTGCTGATTTCTAGTTCTAATTATTGTCTAGTTAGTCTTTGTCTAGTTGCATCTCGTGTTTCCTTTGCGTCGCTTGATCGTTCGTTTAGGGTCTTAGTTTTTGCATCTAAAACAGAAAATTCGTGGGTTAGAACTCCTCTAATCCGCATCAAAAACTAGAAAATCCTTACTGTTGTTCATCTGAAAAAAAGAGAGGGTTGCTGTAATCTTTTGGGAGAATTCATATTATTTGCGACTTGCGATAAACCTTAGGCCGACCAAATTTTAGAAGGAGAAAGAGGCAGCCGCATAGAACAAAAGCCGTGGTAAAAAAAAAAAAAGAAAAAGAAAAGAGAAAATAAAAGTGCATGAAAATTGGTAGATACCTTCTACATATAACCAAAAGCTTCCACAAAAAATTTCAGCAAGTTTGGCCCACGGGTTTGAAAGATATAACAGTTTCAAATTTAAACCCGAGACGGATTCGAGTCCGAGTAGAATTCCGTATCCGAGACACCTTCAGTAAAACGGGCATAACTTTTGCATACGGTGTCCGTTTTTGACGTGCTTGTGCTCGTTTCGAAGCTAATGACGAGGCGCATTTTTTCCATATAAGCCACTAGTCGCCCTCCAAGTGCCCCAAAATCGGCCATCTTCGGCCCTGAATTCGTGTCGCAAGTTTTCAGTTTCGATTTTTACCGTTTCCTTCGATCTTCCTTTCGGAATTTGGAGTTCGCCTCAACTGGAAAGTTGTAGATCTCGTCGAAACCTTTCAGAAGAGTATATATAAGCCATATAAAACTTTTTTTGTCATCATTTGAGACTAGCTATTGTTTTTGCTCAATCTAGAGGGCTGTTTACGTTGCACGTTGTTCTGTTTTTGTGCTCTACATCGCGCAAACAATCTTGTGCCCATAGAAAGAGGTTTGAGTAGTTGGCTAGCGTCTCTCATAGCACTTGTTGTGAGATTTTTCCTTGCTTACATCAAGCCACATTGATCGTTGCGTGTGCGTACATACACTTCTCTACATCGGGCTTTGATTAGCTAGCTGTGATTAGGCTAGGATCAGCAACATTGGCTAGTACTTTGAACAATCTTTCTACTTGCATTAACTGATTTGATTATTGCTGATCCTTGCTACTATATTGAAGCCTTCCAAGCTCCACTTCCTACTAACTCAGCAGGTGTCATTCCTCGCAATCGTTGGACTATTCACGGTGAGAGTATCACGAACCGACCACCGGTTGTACCACTTCCTTGCTACATTGGTAAGAGCTTGTAAGAACTTGGTAAAAGGTTGAGTGGAGTGACTGTTGAAAACTTTAGAACCTAGTAGTTCATAGGGACATATACATTGCGATTTGTTCCCTTGTTTTATACTAACTATGGCGAGTTCACGGGATGATTACAAGATAGATCCACGTCTTCTTGAGCCATTGAGCGGGGCGCAAGAAAGTCCACGAGGAGATGCTGCGCTGAGACGCGATTATCCACCACGGGAGGTACATGAATGTGATAGTGCGTCTGGTAAAACTAAACTCACTATGCCTTCTTCTCTTGGTAAATTTGATCTCGATGCCTATATTGATTGGGAGATAGCTTTAGACAAAGAATTTGAATATTATGATTTGTCCGATAGGCAAAAGATTAAAGCGCCACTAGTGTTTTTATTGAAGATGCAATACTTTGGTGGAAGCATCTCGTAGACATGGAAGAGTGCCTCAAACATGGCACGCATTAAAGAAACTTTTGAGAGATGAATTTGTTCCTAAATATCATGCTGATTATTTGTTAGCTAGATTACAACGTTTAAAACAACGTTGTAGAAGCGTAAGGAATACTATCATGAATTGAAAACTCGTTTGTTGCGTTGTGGCTTAGAGGAACATGCGGAAGCTACAGAGAATAGATTCTTAAGTGGGCTTAATCAAGAAATTCGGGACATTCTTGTTCACAAAGAATATAATTCCCTCCTCATTTGTTTATACTTGCTTGTAAGGTTGAGCGTCGATTGAGGAGAAATTGAGAATGCTTGATGATAGGGAACATGAGAACAAACCTATGTTTGTGTCTTTTACGTGACTAATAATTTGCAGGAAGTTGAGAACCATGCCAAAGAGGAGAATGAGCTGATTGAACCATCGACTCCATTGGTTGAGAAGGAAGATGAGGAGATGGATGCACCTACATCATCTGAGGAGAGCCAAAAAGGTAAAGATTATGGTGCTATCATCACTCAAGGTGAGTATGCTTGTGAAAAACTACAATTGTCCACTGTTCAGGCTATTTTAGAGCAAAAATTAGTGGAAAACAATTCTGATATGCACATATTTCAAGTAGAGAATACAGACTGCATTGATTTGAGTGCACCATGTGATAAAATTGTTGATTTACCTGCCGACTTGAGTGCACCATGTGATGAAATAATTGAATTGCCTATTGTTTTGAGTGATTCATGTGATGAGTTAATCACATATAATGATCACGTGGAATTGGTTAGACATAAAGAAGTTTTGACTAGAATTTCTCCTACAGATTCTTTGTATTACATTATGTTGGATTCACCTATGAAATTGTCACATGCTATGGAGAAAGTTTCTGAAATCGCATGTTCAAAATGTTTGTCTAGTGCATACACCCCTGGGTATAAGTTTAATTTGATTGGAGATTATGGTGTAGACAATCAATTTCTTGTTTATCGAATATGCATAACTTGTGATTACATGGATGAATTGAAGCTTGCTGTTTTGAACAACAATTATTATGTGCCGAATCTTGTTCATTATGAGAGAAAATTAAAATTTAGTGAACATTCAATGCCCATGTGTTTATCTCTTATTGCACCATCTAGTGTGGACAATCTGCATCAAGATGTTGAAGTATGGAAGAATTTACACATCCTTTCACCCTTGCTAGATGAATTTGCTATTGCTCCTTCGAAATATGATAATATGGATGAATTTTGTTTGATTCCAAAAGTTGTAGATTTGCCCATATATGCTACCACTGCAAGTTTACAACTTCAGATATTTGAATTGCATAAACGCTTCACTTACATTTGCAAAACTAGTTGCAATAATTGTTGTGTGAGAACTTTTGTTTTGATCATTCACATATATGATTGTTCTTTGTCTTCTAACATTAATGGTGCAACAACGAAGAAGCTGTTAAAGCAGATGACATATACATATATCATGCATACACTTTGGCTTCTTTGTTACCCTATTTTCAGCTTATCAAAAGCCGAGGGCGGCTTTGTTTTCAAGAAAGGGAGGATGATGAGGACATGACCTCTATGGATACAACCATATTTGCTATGTTTAATGTTCTAAGTATAAGAGCTCAAACGCGCTTCACTTAAATTATAAGGTGAGCTCGTTTTTAGGAGTGTCTTTATATTATATGAACTATATGATGCTACCTAATGATGAAATATATATATGTGCAGCACTATGTCACTTTTGGTCCAAAAAAGCAAGCGGTTTGAGCTGGACCTGTTTTGGAATCAGTTCGGCCTCAGAATCAGCGACAACATCAACTTAAAACAGACATAACTTTCTCATACGGTGTCCGTTTGAGGTCCACAAGTACTTGATTGAAAGCTTATTTCGTCCTCTTTCCAACGGATCTGGCCTCATCTTCAAATTCCTTCTGGACTGATCGCAATCATCAAAAGAAGACGTCATATCAATTGTTTGGGCCAATCGGGCTTTGTAATCATATTGAACTTGGCCCATCGCCATCGGGCCACTTGGGAAGCGCGATTACTGTTCACGTGAACAGTAACCCGCGAGTTTAATCCCACCCGCTAGTTCTATTAGTTGTGTGGCTCCTCATCCCTATTTAAGGAGATCGCACCCCTCTAGTTTTCTTGGATTTTGTTTATGTTTAGTTTGCCTTCGTTGCAACTTGTATCTTTTGCGTGTGTCGACTAGACCACCCAATTAAGATCCTTATTCAGAATCCCAACTCAATTCAAATATTTCAATTCATATTTGCAATTTCAGATTGCTTATTTATCTTGTTCTTGCGTGCTTCTTGGTGTATGCGAGAATCGACCTTCGTGGTCGAGTCAGCGGGTATTCGTACGGTTGATAACGACTGTCGAGCGATTCGGCGATTGCGTGGTTTGGACCTTGCGAGTTTGTAGCCAGGATCGTGAGAGTTGGCGACTACTACGAGCGTATCGTTCTCATCGAAAGATCGGGCCAACAATCGGACCTTCGGGTTCATCATTGGACCAGTACCTTGTTAAATTTTTGGAGGAAAATCCACAGCACCAAAGCCTCTGAAAATTTTATGCTAGGTCCTCGTTTGAGTCAGCCAGCTCCTGTAAAAATTTCGTAATTTTTGGAGTCGGTTTGCTGCCTCAAACAATTCTCCAAAGAGCAGCTCCTTCTAAAAATAGAAAAACTAAATCTGGTTGAGTCAGACTCGGACTCGGACCCGAGCCCAACTCAACCGACTTGGTTCGACCACGTCGCCAGCGCCGCACTCGGGCTCAAGGCATTGCGCGCGCAGGTGAGTCGTTGGATCTCCATCCAACGCTCACGACCTCCCACCGATCTATGGAGCTCTTGGCGCCTCGGCGCCGGGGTGGTCCAAGCCGTGGGATACCCATCGTGTGGCTCACGACCTCCCAGGACCTCCTCGCCGCGCAAGACCTCCCCACCTCGGGTGATGCGGGGCGTCGGGACCTCCCCTCGGCTCTGTTTCTCTTCCTCATGACCTCACGGAGTGCGGTCATCATGGTTTTCCCGCACCCGTGCGTGTGTCAGGGTCAGAGCAGTTGGGGGCAGTGAGATGTCACCTTTTGCCTCTTGTCAACGGCTCTTTCTGTTGACATGCATTTATTGCCAGTCAGCTTTAACCTCCAAAGTCTCCACCCTGCTCTGCCCCTACCTACCCTTGTCAAATCCAATCAGTCCATGGCAGGGGCATGGTTCATGCTCACAGTAGGCTTTTGCCCACACCATTGCCAAGCTCCTAGGCTATGTATAGCCTGAGGCCTTCCTCTCCTTTTCTTTCTTCATTCTTGGCTGTGCTTGAGCTCCCTCAGTTTGAGTTGGTCCCCAAGCTCAAGCACCCAAAGCACCCCACCCGAAACCTCCATTGTCACTTTTGGAGCTCCCAAGACCACCTTGAGCTCCGGGGTTCAATATTGCTATTTTGGCTGTCACTTTGTCATCTTGGTCTCCTCAAGCCTCCCTAACTTGTTATGTTTGAACTTCACAGAGGTTGACAATTTGGGGAGCTGCTTTTCGGAGTCGGGCTCATCCTCTTCTCCATCGCCGACACGCACGTCACCGCGGACCGTCGACCTTCTCCAAGTCCCTCAGACTTCCTCTGGACCTTCCCTACACTCGGGTGAGTTCGTTTTAGTCCCTTAGGGCTCTAGGTTTAAGTAGCCTAGCTCGTGGCGCTCGATTTCACTTGTTTTGGTTTTGCCAAAAGATTGTCCTCCGCCATTCTCGGCTCGCGGCGTTCAAGGCCGTCGCCGCCGTCGAGAGCACCTCAGTTAGGTTCGCAATACCATTAACCGTTTTGGTGGCTTTGGTTCCGCCGCCGTGGCCACAGTCGTCGGCGGCGTCTTGGCGAGCTCACCGTCGAGCTCTGTACCTTGTCGCGTTTTTGTCAAGTCTTTGGACCTCCTCGGGTTCATCATGGCCGTCTAAGACCTCCTAGGGCTAGATCGGACCTTTAGATCTTTTCCGTGAAAACCCTTAAGTGTAAGACCTCCCCTCGTTGGATCTTAGCCGTTTAAGACCACCCCTAGTTAGATCATGCTTGTAGAGGGTTTCCGTGTAATTTCTAAGTCCCAAGACCTCCTAGAGCAATCTCGGCCGTTAAAGACCTCCTGGGATTAGCTCTTAGCCGTTAGATCTGGCTCTGTGTAAAATCTTGCGCGCTTGGACCTCCCCTTGGGTTGATCCTAACCGTCTTGGACCACCCTGGTTAAATCCTAGCCGTTTAGATCTTTTCCCGTGCGCAAAAGACCTCCCTTGGTCATTTTGCAAAGACCACCATCGGGGACCTCTCTGTAAAAAGCCACCCCTGGTCTTTTACAAAGAAAACCCCCGCTCAGGACCTCTTAGGCGCGATCCTAGCCGTTCATGACCTCCCCGGTTTAGATCTGAGCATTAGATCTCATTTTGTAAAATCCTTAGCGCTCAGACCTCCCTCCGCGTCGATCTGAACCGTTCAGGACCTCCCTAGGCCTGATCTGAGCCGTCCAGATCTCCTCCGATTAGAACCCTGTCGCTTAAGACCTCCCCGAGTAGATCTTGGCTGTCCAAGACCTCCTCGGTTGAATCCCACCGATCGGGACCTCTCGTTCGATCTTGATCGCCGGGACCTCTCTCACTTGATCGTGTCAGTTAAAGACCTCCCCGGAGATCTTGGCCGTCTAGGATCTCCTCCTTTGGATCCGTGGCGTTAGGACCTCCTCCTCTAGTCTAAGCCGTTAGATTTAGATCTAACGGGCTAGACCTCCCTCCGTAGAATTACCCTTAGGACCTCCCTAGTGCTCGGGACGCGGATCTCGTCGGCGGTCACGACCTCTGATAAGCGCGTGACCTCCTTGCGTGCGGCTGTGCGCGACCGGTCGTGATCGTTGGATCCGATCTCAACGGTCGGACCTCCCGGTGCGGGAGGAGGTCTTGTGTGCTTGGCTGTGCCGAGGCTCGTGGCCGTCGGATCTTGATCTAACGGCCCACGACCTCTCCTTTTTTCCTTGATTCATTGGACCTCCAGAGCTCAAGATTTCCTAAGTCCTTTAATGTTTCAAATTTCAAAAGTGCATAACTTTGTCATTTTAATTCCTTTTGAATGATTCGATTCTTTGTAGCTTTGTTATAATGTGAACTTTAATCGAGAATGAATTTAGGCCCTGTTTTGTAGCAGAAAATGATTTAAATAGCATGATCTTGTTTAGTGAATATGGGTATCTAGAAATTCCTTGAAAACTTGTAAAATACATAACTCTCTCTGTAATTGCAATCTGAGCAAACTCAACCTGGTAAAATTTGTCTATAGACATGCTTTAATATGAACTAGGCTTTGTCTTTATTCATGTTCCTGAAAAATGATATATGCTAGATTTAGAGCTTAGAAAAATCATAACTAATTCATTAGAACTCCAATTTGTGCAAACTCAGGTTTGCTGTTGTTAGGATACTATTATCTACCTACCATAAAAATTTCAGACCTTAGATCATTCTGGAAATTTTTGCCATGAATGATAACCTAATTAATTTAATTAGGATTTTTCAGGCTGAGGGAATTCAATTTGGCCATAACTTTTTCATGCTAAGTCCAAATGAAGTGATTCTTGTTTCTAAAATTGTCTAAAATCAACCGCTAGCTGCTGTAGAAATTTCATTGGATTTGGATGTGCTTTGCTGTTGAGCTCTTTTTGGTGTTCTTCGTTCTTATCGGTCTTTATCGCCTTTTCACGTTAGGTTCCGAAGAGTTTATTGAACCTGAGCACTCCCCTCTGCAGCAAGAACAAATCCAGCAAGGCAAGCAGTTTGATCATGTTAATCCCAGTATTTTAAGTATTTATGTTGTTTACAACTTCTATGTACGCATTGCTATCTTGTTTTAACTATTATCGATAGTTGGCCTAGTAGATGCATTTCCTTAGACAACTGATTATTCTCTACTACCATGAGCCTAGGTTATTGCTATGATTAGAGTTCGTGGATGAGCTCTTGTCACTTAGTAGTTTGCAAATTAATTGCTTAGCCATGCTTAGCTTCGGTAGAAATGGGCGGTTATCGACTCGACTTGTCGATAACCTCGATCACACAAAACTTATTATGATTTATGATTTCCACCTTGCGCCATGTCTACTTATGAAAACTAAAACTGAAAATAAAATGATTTAGACTTGGGCACAATGGTAAGATGGTGTGATTTTGGGTGTGACTGGAATGGTGCCCGGGTCAACAAGGACCGAACATCTTGTTACACTAAACCAAGCATTTTAGCATGCTAACCACACTAGAGGGTATGGGACCTCTCTTGACTTAGTACTTTGGCGTGTATTGGCTTCGGGTCGCAGGGAGTCGCAGGAGGGATGGTGTTGGGAGCATTGTAGTGTCCGAAAGACTTCACCCGTGATGGGATTTGTGTCTTTCGGCTTGCAATGTAAGCGTATGGGTTTCTATCCATACGAGCGGCTCGTAGTTAATACACAATATTGGAAAGCGTCTCGTAGGACTTAGCCTTGCCAGCATACCTTCGGAAGTGTGCTTTGTGGCTTAAAGGCGGTCTGAAGTGTGGGTACATTGGTACACCCCTGCAGGGTTAAAACTATTCGAATAGCCTCGTCCTAGGTTATGGACACGCTTGGCAAGGTCTTTCAAGAGTTAGACTTCAACCTTTTGAATTAAAACTTGATGGGTGGTACGAATCGGGGATTCGTGCTATGTTGTGGTGACTATTGGGATAGTCACTTCCAGGTGGTTACTTGTATTTATCATTATTTCGTTGTTATTTCTATTAATAAAAATTGTTTGCAAACTTGCTTTTAAATGTATTACATTATTGCAAATAAAGTTGGCGTTATGCAAAATGAGACATATAACCTCCACCTAAATGGGCTTGCATGTAGTTTATGAATAGGTCTGCTATTCCACACGTCAGTCTTGCGAGTACCTTTGTGTACTCAGTTATCTTGCTTAAATGTAATTGTTGCAGAGGAAGGAGGTGAGCTTGAGGGCCTCATACGTGAGTTGTCTTTGTGGTAGCTTGCAGGCGTCTAGCTTGGCGGCCTGGTCGGTTGCCTTGTGGGTGGTGTGGCTAACCGGTCGACTTTTGTTCTAGCCATCTTATGGCACCTTTTGCTTCCGCTGTTATTCTTGTTTATTGTTCTATTTGGCCGGTCGGCTCTCTTTTGTAATAACCTTACTTTATGTATGTCCTTTACTAGATTTGTTATTGTATGATGTATGGAAATGATGTGTAATTTTGTGATGATGTGCATATGCTGCAATTCTGGGAAGCATATGTCCATTGAGGCTTAGAATGTTTAATTAGTAATGCTAGAACCATTTGGAGGTTAAGTGTTACTAGTTAAATATTCCGGGTCCTCACCCTACATGTGGTTCTGCCCGCTGGAAGGAGCTTCCTAGTATCGCTTCGTTCTTAAACAATCAGTACAAAGCTTATTGAGCTCAGAAAAATGGTCGAAAGTTGTTAAGCGAATTCGTATCACCTTAGCTTATTTCGAAAAATAAACTGAGAAGAGTAACCTTTTCTTTGAGATACGTTCGGCTACCTTTTCAAATAACTGGATTAGTTTTACTGGTCGAAGGAAGAAACACACTTAGTCGATGCCTCTCCTGTCTGCACGTGGTTCTGCCCACTAGACGGAACTTCCTAATGTCGCTCAGTTTCCTACTTTTGCTGCCAGAACAACTAAGTCCGGAAAGATGAATGTAGCCAAATGAATCCTTAAGGTACTCGAGAAGCTTGTTTCGCTCTAGTCGTCGTTATCGAGTTAATTAATCTGGTGGAGATGGTAACATCACCTAGTGAAACCTTTTTCTCTGCACATGGTCACGCCCACTAGAGGAACTTCCTAGCATCGATCTGTTTCTACTCTTTCGACCGGTGCAAACAAGTCGATATTTGACAACTCTAAGGCAGAACAAACCTCTCTGTTTTTGAGAACCCTTTCTTTACTACTTACCTAGTTTATTAACAATAAACTAAGTAAGTAGCCAGAGAACTAGGATAAAGTTATAAACATGACTTCGTTTCTTAGTCTAATTTTTCTAAAGATATCATCCTACGAGTTACTAACTACTCTATGAGATGATTCGCGGGAAGATACGGAAGGAAGGAGGAATCGCTCATATCTGGTCTAATTATTTCTTCTTTTATCTTACGAGTAACTATTTACTCTACAAGATAATTTGCGGGAAAAAGGATCATATATTTAGGCGTCACCACCAAAAATACTTGTTTGTACAAGAATATATTACAAGACTACTCTGTCTAAGGAGATTCTATCTGCATCTCCTCGCGACCTTCTGCCAACCATTGCATCTCTTGATCGACTTCCGGCCAGATTCGGTGCGATCGAAGTCGGCTCAACAGAATGAAGATTAAGGTTAGGATCGCGGGCCTTGAGTTTTGCTAAAACAAAACTCACGGCTCGCTGACCCTTCCCTTATTGAATCGCTCGATTGGCCTTGAGTAGATATCATCTCGTTGAGTACCGACTTGTTCCCCAATGGCACTTGTATGGCGGCCATCGTGTCGTCACGAGGAACAACCCTCGACACGAAGCCCATTGAGTACATTGTTTAGAAGTGAGATATTATCTTGAAGATTGATCTTCATTGATTTTGTCTCCTCACGGGAATAAGTCGAAGCCTCATGGAGTCGCTTTATTTGATCAATCGATCGATAAGGCGAGGATTGAATAAGAAAAGCGATTCTATGAGAAGATAGAATGAATAAATAGCGGTAAAGGTTCTACTTACGGCTAATTGAGAACCCAAGTTCTCAATCTCTTGGTCTTTCTCCTTCGCGATCAGGAGATTTCGCGGACAATGGAGGTCTTCTCATTAACCTCGGTCAGGAGAGCCCCATTTTGGGTGAAGGGTCTTATTTTCGACTTCTTTTTCTACAAAAGAATAAGAGGTCAAAAAGCAAGGGATGCGAAACCAAGATCAAAAGCGATCGTAATGTCGTACTATTTATTTTTTCTGCCATTGTTTAGTGCGAATTAGCCTCTGAAGCTTCTTGAAGGTCGGTGACTTTGTCCTTAGCTTCTTTGACTCGGCTTTTCAAAGTCGGCGAATCAACCAAGGTCTTTTAAGTCGCTCTTAAACTGTAAAGATAAAAAAGCGGACATGAAACAAGTGGTCATAACCATTTCTATGACCAATGGGTAGTCGTAAGTTATTCTCGACCACCCCTAGTCGTAAGTTTTTCTACGACTAGTATAAGTAAATAGCTTTTCTCGACAGCTGGTTACGAGTGTCACTCACCACCTCTCCGCTTGTTCGCGAGTGTTGCCTTTCTTGTCGAAGCTTGACAAGTTGCCGATTGTACTACGCAAATCATAGCGACTTGCTCAACGGCTCTCGAAAAAAGAGAAGCGATAAGATAAAGAGATAAAACCCTAAGTGAGTATCGATAAATACTTACGTTCATGGTTGACCAAGCAAACATGGAGACTATTCGTGATGGATCTTTCACTCATCCATCTCCTCGACTCGCTTCCACCATACCCCTTCAAGTCGTTCATTGTCAAATCGTCTCCGCAATTGACAATGCTATTGAGTGGGAACTCGATCGCGGGAGCGGTAGGCGGAAGATCCTACGATGGAGTCGAGGGCCAAAGAAGTCGAGCAAAAGTTGAAATACTCCTCTTCCTCGACTGCGTGGCGTGAACTCCACTGGAGGCGGAGGAACATCCTCAACGACCTCCTTGCCGCACGGCGGTCGGCGCTCTTGCGCCGTCGTCTCTGGTGCCTCCTCGAGGCTTGTGTGGCCTCCATCACGGTCTCTCGGCGACTCAAATGTCGTGGCGACTTCAACATCATTGGCCTTCGTGGCGACTTGGCAAGCTGCGGCCTCTTCTGCGGCGGGGACGGTAGCTAGATTTTCGTCATTGTCGTTGTCGCACCCCGCCGGTTGAAGGGGTGATAGCGAGATCTCTATGAGAGTTCCACGAAAGTGAAGGCCGGGTGAGAATCATAAAGCGCAACAATAAGTCAACAAATAAAGCGATAAGTAGTCATTACACTTATGTGTTTTATTTTACATACCTCTGTCTCTTGGACCTAACCGAAATTTGGGAGCAACCTTCCAACGGAAGATTTCTTGACTTCTTCTCAACCACCATTGGTTGAGATGCACTCGAACAACAGAGTCATCTCCTCCGACTTCCGGGTGAATCTTGCTTCCACGGCCAGATTCCAGGAGCGGTAGTTTCCTTCACAAAGACATGAACTCCTTCGGTTCTCTTTTTCTAGTTGTCTTACAAAGCTGCGAGAAGCGGCTGCGAAGGCTTGTCATCGTAGTAGAAAGGTACCTTAACTTTGGGGACCTTGCGCTTAAGGGCAAGAGCCTCTTCTTCGCTCTCTTTCTTGCGGCTATATCTGCGGCAAACTTAGCAAAAGGAGGGGAGGAGCGAACTCGAACCCCCTTGTCGCCGACTTTTGCGGTCGGCGCGCTTAGATGGAGGGACTTGACTCGTCTGCGTAGTCGCCCCTACAACCACCGACTCAACTTCCTCGTCGTCGGCGGTTCTCCATGCCAACTTTACGTTGAAGAAGGAGAAAAGTGGTTTGTATGATCGACTCAAAAATTATAAGTATTTCTCGACATTATCTAATCGTAAGTCATTCTACGATCACGTTAAGTCATAAGTTTTCTCGACATTATCTAATCGTAAGTCATTCTACGATTACGTTAAGTCGTAAGTTTTCTACAACATTGTCTAATCGTAAGTTATTCTACGATTACATCCGGTCGTAAGTTTTTCTCGATCGATTACCGATCGTAAGTTTTTCTGCGACAAATCAGCTAGTCGTATACTATTCTACAACAATAAAACACCTAAAGCGAGCCGTTTGATTACCTTTAGGCGCCTTTCTTTCTCTCTCGTGGTCAAAACGCGAGGATTTGAGGGGCCGCCATATTCGACGGATGCTTATCGCAGATGAGCCGGACACGTGCGTCAACCTCCGCCTGCGAAAGATCTAGGAATATGGACAATACGATTAAACAGACTAAATTAGGGTTAACCAAGGATAAAACCAAGAGAGTAAGTCTTTCTACTCACCGTCCTTGTAGTCCCTGGTTGGGTCGTCCTTTCCTGAGTACCTCTACATGGGAGGGACCCTTGTCTTCAAAGGACTAATCCGGCGCGTGATGAAGTCCTTCACCACGTGCCAACCGGTGAGCCCCTCCGACTTCAAGTCTTTGATAGCTTGAATATAGGGGGTTATCCGGTCGAGATTACTGGGAGTCGAGTCCCAAGAAGAAGATCGCTCGGCGGCCTGTCCAACGAACGAGAGGCTATCTTCTGGGTAACCTCCAAAGAGAACCACCTCTTCTTCCAACCCGGCAGACGGCCGGGTAAACATCTGAATATACTCCTTCGACTTGTTGTCATGGAGCTTGGACCACGACTACGGCGATCCGGCTGACGAGCCATTCCATAATAATCTTGGAGCGGCTCGAGGTCGCCGGAATCACTAGGTAGGCCTCACACAAGTACGAATACACTTAACATCGTGATGGAATTAGGACCAAGGTTCACTAATTCCACCTAAAGTCTTTCGAGTACGAGCGTGAGGAAAGGGTGGAGAGCAATCAAAGGCCACACTCACGATGGCACGGAAGGCGGAATTTGGCCTACCTCTCCGAAGGCCAATGCGCCATTCGCGCAATCCAAGTCACGAGAAGACCATCGGGGATCTTCTGGCGGCGAAAGCGATCATTTTGCATCGTCCATCTCCGACTCGGCCCATTCGGGGACAATCTAGCCATTTTCTCTCAAGCGAGAGGATTTAAGGTTGGGAAAGCTTCAAGAAAATGTACGAGTCACCGGTGGAAGAAACAAGAAAGCAATAGATGTTGGGTAAAAGGTAAGAACCTAAGTTCTTCCCCTGCGGCCCGTTTATAACCGCACGATTGAGATCAAGCGTCGCGTAATCCCAACGATCGCCACCGCAGAATCGCTTCAGCGGACGGGCTTTTACGCCTATGGAAAGTCCCAAGACACCTTTTCACACCTCAAGTGAAATTACCATCTTGACTCGGGTCAAGTGAAAGACCAACCGGAAAACCTTATTTCGGTTTTAAGGCTCGACGGCCGAAGTCGTAAGACATCTCGTAGTCGTGACAACCTTAAACCAATTACCTCGATCAAGCATATTCCTGGTCAAGAGAAACAAGGGTTGAAGAGTTCTTCCTTCAACGTTTTCCTAACAACCCCTTAGTGGTCAAAGGATCGTCTACGACCCTTCACTCAAGTAAGTTATTTTCACTTGAAGCTGGGGGCTAGATGACGAGGATCTAAATAATCCTCATTTATTTACTCCATAATCAAGAAATATGACGTCATAAGACATACTCCTTAAATATCAAAGGAAGAACTAGTCGAAGTCGTAGGCTATCCTCGACTACCCCACAGTCGTAAGCTCTTCTCGACCACGGTATAACCCCTACGACTACCCCCAGTCGTAAGCTCTTCTCGACCATGGTATAATCGTTACGACTACTACCTAGTCGTAAGCTCTTCTCACGACTATGGTATAATCGTTACGAGTATGTGCAGTCGTAAGTTTTTCTATGATCGGGGCACGCTACGGGTTCCTCACGACTTCTTGGACCCACCCGTTTGTGGCCCATTAAGCGGTGAGAATCTAGCGGTCAAAATACGCGATTATCTCGACATAGCGTAGATAATTCCCACTATCTCTCGATGGCGATTGTGACATGGGAAGGTTACTACTCCGGTAATTACTCTCATTATTACATAATAATGAGCGACTAATTAGCCTGGAAGGACAACGTCCACTATTGCTTAGTATAAATAGGTATATGTTAGAGATAGAGAAGGAGGCTTTTTGGCAAAGAAGAAATAGAGCCTTCCTTGGAGAACAGTTAGGGAAATACTTATTCGATTGTAATCCAAAGAGCAAATACAAGATACACAGGAGTAGGGTTGTTATTCTCACCGGAGAAGGCCCGAACCTGTATAAAAATCCCGTGTCTTCTTCGTCTGCGTGATCAATTGTGGAGACCCCCCGAATCAAACAATCTTTACGTAAGATCGGTTCTAAAACACCGACAAGTATGGTTCTGATACCAACTTTGTGAGGACCCGGGGTATTTTACTCGTAATACTTAACCTCCAAATGGTTCTAGTATTACCAATTAAATATCCTAAGCCTCGATGGACATATGCTTCCTAGAATTGCAGCACACATACATCTTTACAAAATCATGCATCATTTCCATACAACTTACAATACCAAGTCTAGCAAAAGACATACATAATATAGAGTTATTACAAAAAAAATCGACCGGCCAAATGACATCAAAGTAACATAAATGACAACAGAAGCAAAAGCGCCATAAGATGGCAATAACAAAATCCAAATGGTTAGCCATAACCCACAAGGCAACCCCGACCGGGCCGCCAAGCTAGAGTCACCCTCCATAGCAAAACTCACAAAAATTGATCCCTTGGGGATCCACTTCCTCCTCTGCAACAACAAAGCAATGCAGTTGAGTACAAAAATGTACTCGCAAGACTTACGAGTAACAAGCCTATACATAGCTACATGTAAGCTGAAATAAAGGAAATTGTTATATGGTTAATTGGACGCATAAAGCAATTTTCATTCGCAATAATGTAACAGATTGAAGGCAATTTGTCAAATCTGTTTTTAATTATTGAAATAACAGCGAGGTAACAATAAGTAACATAAATAACAACCTAGAGGTGACTAACCCAATAGCCACCACAACATAGCATGAATTACCCATTCGTACCACCCAATCAAGTTTTAGTAAAAAGGTTATAGTCTAATTCTCACGGGGGCGTATCTGAGCATGTACATAACCTAGGATGAGGCTATTCGAACAGATTTAACCCTGTAGGGGTGTACCAATATACCCACACTTCAGACTGCCTTTTTGCCACATGGTTAAGCACACTTTCAAAGGTATGCTGGCACGGCTAAGTCCTACGAGATGTTTCTAATATTGTGCATTAACTACGAGCCACTCGTATGGATAGACACCCATACGCTACATTGCAAAGCCGAAAGTCAAAAATCCCATCAGGGTGAAGGCTTCGGACAACTCCAATGCTCCGAACATCTGCCTCCTACAACCTCCTACGACTCGGAGCTAACACACGACAAAGTACTAAGTCAAGAGAGGTCTCATTTCCCTCTAGTGTGGTTAGTACGCAAAATACTCAGTACGGTGGCGCAAGTAATTCGGTCCTTGTTGACTCGGGCACCATTCCAGTCACACCCAAAAACACACCATCATACCAATGTGCCCAAGTCTAAAATATTTTATTTTTATTTTTAGTTTTCTCAATTAAACATAGAACAAGGTGCTGAACATAAAGCCATAATAAGTTTTTGTGTGATCAAGGTTATCGACAAAATCGACAACCGCCTAATTCTACCAGTAGCTAAGCATGACTAAGCAACATTAACTCGTAAACTACTAAGTGACAAGGGCTCATCCAACGAACCCTAAATCACAGCAAGATAATCCTAGGCTCAGTAGTAGAGGATAAATATTTGCCTACAAATTATGCATCTAATGGGTCAACTAATCGACAATAGTTTAACAGCAAAATAGCAATGCATACATAGAATTTGCAAACAATATATTAGACTTTGAAAATAATAGAAGCAATATGATCAAATGATGATACATCTGCTTACCTTGCTGGTAGTTCTCTTGCTGCAGAGGATCACTCTCGGGCTCAACAAATTCTTTGGGACCTAACGCAAGAATGCGAAAATCCAATAAGAACGAAGAACACCGAAAAAGACTCAAAATCCAAAGTCATCCAAAATCCATGAAATTTACACAGCAGGAAGATCATGATTTTAAATGAATTTAGCAACAAGAATCAATCAATTTGGACTAATCATGCAAAAGTTATAGCTTAAACAAATTCAGTCTACTGGATAATTCAATTTAAATTGTTTTCTATTACTGTTCATGGCACAATTTTCTAGAAAGTTTTTGAGCATGAAAATTTTATGGTAGGCAAAACATGGCATCCTAAGAACAGCAAAATTGGATTTACTTCATTTGGAGTTAAATTGAATTACTTATGATTTTTCTATGTGGTGAAAGTGGCACAAAGTTAATTTCAGAGGCAAAGACAAGATTAAAACCTGCTCTCCACCAAAGCATACTAACAAAGGAATATAACACATTTTAGTTTACTAACTTTGGAGTTACAGGGAACAACTTATGCATTTTTCAAGTTTTAATGAATTTCTAGAACATTAATTAATGCTAAAATAAGTTAATACAATCTACACAATTTTCTGGTACAAAATATTTTTAGATTAAAGTCCAGTTAAACAGAAATTCAACACAATTGAAATCATCTAAAATGGAGTTAGAATGAATTAGTTATGCACTTTTGAAATTTAAACACTTAACAGTTTGCAAATAAAAGGTTTCGAGCTTTTCTTTTAAACTAACTCAACCGGGGAGGTCGGGGTCGTAGATCTGAAATCGCACGGCTCTAGCGCACGGGAGCACAGCACCAGCGAACGAACGCGCTGAGGTGGTTTAGACCGTTGGATCTAGGTCTGACGGTCGGATCTACAAGGCGAGATCCTAAGGGGTATGTCTAAGAGAGGAGGTCTCGGACGGCCAAGATCTACCAGAGGAGGTCCTAGGCGGCCAAGACCTAGACTAGGGAGGTCCTAACTGCTAAGATATTCACAGTGGGAGGTCTTAACGGTCAAGATCAAAACTGAAGGAGGTGACCCAAAATGGAGTTAGGGGAAAGACTTGCGATGAACAAAGGTCCAAAAGGGAGCGAAATGTTGGGCAAAAGGACCACTGGAGCGCCAAAGTCGCCAACAGAGCTTCCACGGCCAATAATGGCGATTTGGGGACTTTGTGATTTTAGGAGCTCAAGTGAGTGGAGGAAGCAAAGATGGTGCTAGAAAACAAACAAAGAGGAGATCGGGGCTATTTATAGCCGGTGAGCAACGGTCACAAACAAGAGAGGAGCTCCACGGTGAGCTAGGGTTGAGCTCGGCCGCGCAAGGACTTGAAGCGATGGGAGCAGCTGAGAGGAGAACTTTGAGTACAAAGAGGTCGACCGCCATTAATGCTAGGTCAAAGAGTGGTTGAGAGGACGCACAGGACAAGACCTAGCACAGCTGCTCTCTGCCATGCTCAGCTCTCCCACACGTGTTGAGGAAGAAGATGACTAGGACCGGTTAAGGGCCCACAAGTCAGCGATACAACCCAAAGAGGTTCGAGTCTGAACTAGCGAGTGGGTTAGGTCCAGTCAAGAGATTGAGCCGGAGGTCTTGGTGGTTGGATCTGAGATGAACGGCTCTGATTGAAAGAGGGTCTCGGGTGGTCCGAAGGTGTAAGAATGAGGAGGCCAACTAGAGAGGGGGGTGAATAGTCGTTTCAAAACTTCTATGCGCTAAAACCGATTTCTAATGCGGAAGCTTATAATAATACGGTTTTGCACAATTAAGGCCTAAATCAACTAGGTTCAACTAAGTGCACCAACAATGCTATACTATTGATAACAAGCAATCATACACATAAGAATAAGCAATTTAATACAAGTAATGTAAATTGCACAATAGTAAAGCACAAGAAGCAAACCACAATGACACGACGATGTTTTCCGTGATGATCGAAGACTTGCCGGTCTCCCCTAATCTATGTTGAGGTAAGTTCAACCTCTTGGACCGGCTCCAACGCGAACCAATACCTCCTTGGTAAGTCCAACCACTTGGACCGGTTCCAAACCGAACCAACACCTCTAGGTAAGTCCAACCGCTTGGACCGGCTCCAAATCGAACTTAACACCTCGATCCACCAGGGTTGCTCCTTTCTCCACTCCGGAGATGGCGAGCATCAAGCCACTCACAAACACCGGGCCGTCTCACAAGCTTCACTTGAGAAGATCACCGGACCACGACGCCTCCACGTCGTCTAGGTGTCGGCAAACACCAAGAGTAACAAGACTCCAACTTTCACTTGAACCAATCAAGTGTCAAAGCTCTCGTGGATATTAAATCCACCACCTAATGCAACATATGCAATAGGATTTACCTATCAAGTGATGAGGACATCACACCTTCGGATACACACCCTACACAAAATCCTCCAGATCCAGTTGCTGAAATACAAGGACCTATGACAAGAGCTCGTGCACGTCACTTAAATTATGAGGTGAGCTCGTTTCTAGGTGCTAATAATTTATCTATGCAGAATGGTATACTACCTAATGATTGTGATCTTCTATTACTTAGGAATACTGGATCCCCAAGGTGTACGACCGGTGCGCAAGCCCTCGACCGATTACGCCAGCGCTACGACCAGGTCTCAAGCTCCTCGACTAGTTTCGCGGCGCTACGACCGGACCGGCCGGGTCACGACCGGTCGCAAGCCTCGACGATTACGCGGCGCTACGACCAGGTCTCAAGCTCCTCGACTAGGTTCGCCAGCGCTATGACCAGACCAGCCAGCACTACGACCAGGTCTCAAGCTCCTCGACTAGGTTCGCCAGCGTTACGACCAGACCAGCCAGCGCTACGACTAGGCCTCACGCTCTCGACCGGTCATTAGGTCTTTGCGACACCATTTTGGGCCTAATAGGGCCTTGTAAGCGTGTCGGGGGTCAAAGCCTAGGTTGTGTACACCTCTCCCCATGGTCGCACAACTCTAGGTCAACCCCTTCACGTTCCCCCCTATATATATACCACGGCCGCCACAGTTTAGGGTTGGGTTTTTCTTAGATTTATTCTGCCGCTTGCAGTTTCGCCGTTTACGGTTTGAGGAACCTCACTTTATGAACTTTATTCATATTCGCAATACAATTCAGATTGCATCTTTCTTGTTCTTGTGAGTTGCTTCGATTGCTTGCAAGAACAATAACCCTCGTGGTAAGGTCGATCGTGTGCGAGCGTGGTTGATAACGACAGTCGTGCGGGTGTAGCGAATTGCGAGGTGACGATCTACTGGTTGGAAGCCTCAAAGCGTCAACGTCCTCACGACGAAATCAATCGAACCTATCGGAAGATCGGGCCGCCGTAGTCTCATCGGTTGGTATCGAGGCGAAGGTTGCCGTTAGGTAATCTAGTTTATCCCCTTTTGTTAGTTGTGTTCCATCACCTAGAGTCCAGAAAATTGCCCCACAAAAAGTTTTAGATCTTAGTATTTCCGTTGTCCAAACCACGTTGTGCCTTTCGCAATTTTGTTTTCAGTATTCGCGTTGTTGAGTTCAAGTCCATCGTCGGTGTCTTTGTTGCTGGTCTAGTCGTCGTGATCTAGTTTCTAGCGTCGAGTCTTTGTTGTTTTGGTCATCGTGTATCTCGGCTTGTCCTTTGTTGCATCCGTTGCAATTAGGGTTTGTCTGCTATAGCCGAGATTGAGTCACCACCCCCATCCGACCACTTACTCGTAACACCACCCCCATCCGACCACCTACTTGTGACACCACCCTCATCCGACCACCTTACTCGAGCCAGCATCCCCATCCGACCACCTACTCGGATTTGACCACCCAGTCGGATTCGACCATCTACATCGAATTCGACAATCCGGTCGGATTCGACCACGTTCTCGGGTTCGACCACCTACTCGAGTTTCGCCCCCGATAACTCTATCTGTTTCTGGTTGCTCTCATACACCCCACACAATCATCATATCGTGCCCGACCCAACCAAGACCGAGAAGAAATTCCATAGCCAAAGTTCAGAGAGAGAGAGAGAGAGTATCTTTTTATTACCTTTATACCCCTGCTCTCCGGAAAAAGTTTGTGACCTATATATACCTAGGCCTGAAAAAAGGGTTTTGAAGAGTTGTGAGTCAAGGTCACTTGCGCAAAAAAAGGGGAACCCTAGGTTGGGTTTCATCAGTCAAAAAAAAAGAGAAGAAAGAATCAAAAAAAAGAGAATCAAAAAAAAAAGAAGAGAAAGAAAAAGGACCACCCTAGTTGGCTCACGACCACCCTCAGTTGGTCTACGACAATCCACCAGAGCTCCACGACCACCCACAAGAGATATCGGTTGCCTTGCAATTTTGTTCCTTTGTGTTTGTATCTACCCTATCTTTCAGCTTACTTGAGCTAGTGCTAGGAGCGCGTTTGGGCCAGCAACTGTGACGAGTACTGTGGACTTTTATTTAACTTTGCTAATCTGATTTCATTATTGCTGCTCCTTGCTACTAAACTTTGCCTGTTCGAGCTCCACGTACTTTTGGCCCTCAGTTTGGATCCTCGCATTCGCCTCACTTGTGATCATACATCCCACTTTCTCCGATCATACCACCTGCTGCAATTGGTAAGAAATTCATAAGAGCTGGGTAAGACGCTTGAGAGTGTGTGATTCGACCTTCCACCACCTAGTAGTTGATAGGGATAATATCTTTGTGTTGTCTTGTGTCTCCTACTAACCATGGCAGGTGAGGGATCGTGTGAGGACACCCGGTTATTGGAAATATACTTAATTAAAATTATACTGTAGCACAATTCTTAATTAAGGAACAGTGTTGCCCCTTTATTAAAGATCATGCTAAAGGTATAAATTTAACAAGTGACAAATCCAATAAACAGGATTCCCGGATATATATATTTCACAATGGTTCCCAGGATCAACGACCATTGCATATATATCCTTTAACAACATTGCATCAAATACATACAAGTCATACATTGACATAATTAAACATAAGTTTACAACTTGCGGTTTTAGTACTACATTATGGAGTGACTTGGTCACTACAACAAGTTCAACAATGGAAGCAAAACAAAATGGCAACATCCACCAATGGCCCCATCCACATGAGCGATTGCGTGGAAGAAAGAAGTAGCTTTACTCGTTAGCGTCACCCGGATCGGCGCTAACGGGTCCTTCATAAAGGTAACCATCCTCACCTGCAACAATAGGTAATAGCACCTTGAGTACGGAAGGTACTCAGCAAGTCTTACACAAACTAATAAAAGAAAGTGTTTATTAGAACCTATTGAAAGGAGTAGAATTTATACATGCATAAGGCTACAGCAGGAAGGTAAAATGGTTAAGTTTTGCATAAGCGGGACATCTTAACCTACAAAGACTAAATTTTGATAAAGCGGTTTAATAAATCAAAGTTGGATTAGAGCGATAAGTAAATGACATAATGTAAGCGATGCAGTGCATGAATCCCTCATGCAAAGCCAAAAAGCGAAACCACATTTGTAAATCAAAACTTCTATCTGGTGACATCAATTCAAGTTATCGTCCATGACCGTGGACATGGCTATTCGAACAGTTTATACCTGCGAGGATGTACATATTTACCACACGACTTAGTCGACCGTTGCCTTCGGATGCCTCAGAATGATGACATACTTCCTTTGGTATACCGACCAGGAAACTAAGATTTGGTATTTTCAACAAGCTAACACTATTGAGTTGGACCCCATGTGTGAACCGATCTCGCTTAAACAACGATGATAGCATCATGCTAAGGGCACACATGTTGTGTCGATAATGTCGATCCAAACAATTTAATGCGAATGGGCTCACTACCAATATTAGGATGCAATCGGCATCTTTAAGGTGCGTATATGCGACGGAGCACATATCGCCTCACCCTTCTAAGAACATCGACATCTTGACATACAAGCTCACATGGCATACAACGCAGTCATAAGATCTAAGCATCTATACCATACAAGGTCAATACACATATTCTTACTTTCTGTTTCCAACCCAATAGTCTTAACATCTTACTTAACCAAGCGGCGCCCATACTTTGCATGTGGAAGTGCGTGGGGACTTGAATTGAATAGTCAGAGTTCGGTCCTTAATTAACCCGGACAAGTCCACCACAATTCCCAATCTCGTGCACAAAAGCACCATCACTAGCTTCCTCTTGTCCAGATCAATTTAAATATAAAATTCATTTCTAACATAAGTAAACTGGACAAAGAGTTTAAGGTAACAGAAAGCCATTTGTGATTCCCATGTTTGACAAGATATTCTTGTCAAACTCTAAAGTTTCTAGACTGCATGTCTAAGCCAAATCTGAAAATATATTATAGTATACAGTACTACGCTAAGGTTGAGTGTATGGTGACAATTGAGGTAATCCATCATGTTAGGTCATAACTAACTACTAACAGATCGCAATTTGTATTTTCAGAAACGTAGCATGCACAGATGTCACTGGATTTAGAAAACTTATTGTATAAAACTTGGGATCAACATGGTGCAAAGAGGATGCTTGCCTTGATAATAATAAACCTCTTGTGTAGGCTCAGGTTGCTCAGAAACAGGTTCAATCACTTCAACAAAACCAGATTCTAAAAGAAGCAATAAAGTCCAATAAATGCCAAAATCGATAATAAGCACAGAATGAAAGAAATCTGTATGATCCCTATGAAAATGCATGCTTACAGTATGCTTAAGTTGTATCTACCCCAATAATAAAATAATACCCCATAATATCACTTACTGCTTTCAAATAACAGAGACTAGAGTTTAGGTTAAAGA
The DNA here is from genome assembly GCA_036346255.1 of Ampelocalamus luodianensis. Classification (NCBI taxonomy): domain Eukaryota; kingdom Viridiplantae; phylum Streptophyta; class Magnoliopsida; order Poales; family Poaceae; genus Ampelocalamus; species Ampelocalamus luodianensis. The sequence continues at coordinate 59,044,554 of CM070617.1, read as the reverse complement.
CTCGGTTTTCAGATTTTGAAAATACAGAAACAGGACAGATTACAGATTTTGGGAAAAAGGAAAATAGATCAAGTAAAGGTTCTAAAATGAAGCTCAACCTGATCTATTAGGGTAGTTAATACCCTAAACTAACCTTAACCTAACCCAAATGGGTTAGATTACAAAAGCTAAAAAAAACCTATATTGTCGGTTAAGCCGACAAAAAGAGACAGAGACAGAACTCTGCTATAAAGCTAAATAAATGATGATAAGAATCAAAAGTACAACTTGTTATGCTGCTAGGGTTTAGTTTAGGCCCATGTAGGATGATAAGTTGACAGGAGAAACCCTAATTCTTGAAAACAACATGAAAGACCGAAAAGTTAGAATAACAACTTTTCAGTTTAAAGAAAGTTGGAGCTATTGATGTACAAGTGAATGATCCATATGAGTTCCTAAGGTACTTAAGGTGCTCAAGAGATTATAACTAGGGTTTTTAGCTTACCAGGATGGAAAAGACACCAAAGATTCTGAAAACCCGATGTTGATCGACAGAGAAATAAACTCAGTTTAACCTACAAAGGTGTTAAAACCTTAGTGCAAGGTGAAACCAGTGCTTAAGATGGATAAGCAATGGACAGAGCAAGAACTCCTTTGGGCAAAGCAAGGAAAATGATGAGCTTGGTGGTCAACAATGGCGACTCAAAAGTTAGGGTTATATATAGATGTTGAGCTACAGGGCACAGGAGAAGAGTCTAGTGTTGATAAGGTGTCCATTTAGAGCTAAACATCCAAAAATTAGTTGCATAATCTTTGGATAAATCCTCTCCTCTGCTCACAGAAATGGCGACGCACAGAGGCAAGGAAGGAGATAAGAAACTGCTGACATGTGGGTCCCAGTGTCAGCCATAGCCCTGCGCGCCTTCTAAAGCTCAAAAGAATCTCAACCGTCCGATTGAATTTCTACGGTCGAGATGGGGAAATGAACCGGATGGTCCGATTGCATACACAAATCTGGACCCTACGATTAAAATCCAATGGCCCACTAAATTTGGGCCTTAACTGCGCTCGGTCAAAAAGGAGCGCCGTGGGAATTAAATCCAAAGGCCCGGATAAAAGCGCCTTTGATTTCAAAATAAACGAGCGGCGCAGTTAGATCAAGAATGGACGGCGGAGATCGAGGGAGAATCTGGAGTCGTCCGAATGCATACATCGCTCTGGACCATACGATGATAATCTAACGGACCAGAGAAACGCAGGCCTTAATAGCACGCGGGAAAGAGGGACGCCGTAGGATTTGAATCTGACGGCCCAAAGAAAAGCGCGCCTTTAGGTTTAAAAAGAAAAAGGGCGGCACTGTTGGATCGGAAATGAACGGTGGAGAGTGAGAAGGGCTCCGGAGTTGTCCGATTGCATACACCTCCCCCGATCGTCGGATCTAGATCCAACGGTAGGGATTGAGGCGCATACGTGGACAGCTCGCGTGATACTGCGACCCCACCCGTTCGATTGAAGATCGACGGCTCATAGTACGCGAGGAGGTTAGACTCGCGCCCGAGCGTGACAGAGCCGGACCAGAGTGAAAGGGTTGGACCCAACCGCAAAGGTGTGAGTCACTACAGTACTAGAGTTTGGATTCAAACCAGTTTAGTTGACCAGAACCTATTCAAATGCTTAAAAGGTTTGACTGGGCTTTTAAAAATAGCAAATAAATTTATAAAATCATGAAATTTTTACTGGAGGCTACTGGGATGTTATACTTCCCAGATAAATTTTAAAAATCACATTATCACTTTGTAAAATATATAAATAATTATTGTAGCCCGAAAGTGTTTGTTTAAAGGTAAATATTTTTCTGTAAACCAAATAATTTCTAGAAATTCAACAAAAATTATTTTTAGTCAAGATAATTTATTTAGGCTTTAAGGAAAAATACTTCCCAGTCACAATACAAGTTTCATCTTGTATTTCCTTCAAAACTTCAAATAGGTTATTGGACTTTGGCTAGAAAAAGGAGGTTTTAATTGATAACAGCAATTCCAAATTGTTAATTATGAACAGTAATGTCATGAACAGTGTCCCATTATTGTTTATAACATTGAGGCTGTTGCAGATCGGATGCACAAGAGTGTGTTTTGAGGGAAGAGCTCACGAGGGTGTTGGATGAGCACCGTCATGCTATTAATGACGACATCGAAAGGAAGTTTGCGGAGTCAAATGCTACACTACAGCAGCTCAATGCTAGTATTGCAACACTCAATGCACGTATTGATGGTTTGGCCAATCAACCGCCCAACAATAGTCGTGTGGATCCTCAAGGTGCAGCCCACGACCATGAGATCGACCACGATAATGAGATGCGCCACCACGATGCCTTGGATGCACGACAACGGAACCGACTGAACTTCAACCGTCAAGGTATGAGAGGTAATAACTTTCCGCACCATAATGCACGTGATAATGATGATCCATATGGTAAAGTCAAATTCACTATACCATCTTTTGCGGGTGCTTATGATGCTGAAGTATATCTAGATTGGGAGATGACGGTAGAACAGAAATTTAATGCTCACTTAGTTCCTGAAGTGTATAGAGTCAGGCAAGCTACAAGTGAATTTAAAAAATTTTACCATCATTTGGTGGAGTAGAGTATGCAATGATAGATTAGCGCCTACTACCTGAGATGCTTTAAAGGTTGCTATGCGTAACAGATTTATTCCACCCTCTTTTAAACGAGACTTGCGTAAGAAATTGCAGCGCTTAAACCAAAGTAATAGATCCGTAGAAGAATATTATCAGGAGTTACAAATTAGTATGTTGCGTTGTGATATTATTGAGGACGAAGAGGCTGCTATGGCACGTTTTTATGGAGGACTAATACGTGAAATTCAGGACATAGTTGATTACAAATAATATGATAGTGTTCTAGCTTGTTCCACCTTGCATGTTTGGCGAAAAGGAATTGCGGGGGCGGCGAGAGGCCAAGGAACAATTTTGGAAGCACGTCTACACCACGATCAACATCGGGGCACGTTAAAGCAGTCCAACCTTCACTACGATGCTGCTGCCCTCCTCGAGTAGGCGCGTTGGCGGCACCTCAGACACCATCACATGCACCGAGGTAAACAAATCTACTAGTGTGCGGGCCCACCAAGAGTTCTTCTTGGTTGCTTCCACAGTCGTCTGATCGGGATTATTTGCCATCGTTGCAAGGGAATGAGCCATGTCATGAGGGTGCCCAAGTCGCGAGCATACCTCGCTCAGAAGATGGAGGTTATGTAAGTGCTAGTGATATTGAGGATGAGTATGTGCTTGCGGCTAACATTGCGGTGGAGGAGGCGAGGCAGATAGTGATCTTGATGATGTAGAAGAACAAGTAGGCTGCTTTGTTGACACGAGGACTCATGTGTGCCTTGTTGCTTGATGAGTCTTTGGCGCACAAGTGGAAGAGCGAGCAAAATCAGTGGCACAACTTGTTCCAATCCAAATTCCTCGTGAAGAGAGGGCTGCGAGTCATCATTGATGGAGGGAGTTGCAACAACCTTGCAAGCTCCGAGATGGTCGAAGCTTGGCTTGACCACACAACCACCACGTCCCTACTACATCCAATGGTTCAATTCGTGTGGTAAGTTAAAGGTAAACAAAGTTGTGAGAGTGCAATTTTCAGCTGGTAATTACAAAGATAGTACCGACTTTGATATAGTGCCTATGCAAGCATGCTCGTTGTTGCTCGGTAGGCCTTGGCTATATGATAATGATGTTTTGCACCATGGTAGAGCTAATACCTACTCGTTCTCACATAGGGGTAAGAAGATTAAGTTGTTGCCTTTGACACTCTTTGAAATTGTGAAAGATGAAGTAGGCGTGCTAGAAATGAAAGAAACACCAATGAACATGATTCGAAAATCAGCAAGTAGCGAAACATGTTTACCCACCTAAAAAGGAGAAAGTGGCGCCTAGTTCTAAGGCCGAGGGAATTAAATTGAAAGGGTGTGTCTTGCTTGCCACTAAATCTGAGCTTGCTGAAATTTGTGATAATGAGCTGCCATGTTATGCTTTGATATGCAAAGATGCTTTATTTTCACTTGAGGATATATCTAGCTCTTTGCCTCTGCTGTTGCTAACCTTTGCAGCGAGTATGTGGATGTATTTCTAGCTGAGATACCCCCGGGATTGCCACCTATTCGAGGGATAGAGCATCAAATTGATTTGATTCCGGGAGCGACTTTGCCAAACCGAGCTGCATATAGGACCAATCCAGAGGAGACTAAGGAAATTCAGCGACAAGTCCAAGATCTTTTGGACCGTGAGTGCGTCGAGAAAGCCTTAGTCCTTGTGTTGTTCTGTTCTTTTGGTTCCTAAGAAAGATGGAACTTGGCGTATGTGTGTTGATTGTAGAGCCATTAATAATATTACCATAAGGTATCGTCATCCTATTCCTAGGCTAGACGACATGCTTGATGAGTTGAGTGGCTCTATTATTTTCACAAAGATTGACATGCGAAGTGGTTACCACCAGTTAGAATGGCGGGAGATGAATGGAAAAGCGCTTTTAAAACTAAGTTCGGACTATATGAGTGGTTAGTGATGCCTTTTGGTCTAACTAATGCGCCTAGTACTTTCATGCGATTAATGAGCGAGGTTTTACGTCTTTTCATTGGAAAATTTGTGGTGGTTTATTTTGATGATATCTTGATTTATAGCAAGTCACATGAGCTACACTTAAATCATATACGTGCTGTTTTTAATGCCTTGAGAGATGCACGTTTGTTTGGTAACCTCGAAGTGCACCTTTTGCACCGATCGAGTTGCGTTTCTTGGTTATGTTGTGACACCACAGGGCATTGAGGTGGATGAGGCAAAGACCGCGACCATCCAAAGTCGCCCACGCCTACCAGCGTGTCACAGTGCGGAGCTTCCATGGACTTCTTTGGATTCTATCGGCGTTTTGTGCGGGATTTCAGCACCATTCTTTGCACCATTGAGCAATTGACAAAAAGGAGTGTCATTCCAATGGGGACCGGCTCAAGAGAGGCATTCCACTTATTGAAAAGAAGCTCACCCAAGCACCCCTACTCCAACTCCCCGATTTTGGTAAGACTTTTGAGATTGAATGTGATGCTAGCGGGATTGGGATAGGTGGTGTATTGATTCAAGAAGGTAAACCAGTTGCATATTTGGTGAGAAACTAAATGGACCTAGTCGAATTATTCTACCTATGACAAAGAAGCGTATGCTTTAGTTCGTGTGCTTCAAACTTGGCAACATTATCTATGGCCCAAAGAATTTGTTATACATTCAGATCATGAATCGCTAAAACATATTAGAAGCCAAGCTAACCTAAATAAACGACATACTAAATGGGTAGAATTTATTGAGTTGTTTCCATATGTCATAAAGCATAAGAAAGGTAAGGACAATGTGATTGCTGATGCGCTTTCTAGACGTTATACCATGTTATCTCAACTTGACCATAAGATTTTTTGTTTAGAGGCAATTAAGGAGTTATATGCTATTGATTTGGACTTTAAAGAAGTGCTTGAGCTTTGTAAAGGAGGGAGAACATGGAATAAATATGTGATAATTGATGATTTGATCTATCGTGCTAACAAGCTATGCATTCCAGCTAGCTCCGTTCGTCTTTTGTTGTTGCAGGAGGCGCATGGAGGAGGTTTGATGGCGCATTTTGGAGCAAAGAAGACAGAAGATGTGCTGGCCGCCCACTTCTTTTGGCCAAAGATGAGGTGCGATGTTGAGCGCTACGTGGCTCGCTGCACTACATGCAATAAAGCTAAGTCCCATCTCAATCCACATGGACTTTATATGCCTCTCCCTATTCCTAGCACCCCTTGGGAGGATATTTCTATGGATTTTGTTTTAGGATTGCCTAGGACAAAGAGGGGGAGAGATAGTATATTTGTAGTAGTGGATCGATTTTCTAAAATGGCACATTTTATACCTTGTCACAAGAGCAATGATGCTACAAACATAGCTGATTTATTTTTTCGAGAAATCATTCGCTTACATGGAGTGCCCAATACTATTGTCTCGGATCGCGACACGAAGTTTTTGAGCCACTTTTGGAGATCACTTTGGAACAAATTAGGGACAAAGCTGCTGTTTTCTACTATGTGTCATCCCCAAACTGATGGACAAACGGAGGTTGTCAACCGCACGTTATCCACCATGTTGCGGGCTGTTTTAAAGAAGAATTTGAAGATGTGGGAAGAGTGTTTACCGCACATTGAGTTTGCTTACAATAGGTCGGTACACTCCACCACCAAGGTAAGTCCATTTCAGGTAGTGTATGGTTTTAACCCCCGTGCTCCTATTGATTTACTACTTTTGCCTACCTCTGAACACATTAATTTAGATGCTAAGAAGCGTCTTGAATTTGTTCTTAAGTTGCATGAAACAACTAAAGAAAATATAGAGCGTATGATTGAAAAGTATAGGGTTCTTTGGAAGTAAAGGTAGGAAAGAACTAAAATTTGCAGGGTGATTTAGTTTGGGTGCATTTGAGGAAAGACAGGTTTCGAGTTAAGAAAATCAAAATTGATGCCTAGAGCGATGGACCATTTAAGATAATTAAGAAGATAAATGACAATGCCTATCAATTGGAGCCACTGCAGATTTTGGGGTTAGCCCACATTTAACATTTCAGATTTGAAGCCATACGTGGGAGAAGCGGATGAGCTTGAGTCGAGGGCGACTCCAATTCAAGAGGGGAGGATGATGAGGACATCACACCTTCGGATACACGCCCTACACAAAATCCTCCGATCCGATTCTTTGAACTACAAGGACCTATGACAAGAGCTCGTGCACGTCACTTAAATTATGAGGTGAGCTCGTTTCTAGGTGCTAATAATTTATCTATGCGAGAATGGTATACTACCTAAATTGTGATCTTACATTGCTTAGAATACTGGATCCCCAAGGTCTCGACCAGTGCGCAAGCCCTACGACTAGTTACGCGGCGCTACGACGGTCTCAAGCTCCTCGACTAGTTTCGCGGCGCTCACGACGGACCGGCGAGTCTACAACCGGCGCAAGCCCTACGACCGGTTACGCGGCGCACGACCGGTCTCAAGCTCTACGACGCGCTCACGACTAGACCGCAGCGCTACGACCAGGTCTCAAGCTCCTCGACTAGGTTCGCCAGCGTTACGACCAGACCAGCCAGCGCTACGACTAGGCCTCACGCTCTACGACCAGTCATTAGGTGCTGCGACACCATTTTGGGCCTAATAGGGCCTTGTAAGCGTGTCGGGGGTCAAAGCCTAGGTTGTGTACACCTCTCCCCATGGTCGCACAACTCTAGGTCAACCCCCTCACGTCCCCCCTATATATATACCATGGCCGCCACAGTTTAGGGTTGGGTTTTTCTTAGATTTATTCTGCCGCTTGCAGTTTCGCCGTTTACGGTTTGAGGAACCCCACTTTATGAACTTTATTCATATTCGCAACACAAAATCCTCCAGATCCAGTTGCTGAACTACAAGGACCTATGACAAGAGCTCGTGCACGTCACTTAAATTATGAGGTGAGCTCGTTTCTAGGTGCTAATAATTTATCTATGCAGAATGGTATACTACCAAATGATTGTGATCTTACATTGCCTTAGAATCTGGATCCCCAAGGTCACGACCAGTGCGCAAGCCCTACGACCGGTTACGCGGCGCTACGACCGGTCTCAAGCTCCTCGACTAGTTTCGCGGCGCTACGACCGGACCGGCCGGTTCGACCGTGTCCGCAAGCCCTACGACCGATTACGCGGCGCTACGACCGGTCTCAAGCTCCTCGACTAGGTTCGCGGCGCTACGACTGACCGGCCGGTGCTATGACCGGTCTCAAGCTCCTCGACTAGGTTCGCTAAGCGTTACGACCGAACCGGCCAGCGCTACGACTAGGCCTCACGCCTCGACCGGTCATTAGGTGTCTGCGACACCATTTTGGGCCTAATAGGGCCTTGTAAGCGTGTCGGGGTCAAAGCCTAGGTTGTGTACACCTCTCCCCATGGTCGCACAACTCTAGGTCAACCCCTCACGTTCCCCTATATATACCACGGCGCCACGGTTTAGGGTTGGGTTTTCTTAGATTTATTCTCGCCGCTTGCGGTTTAGGCCACACGGTTTGAGGAATCCCACTTTATGAACTTTATTCATATTCGCAATACAATTCAGATTACATCTTTCTTATTCTTGTGAGTTGCTTCGATTGCTTGCAGGAACAATAACCCTTGTGGTAAGGTCGATCGCGTGCGAGCGTGGTTGATAACGACAGTCGTGCGGGTGTAGCGAATTGCGAGGTGACGATCTGCTGGTCGGAAGCCTCAAAGCGTCAACGTCCTCACGACGAAATCAATCGAACCTATCGGAAGATCGGGCCGCCGTAGTCTCATCATCAAGCCTCACTAAGTGCAACACATGCACAAATGAGAGTAGAGGGATTGCTCTTAGGTCAATAGAATGGGAAGTGGCAGCAACAACCTCCTTTCACACGGTCAAGGTGTGTATTTATAGCCCACACACAAAAACTAGCTGCTGGGAGCAATTTGCTGAAAAAACAGCACAGACCGGTCTGACCATAGGCATATGGTCGGTCAGACCGCACCCCCTCCAACGGTCAGGAAAAAATAGTCGTTGGAGGACCTCCGATCTGACCGCCAACCGATGGCCGGTCAGACCGCACCTCCAAATTCTAGAAAAATCGCTCTTTGGAATAACTTGACCGCGACGATTGTCCGCAAGTCCGGTCAGACCGGTCCAATGCCGGCGGTCAGACCGTACTCCAGAGAAAAACTAGATTTTGCATTTCCTTTTCAATCTCAACTTTGCAAAACACATTTGCAAACAAGGCATGTAGGTGAGATTCTCAACAAGTTGCAAAACATATTTGCCAACTTTTAGAATCAAACCACAAATTGTACTCCGCTTCAACTCAATTTGCAAAACACATTTGCCAAATTGACACGCGATACAAACAATGATAAGAGCATGATTCTTAACAAGTTGCAAAACATATTTGCCAACTTTTAGAATCAACGCCACAAGGAATAAGGTACATGGACTTAAACCATTTGCAAATCACATTTGCAAACTCAAGTCACATGCTACAAGGAATATCCATGAGCCACAACTATTGGCAAAACACATTCGCAAATAGTGGCAACATGTTAAGATGAGCTAGAGCAAACACAATGAGCTATCGACACATGACTAACTCAAGCTACTAATCAAGACCCCTCTTAATAGTACGGCGACCTATACTAGCAATCCGATCTCCCAACCAAACACCGAGACCGATAAAAGACTAGGAACACATCATTAGCCCTAGCTAGCCATACATTTGCCTTGAACAAACACTTGAAGCCTGATGACGCACGTCCTCACTTCAAGCTCGGGTTCTTGACTTGAATATGCATCAACACATGATGCACTTCTTCACTTGACCTTCATCAACACATGATGAAGTTTCACTTGACTCAATGATCAGCATATGATCATCTCCTCTTCTTGAACTTGATAAGCATCAATACATGATGCATCCTTTACTTCAAGCTTTTCATCTTCAATATCATCAACACATGATGATTTCCTTCATCTCGAATCTTGATTTGATGACAATCACTGTATGATGTCATCCATAGTCTTCAACCACATGGAACCTAACCTATTCATCCAACTCAAAGAAAATGTTAGTTCCACAATATGATTATTTTTAATTACCACGACATACCATTAACTCATAATGGTGGAACAAGATACCACAATATTTTCCTCTTTGGTAATTGATAATAATCACTTCAATTGCAAGTAATTGAATAGATTAGTATGAGTATATAAGAACTACACAAGTTTCATATACTCAAAAGATACATATGAGTATATAACAACTACACAAGCTTTATATACTCAAGGATATGTTTCAAAGTAAAAGATCTCAAATATGTGTGGACAAAAGAATATGGATCAATACTAGTGAAACCACAACACATAGAGTGAACTTCCCTTAAATGTGTAGTAGAAACATATGCACATATTCAAGTTAGACTTTTGGCAAGTTCATCCTATATTTTGGATCCAAGGAATGCAACAAGTATAGGAATAGTGTCAAATGCATACTTCTTTGATCTTTAAATCCAACTGAGACTAAACAATAGATATCGTAAAGGAAATATTAGTCTCACAAGTAGATTTATCATTAATAACTTCAGAAGGCTCACGCGAACTTGGGCCGCTCGATAGAAATCCGACGGCTCACCAAGGTTGCGTGCCACTTGGGCAAGCCCGGTGCATTTAGATGACTTGGCTCGACCAAGTCAAGTGGTTGGGCTCGGGTCTGACTTGAGCCCAACAGTGACTTGACTAGGGTTTTGAAATGGGAATAGAAACTTTGAGAAATTTTTTAAGATAGCCAACTAACTCCAAAAATTCTAAATTTTTTACAGTAGCTTGCTAACCCAAGGATTGACCTTGTATAAAATTTTCAGAGGATTTTATGCAGAGCATTTTCCTCCAGAAATTCTGCAAGGTTCTAAGCTAGGGTTTGACTCAAAGTCAAACTGGTTTGACTAATCTCTTAAAATATTCAAACAATTTCTAAAAATTGTGAAATTTTCCAGAGTAATCACCCAGCATCTCTAGAATTTAGGAAAAATATTTGCAAAGGATGATCACAAGATTATCTAGAAATTTTTCAAAGGGTCAAGACTTTGTCAAAAGAGACTTGTGATTTGGATTTCCATAATTCCTTTATAAGAATTTTCAGAACATCCATACAACAGCAAGATGTAAGAAAATTTTAATTTCTACACATTTTATTACATTTGAAACACAAGCCAAGACTTGGGATGTTACAGAGGGCAAAAGGGCTCCCTAGTGCTCTTTTTATAGAGGAAGGGGGAACCAGGTGACAAGATGGAGCGGCGAAATTCGCGACAGCGTGGCGGGGCTCGACGGAGACAACGGCATTTAATGCGCACGTCGTTGCGAAAAAAGAGGGAGGAAAGAGAAGGTGAGCACGGGCTGACAGGCAGGGCTGGTAGAAACTGAAGGGTGATCGAAACCAAAGGGGCGGTCGAAACAAAAAGGGTGGTCGAAACCAAAGGGTGGTCGATGCGTGGGGAGAGAAAAAGAGATGGGCTGAGGGGAATCGGAACAAATAGAGGAAGGGGAATTTAAAAACTAGGGAACTTCACTAAACTTAGAATAAACCAAATTTTTTAATTAGTTGAAGTTTGATAGTCATTTAAATTATTTTTAATTTCCAAAATTTAAAGTTAAGCTATAGAAGTTCAACAAAACCAAATGGTTATTTTTATTTTGAAAATTTTCAAAAAGACCTGGAAATTGGGATGTTACAATGGTGCTCGATATGGTATTATAACAACCAATCTAGCCGAGGTGTACAATTAGGTCATACGCGGCGCAAGGTGCCTCCTTTGGTTGCTATTGTAGAGGCAATTCTCCGTGGTACCATAAATTATTTTGTTGACAGAAGCAACAATGCGTCGCTCACCATAGCAAATGACAGTGTACTCTACTCCACCATGATCACCAAGTATATGGAGGAGAAGAGGAAGAAGTTTGAGATGCAACGAGCATTCAAGACGGGCACAAGGGAGCTTCGCTTCGAGATAATGTGCAGGGATAAAGAACACTGTAGGATGAACTGCGAGAGGATCACCCAATGCACGCTACGCCGCGCTAGTTGCATATGCACTTGCAACAAGCTCCTTTTGCATAGGCCCTGCTCCCATGTCATGACCGCATGTTCGACGGTGACGCAACATCCCAGCCAATACCTCTCTGATTGTTTCAACAAGGAGGAGGTGATGCAAACTTGGAGTGCTGAGATATATGGTTACGCCGTGGTTGGCCATTTCACTGGCCATCCGACTTCGGACCAACTTATCTGGGCCGTGAAAATTGATAGGATGTAGGGAAAGGTTGGCCGGCGACAAGTTCGACACATTAATAATGATATATATGAAGTAGAAGCCGAGTATCGTACGAAGAAGTGCTTTATTTGCAGAGAGTCTGGGCACACCTTCAAGAAATGCCCTACGAGAAATCCTCAGGATGAAGGAGATATCGGCACTCCGGACGTCACCTCAGGGACCTCATCTGACCGGCCGACTCGAGGCGGTCCATATGGGGGACGTTGAGATCATGGCTACAGGAAAGGTTCGTCCAGTTAAAATATGTGGTGCGTAATGCTTTGTAATATCACTTTGATTTGTAAAAAACTAGGTGTTTATAACGTTGTGCTGAATGTTATGTAATATCAGTATGATTTGTCCATAAAGTATATGACAACGTTGCGCTGAATGTTATGTCATTGTGATTTATTGACAAAACATGTTATGACGTTGTGCTGAATGTTATGTAACGTCATTGTGATTTGTCAACAAAAATGTGCGGGAATAGTCAATAGAAGTTTTGGTTATCGACAAATGATGTTATGACGTTGTGCTGAATGTTATATAATATCAGTATGATTTGTCGATAAAATATTTGCTCAGAAATACTCAATACAAAAGGAGTGGAGAGGAATTAAAAAATGACAGTTTTCCAAATTTGAAAATTAAAAAAATTAAGAATCCCTGTCGCCAGTTGAATTGGTGACAAACCTGTCGCCAATTCAAATGGCGATAGGGAGCTCTGGGCACTGTTAATATTAATTCAAATTCAAATTTAGTATTTTTTTTATTTTGACTATATATTTTTGTAATTATCTTTTAAATTAATAATAATAATTTTTTTTTAAAAAAAATCTCCACTTTTGAGCGTCTTCTAGCCAATTCAAAATTTTGGAGTGGTCACAATCAAAGACCAATATTTTACTGTGTCATACAACCAATTTTTCGCTTATAAAATGGGTCAGAGCGAGCATAAAATCCTCGAACCCTCTTCTCGTAATTTCCAATATCATCGAGGAGTACAAGTACAGAATGACCACATAATGTTGCCATGGTTCCCATAGCCGCCGATCCCCTCAGCTAGTCGCGCTCCCTCCCTCCCTGGATCGCGCACCAAATCGCCGTCGCCGACGCCCTCCTCCTTCCCCTTCCGCTAGGCTCATCCTACTTCTCTCACGCTGACCGCCGCGCCGCCGCCCTTGCTAGCGCCCAGCCGCCCACCTCGCTGCTGCGCCCGCCCCGTATCGCCTCAGTGCCGCGTCGGCTGCCCGCCGGCCTTTCTCGCTCCATCGCTTCCCCGCCGTCGTCACTCACCTTCGCCTCTGTGTCCGCCCGTCACCTCCTCCCCACTACCGGAGTGGCCTGGAGATCCGTCTGGAGAGGTCATTATAAAGGCTCGCCGGAGGAGTCCCTGGAGAATAAGGCGTCACCGGAAATGTCCATTGCACCACCTCGGCAAGCTATGGGAGACACCAGCATCGAGGCGATGGCGCGGCCGGTCGCCGTCGACCACCGCATCAGCCTCCCTTACTACTACCGCATCGCCGACAACCTCCTCCGCCAGGTCAAACCCTAAACCGAAATTCCCATGCCAGAATCTCTCCGCTGCCTCGCAATCTCGCCTTTTGGTCTAAATTTGTTAGCTTTGCGTGTGAAAGCGTTAGTTTTGGGTTCGAGGACACAGTTCGGTGAATTGGGGCTTATTTGCTACACAACTAATGCAAATTCTGTTTGTTAGTTCGCAATTTGTGTTACATTTTGGTGGTTTTATGTGGTGTGCAGGCTAACATATATCGAGAGGAGAAGAACCTCCTCGACCTTTACATCATCCTCCTGAGATACTCGAGGTGGGGTGCGCAGCATTGGTGTATCTTGGTATTAGCTTGCTAATATCTTAAACTTAGGTGTTAAATGTTATGTCTGATCACTTGCAGCTTGCTGTGTGAGACAATCCCGAAGCATCGTGATTACCATGCATTCAAGTCAAGAGAAAAGGAATTCTTGAAGAAAGGCCCGCATAACTCTGATGTATTGCCTCTCAAAGCTTAAGAATTACTGTTTCAGCATTTATAGATTGGATGTATACTTGAAGAATTGAACAGCACAGTACATTCTTCTTTGTTAAAATGTGCAAAGTTGTCATGACTAAAATACATGACTCAAGCTCTAAATGTATTGCTTAGAGTAACATAGCATTCGAGGATCATAGTATGTCCTTTTAAATTTAGGATGAAAATATCAAAATATTTTTGTTGAGTGGCTCTTTTTGTTGTAGAAACTCTTGAATGTTGTCAATGAGCTAGAGTCTCTGAAGCCAGTTGTGCAGCGGCAAATTGCCGAGCTCAATAGAGGGGGTGCAGAAGAACCTAATGGTCTGCATGGAACCCATGCTACAAGTAGTGCAAGTAGTAGGATCGATCAGCTTATGCCAAGTCCATATACGGCACAGGTACACCCGGCATTGCACTTTATTTCCCATCTTAAACCAACTTAGCAAACAAAGGGTTATGTACTGCAAATTCTGTAGCGCTTGTTCTGGCTATTTTATTATTTGTTTTCTTATGCAGCCATTGGTTGGAAGCCCTACACCTACAGGATTATTGCACAAATCATTCTCTGGAGGGAAGCATCAAGCAGCACCACCGCAGAGTGTCAAACCTGATAGGCAGCTAGTCAAATCGTATGTTTATCATTTGATCCTATTTATGTGCATGATATAGTGTATTTCATTTTCCTTAAACAGTATTAGATAAGTAGATGCAAGAACTTTCTGGTTGAACAGTTGTCACAATCATGTAAGCAGAAGATCAGTTGAACTGTTCACTAGCTTACCTTAAAGATTTCAGTAACTCGATGAGTTTTTTGGGACTTGTATTAGGCTTATGGAGTTATAGGGATAACCTAGCTGTGAGGACTGCTGAAATGTTGTCAAAGATTTCAAGTCCTCATTGGGGTATGTAACTTAAGTTGAGTGAGAAAATTTTTGGAAGAGATCTAGCTCTAATTTTTTGTAAAAATAAAAGCATACTTTGACCTGGCAAGAGTCTGTTATCTTTATCAATATCTTGTGAATATCATACATTCATACTGAGTGTTATCTGGAATTGGGCCATGTACTTCATACATGAAATCAAGGTTTGGTTTGACTGCATTCTGATTAACATGTGTCATCTTGTTCACTATTTTGTACTATAAAAAATGAAAGAGATTGAATTTACGTGGCTCCTGTAAAAACGGTCAGACTGTTTTTTTTTTTTTTTCTATTCCTCAGTTTCTCTTTTGATCTCTTTGCTTCTGTCATTCAACTTACTACTATAGTTGAAATTTCCACTTTTTTTACTTGCACTAGACATATGGAATATTCTAGAGAACTGTTGATTTGCACACTGTATAGTTGTTCAATAATTCTTTCTGTTAATAAACAAGGAGAAAATAGCTTTCATTTACTGTGTAAAATATGCAGATATGCCAATTTGCCTTATCCAAAAGAAGAAACACTATCCAGACATTCGATATTCGGACCTAATGGGCTTAGTGGCCAATGGACAGGACCTGTTACTGGTATCAGGGTATAATTATTTTGTTCTCATTTTATTTAAGTGTTTGCTTTAAAGTTTAGCAACTATTGACTTAAGGATTTCGTTACTGCTTGTTGTAGATCCAATATCCAAGTAATCCTGAATTAACCCAAAGTGATATCACTAGGTGAGAACTCATATAGTTTTGTGCTGGTTCTTTGTAAGAAAGCCAGTCCATACTGCTGCATTGAGATATGAATTTCTTTGGATCACTTGACGTTGCTGTTCCATTTCTTCTGCAGTTTAGTGCCAGCAATCTTGAACCAAGATGACTTGTATGGTCCTAGTACAACATCGCAGGATGGTCCCACAAATAACTATGAGGATATGCAGTCTGTTCTCTCACTTGACGATGGTCGATGGTCTTTACCAGTAGAAGAGCCAACCTCTGTGTCTCCTGCTGGTTTTGAAGAAGAATTTTCCCAGCTGAATATCAGACAGCCATCTCCCCCACCTGTCCTGGCACAAGTGCATCCTGAGCGTAGACCAATTTCTCCGTCAAGAGTTGCTGATCCAAGACCAGGGCTTGCCACCTCTGACACTGGGCGCTTTCAGAATTTGCATGTGGTAAATTCAAACTGCAATTTCTTTACGTTTCCATGGTAATTGTTCCAGATCCATTGTATTATAGTGAAGACATGAATGAGTATGATTGTTTTATCCTCATTTCATTCGTAGCCGGTGTATACTGTAGACTTGTTTGGACTTTTGACTGATGGTTTGATTTTACCTTCTTGTCAGCCGGTGACGCTAATGGAGTGTTTTCTGAGGGTTGCTGAGGCAAATACTGCAAATAATTTGGAAACATGTGGGATTCTTGCTGGTAGTCTGGTATGCACCTTCCCTAGGAAGGAATTGAAAGCAATATTATGTTTGTCTATATCACTAATATTTATTTATTTTATGTAGAAAAAGAGAACTTTTTACGTGACAACATTGATAATTCCTAAGCAAAAATCAACATCTGATTCAGTAAGTTGTTAGTTTTATGCTGTTATCTTGTTATGCATCTTTTTCTTCCATTAGATGTCAACTCTCAACTGAGCTCTTTTCTAAACAAATTACTTGGTAGAGTTCTTTCTACATCCTACTGCCCTGATATTTTCTTTCTATAGTATATGTTGCATATCATTAATTCACAGTGACTGAAGTGATTGCTTAACAAAACATTAGAAACAATTTGAGCCAAGCTCATGATTGTAAATTGTACATGATACACAGCACCCTAACCAGTTGACATGACAGAAGAAAATGTTACTAGCCAAAGAATTCATTTTTTATTCAATAAATATAAAACTTGTGTTTTTGGAACGTCCTCTTTATGGTGTTCTGTTATATTGCTGGGAGCTGGAGAGCAGTGAGCACCAGAAATTTTGTGACCACTCTTGAGTTTCAATAAGCTGACTCGTTTAGTGGCTATTGGCTAATGTTGCGTCCATCATAAGCATCAGCCCTACCTTTATGTTTTGTATGTCTCTTCTTACTGCAAGTTTACATGTTGCAGGGCATTACCCAAAATGTAGTATTTTAAGAAATAGATTACATGGTTTTCCTTGTTTTTCAGTGTCAAGCAACAAATGAAGAAGAAATATTTGAAGTTCAGGACAATGGGTCACTTTTTACTCTTGGTTGGATTCACGTAAGTCTTGTTTAACGAATGTTTGTTGTTTTAATTAAGCCGATATTTGGACTTTTTGAGTGTTGTGTTCTATCTTTTGCCCTGCATATGTAATGATCATACCTGAAGAACATGTTAACATTAATCCTCCACCTGTTCTATGTTTCACTTACCAAGACTATTAAAGACACAATGATATAGCATAACTAACTGTGGCTACTCTGCTTAAGCACTGTGAAAGCGTTCTGTATCCAGCCAGGCACAAAGATGTTCTGCCACTGTTGAGATTTGGAAAGCCTATTCATAAATGGAAAATTTGTTAGTGCACATGGGTGTCCATGTCTCCATTTGCTAAATGTGCATGATGCACACCTTTGAAATTCATTGTTACCAGTCACATGTTTAAAGAATGAGTCCATTACAGAAAACCCGGGTTTTGTGGCCATTGTTGCAGAAAACCCCCAGGTTTTTTTGGCTAGTGGCACTTAACCACTGGTTTTATGGTCAGACAGTTTCACGAAACTCCCCTCTACCATAAAACATGTGGTTTTTTAAATTTACCCTTACACCCCATTTGGATCCCAAGAATTAGAATTGGCGTTTGGATTTGGATTCAATAAAATTTGAATCAGCTAGAAATTGATTGCAATTCCAATTATTTTGACTGTTATCTGGAACTTGAATTTCAAAAGTGTTGTGGTCGTTTGTTGGGTACGGGTCCGAGGACTGAGTGTAGGACACTCGCCCTCATCTAACCGCCGGCAGGACTCTTCCCTGTCGAGGTAGCGAGGCTCTGAGACTTAGTTGAACTTTTCATTTATCATTGCTTAATTGATAATGGATACATCATCCCTTTTATAGGGACAGTTCGACTTGACGTCTAATAAATAATCTATAAAGAAACCTATCAATCCAATGTGATCTTTCCAACTATTAAAAGTAATCTTCCTAATAAATAAGATCCTATTCCTAACAATAACTAGATGGATAAGGAATCCCAAAATAATCTACCTAACCAATTATTCTTTATTCTAGGAAACCAGCACGTATGGAAAGTAGTATGCTACAGTACCGATGTGTATTGTTCACGCTTCACTACAGTACCCGCGGTACTGATCACGCGCTTGCTGCGACGCCTCGCGCCTTTCTCCATAACATTACACCCCTCGCGGTCAGGCAGCTCTTCCTCGAGCTGCGGTGGTGGCCACGGTTGAAGTTCTTGGTGGCCCTATGTTAACAAGAATATCCGGTACCGACGTCGGTTCACTTGAGAGTAGATCAGCGACACCCCGACGTTTAGCGCCTAAGGAAGAAACGTCTTAGCATGTTGTGACGTTGAGGAAGGTGTCGGCGACATGGGCAACCGATATGGGGCAGCAGTTACGTTCTTACTGCCCTGGAGCGTGACGGTGGCGGGAAGGACGCGACGACGGTGCTGGCTCCTCAGTTGTTGCGCTTTGCATTGCCTGTGGCATAACATCGGCCAGTCGTGTGGAAAAGATTGCCGCTAGACAGCGGCATCATTTCTCTAGCGGCGCCGCACTGGGGGTGCAACCAATGGCAGCGATGCCTAGTGGGGTGGTGTTGGTGGTGCCGTTGTGGAAGGTGACGGTAGCGCCGCCATTGCAATGACACGCGATGCCTCGTTTTGCTCCTTCAACTTGACCATCAATGCCCGTGTTTCTTGGAGGATGGCTATCATGTTGTCAATTGAGGCCATTATCTTCTTAATGCGGTCGGGAGGCGCATTCAACCGAGAGCAATTCCCGTTAGGTTCCCTCCTGTTTTTCTAGGTCTTTCTCTTTTTAGTTTTTTCCTGTTCTTTCGTCCTTGTTTTGTGTTGGTTGGGTTTTCCTAGCCCTGTAACTTCACTCTTATTCTTCTTAATGGAATAACATGCAAGGTTTTTGCGCGTTGTTGAAAAAAAAAAGGCCATTATCTTTTTGTTGCCAGTCTTCAACATGGCGAAGGGAGATAATTCGGCACCGAAAGCCATGGTGGGTGGCTCTGATACCAAATGTTGTGGTTGTTGGTTGGATACGGGTCTAAGGACCGAGGGCAGGGTATTTGCCCTCATCCAACCGCCAGCAGGGTTCTTCCTGTCGAGGTAGTGAGGCTCTGAGGCCTTATTATCCAGGGAGGCGAGCGATTGCCCTCCAAGCTCGACCGGAACTCTTCCTGACGAACAAGGAGGTTATGATCTTTAACCAACCGGTTAGGGGCTAACTTTGTTTATTTCTTTGCTTCCTTGATAATGGATGCATGCTATCCCTTTTATAGAGACGATCCGACTTGACCCTTAAGAAATAATCTATAAGAAAACTTATCTCTAACAATTCAATCTAATAATAACTTGCCTAACTAATAGATAATATCAAACACCTAACAGATAGATTCCTAAATAACAAATCCCGTTTTATATCTGCATGGCCACAGTAACACGTGATGCTACAGTACCTCGCAATGCTATAGTACTCGGCTGGATATTGGACCGTACCATTACACCCCTCGCGGCGAGGCAGCTTGTCCTCAAGCTGCGGTGGTGGCCACGGTTGAAGTTCTTGGTGGCCCTATGTTGACGAGAGAGGATACGATGGTGACGTCGCGTCACGCAAACAAGGATCAACGAAGCTCCGATAGACAACAGTCAAGTTGTTAAGTAAGACCTTCTGCTCTTCGTTATTAGCCTTCAACTTCTCCAAGAGATGGTGCGGCATCGGAAGCCATGGTGAGTGACTTTGATAACAAATGTTGTGGTAGTTGTTGGGGTACGGGTTCGAGGACTGAGGGTAGGATACTCGCTCTCATCTAAGCGCCGACAGGGCTCTTCCCTGGCGAGGTAGAGAAGCTCTGAGGCTTAGTTGAATTCTTGATTGATAATGGATACATGTTATCCCTTTTATAAGGACAATCCGATTTGACGCCTAAGAAATAATCTATAAAAAAACCTATCAATCCAATCTAATCTTTCCAACTATTAAAAATAATCTTCCTAATAAATAAGATCCTATTCCTAACAATAACTAGATGGATAAGGAATCCCAAAATAATCTACCTAACCAATTATTCTTTATTCTAGGAAACCAAGTAGGTATGGAAACAATGTGCTACAGTACCGATGTGTTTTGTTCACGCGCCTGCTGCGACGCGTCAAATATGAAGAAAAAAAGTACTAACAAGTAGCAACTCCTCTTCCATCACTTCTTCCTCACTTCAGTCTCCCCGAAGGCCCCAATTTCCATGGACTCAATGCGTCTCTCTTCCCTGGTCACGCCACCTCGCCTGCAGCAGCAAACTCCTGTGCGTTCTTGCTGCCCGCTGCAAGCACCCGTTGGCCGCCATCCCTCGCGAGCACGTTGCCACTGCCGTGGTGCCAGCCCGCGAGCGAGGCCATCGCTTTCCTCTCCTCTCCTATCTCCTTTCACTGTGCTCCAGAGTAGGCACGCAGTGGTCGGAGGGGACAAAACGATGGAGTTTGTGGGGTCGCATCACGAAGAAGAGTTGGAATCGGAACTGGGAAGGGGCGATGAGTTTCAAATCCACACGATTCTTTTGGGTGGGCAAAGAATTAGTAACTCCCCTTTTTAGTTGTTTCAAATTTGGGTGGGAATTGTGCAGAATCATTGATTCCAATTCCATGGGGCAGCCAAACAGCCTAACTTTTGGAATTAAATTCCAATTCTACTATTCCATGCCAAATTCCTGGCAGCCAAACGGTAGTTAAAGAATTTGCAGCTCATTCTTCATACTCTAAGGTTGTTCACTCATTCCTATGGCTACATACTCTAAAACGCATATAGTTAATATTAATTCTGAGAGTTCCATTACACTATCAGTTGTGTTAAGGCAGCATTTATTGTTTTCTAAATGCAAACCCATTATTGGAATGATGTAGCGATATAATTATTTGACTTCTTGTCTCACCATTTTTCTGTTATTTCCAGACACATCCAACACAGACCTGCTTCTTGTCTTCCATTGATCTTCATAATCATTATTCATATCAGGTAATCTCTTTACCTTCCAAGTGCCATCTTCTGAGGTAGTAATTATTGTTTGTATTGTGCTCAGTGCTCAGTGATGCATTTGTCCTGTAACTATTATCTTGTCGATGCGAGTAAGAAAAGTTTTTATTAATCCATGTACAGTTTATTGTTCAGTTGTGGTCCAAAGACTTGGGATTCAAAATGCATGCTAGCAATGCAGCTGGGTCGTAATTTCTGGATCAATAGCTAAGCGATGTTAGTTCATGTTTCTTCTATAGTTCTATGGTTTCGCTTGAAACGAATATCTGGAAAACTGACTCTTTGCTGGGAGTCATGGCCTAGGATGCACGGACACGGACACTTGTGTCGGATACGACACGTATCGGATACGACACGTATCGGATACGGGATACGCCATTTTCTAAAAAATGGCGACACGGGGACACGGCTGTATATATATAATAATAATAATATATGTATATCAGTATATGTATTATTGAACTAGGGATCCTAATTCTTGCACTCGGATTGAAAGTAATTTTATCTTTATCAGAACAAGAACCCAACAATGCAATGAGCACATAAAAGCACAAACGGAATTATTCTTCAAGAACATGCCCAAAAGTCAAGAACTAACAAAAAAACTAACCATTTCTTTTAAAGCTTCATATGTTCGTTTGTCGTAGATTTGTACACTGCGATACTACGGCAACCTAAAGAGTTCGATTAGTCCATTGAAATCCCAAGAACTAGAGGACAAGAATCTAACCTCCACAACCAATTGCGCAACAAATCTAAGCAATAAATTCCCAAGTATCGCTCAAGGCTACCAAGAAAGCTACGAACAGATCAAGAAAGAAATCCAAGAACGTAGCCAAGAACCGAGACACTGATTGAGTTAGCAGGTAGGTTAACAAGGGGTGAATAGTTGGGCCGGTCGTTTTGGGCCGAATTGAATCGGCCCCAAGTGTCCGATACGTGTCTTATATGTGTCCGATACGTATCGGATTTTGTTTTTATTTTTTTCGCGATTGCAATTTTTGACACGCCGGAGATACGTATCCGAGCCGTGTCAGAGCGACACGGCACCTTGCCGGCGTGTCGGTGCTTCCGAGGTCATGGCATTTGTCTTGTTTGTTTTGGTCCAGTCTGGAATGTTAATGCGTAGCCAAAGATGATGGGATTCTTTGTTACTTCAGTATCTTTGCTGTTAAATGTTGAGGATCAGCATGGATATTGCGGTTAAGCACATCCTGCCTAGTTTTTTGTTTATTGGGTTATTGGTCAATTGAAATATTTCTCCGTGTCATGCCTTTTTTATATTTCAGAAATCACTCGTGGAAATTCATTATTTTTTGTTTGGCATCTTGGTGTCAACAGGTCATGCTTCCTGAAGCAATTGCAATAGTTATGGCACCTACTGATACAACAAGGTATCTATTCCATTGAACTTGCATCTAATTTTTTGTTCAATTTAATTCCACAGCTATTGATCATTATATCATCGATGAATGCTGATTTCACGGCTTTTAGTTCTCATTGCTGTAGATTATCTTATTATCGATATTTCTTATCCATAGTTCAATTTAATTCTTTAAAGTCAAGCTATTAAACAAGACCTTGATTGTGCAAGGAAAGGGTAGTCCTTTCTACGACCATCAATCTGCTTATGATTTTGTTAACATGTACATCCATCACCTGTACATTGTAAAAATCCTCGGCTGCACCGCTGCAGTTATTCTGTAGTGTTAGTTTTGGTGAATTTGCTGAACCTGAAATAACAAGGACTATGTTCCATTGTTCAGTGCCTTGAAAAGCTCATTTACAATTGCTGCTGTCATAATCTTGTTTGCTCCCATTAGACGATCATATGATTATGGTTTATGTTTTCTTTGAACAGGAAACATGGTATATTTCACCTCACGGATCCAGGTGGTATGGGTGTGATCCATGATTGCCAGGAGAGTGGATTCCATCCTCATGAGGAGCCTCTAGATGGTACGTCAATCTACGAGCATTGCTCCCATGTGTACATGAACCCCAATGTGAAGTTTGATATGGTCGACCTCCGTGAAGTGTGACTGTGTGAGAAGCTTGGCTCCAGTTGGCAAAGTTTGGCAGCTATACTTCCTGCAGATACAAACCACTGAGCTTATTTACTTGCTATTACTATGCCGAAAGAATTGCGAATATTGATGTACATAGCTATTCCATTCCATTTCCATGTATAGAGTTTTCGTATTGGATCAATGCTTTATTTGGAGATCTCAGGGGAGGGGGACATCACCAGCTTGTGTTATATACTTAATACTTTATCCCTTCCATTCTCACTCTTATCATACATTGAGTCTTAATTGGTAGGATCGTGATAGGGTCACGCTCTGTCATAGGATCATGGTAGAATTGTGGTAGGATCTTATAGATTACAAAAGACTCAACTCAGGTGTTAAGTTTGTGTCCAAGGCTCCAAGCCCTCTATTCAATCTGGACTACTAAGTACTCAGTAGTCTATCTAGATGCTTGAGATAATAAAAATCAATTTGATTATTTTTCTTTTATTTTTATTTTTGGGTGTAAAATGGTCCGCGACTATTATTAACAAAAATACTAAACCTAAGATGAAAAGTGTCATGAAAGTTGGTTTGACCGTAGCTAAAAGCATGGAGAGGAGATTGACGCTAAAAGGCAGTACAATAAAATACAATGGTTGCTTCACTATTTAAGGAGCGATTTATATTCAAGCATCATTTGCTAGGAGTTGATTTAATGTGAAATCTTGTGAAAAAGTTTCAACTAATATTTGAGATTAGTTTTTAAAGTATTTGGGGGACTCAAGTAAACGAGAGTGATGACACTTGTTAGTCCAATTAGTTGTCAAATGACTAACTAAACACTAAGATCACTTGTGAACTATATGGTATATGTAAAACATTTTTTTTTAAAAGAATTGGGTAGAATCTTAGATTCTACGATTCGATCCTAAGATGTGACCTTACCGTAGCATCTTGAATTGAGGGCATCTTCAATTCAATTCAAGGTTACGGTCTTGATAACAATTCCTCGTCATACCACATCCTAACAGAACTTGTAAATGGATGAGATGCAAATGCATGAATGTTGTCACATGTAACACAACTCCATTGCAAAAAAAAAAAAGAGAGTTAAGCCCTACCAATTTTCAATCCCTAACACATAAAATTCCCGTGTCTACTAACTGAGAGGGATGGGGCTTAGTCTTCTCAACAGGGGTAGAGGGGTGAACTGGTGCTTTCAAAAAATATTTGGCAAAAATCAGGTTTTATATGCGAAAGTGTAAATCAAAATAATTTTACACAATTGAGGTCTAAAGCAACTAGTCTTACTAAGTACACCAATACCCTATGTCTACAATCCTAGAGTGACAAGCAAACAATTCAATTCTAGGAATATAAATTACAAAAATGTCAATGAGCACAAGAAAACAAATCACACAAGATGACACACAATCTTTTTACTGTGGTATCCAAAGACTTGTCGGTTTCTAATCTACATTGAGGTCAGCCCAAACAAATTGGTCGACTCCACGAATTAAGACAAACATATCAATCACTAGTGGTAGCTCTTTCTCGCCGGGTAGATGAGTTCCAACCTTCAAAGCCAACCAAACCTTCTCACAAGCTTCTTGAGAAGATTAGCAACTCCACTCCTTCAAATCGTCTAGGTGTCGGTAAACACCAAGAGTAACAAGTCAGAGATGCTCAAATAAACGAATCAAGTACAAAACTCGATGTATACTCAACCCACCACCAGGTTCAACACATGCACAAAGATTTTCCTCTCTAAGTGCAACACATGCACACAAGAGGTGAGAGGGCTTGCTTTGAACACTAGTAGCCTTGTTCAACCGTCCACAAGGGGGTATTTATACCCACACATAAAAACTAGTCGTTGGGACAAGATTGGGCTAAAATTAGTGAAGTTCGGTCAGACCGACCTACTGTCCAACGACAAGAAAATTAGTTGTTACTACCAACTCCGGTTAGACCACCCACACAGGCCGCAGTGAGACCGCTAGGCTAGTCAGATGTAAGGTCGATGCAGTCTACTAGAGGGGAATGAATAGATGATTTTAAATCTCTTTGGCCAAAACCAAGTTGTATATGCGGAAGTGTACATCAAAACAGTTTTAGACAATTAAAGGCATCTATATCAACTAGTCCCACTAAATGTACCAACAACCTAAATTTAGATCAAGACCTGCAATCCTAGGGTGGCAAGCAAACAACTCAATTCTAGGAATGTAGATTATAAGAATGTAAATGAGCACAAGAAAGCAAACGACAAGATAACACGCGATATTTTTACTATGGTGTTCGGAGACTTGCCGATCTCCTCTAATCCACATTGAGGTAAGCCCAAACGGATTGGACCGGCTCCATGAATTAAGGCAAGCCCAAACAGATTGGACCGGCTCCACGAATTAAGGGAAGCACCTCAATCCACTAGTATTAGATCTTCTCTCCTCCAAGTAGGTGAGCTCTAACCTTCACAAAGGCATTGGACCTTTCCACAAGCTTTTTGAAGAGACCACTGGCCACGACTCCTTCAAGCCGTCTAGGTGTCTGCAAGCACCAAGAGTAATAAGCTAAGCCGCTTGTTCGATCCTTACCACAAGTGGATATACAATCCACCTCTAGATGCAATACATGCAACTAGAGCTCTCCCTCTAAGCTCACGAAGTGCAACACATAGACAAATAGAGAGAGAGGCTTGCACTAGCTCAAGAGAATCAAATGGGGTGTCAAGAGGTCCCTCCCAACCGGCCATGGTGGGTATTTATACCCCTACCATAAAAACTAGTCATTGGGGTTTTACTGAAGAAAACAGACATACGGACAGTCTACATGCCGAGGTGTGGAGGATCTGCCCCCTCGGTCCAATGATCACTAACACACACCAAAAACTAGTCGTTGCAACACATGCGGATGGTCCGCAGATCAGGTGCGGATGGTCTATCCATAGAAACTCAGCTGGGAGCAAAACATCACCTTATGTGAGTTTGTCTACAAACTCATATGCGGACGGTCCACAACACCTTTGACAACACGGCCAACACATCGAAAAAGGATCATAGTTTTTTACTCAAAAGTCAGATTTGAGTGATCTTAGGCTCTATAGAAAGCTTATTCAGATGGCTACACAACGCATCTATTTGCTTGATCTCAAACACATCATATTAAGCACATGGTCTAAATCAAAGGAAAAAACAACAAGCAATCTTAGACCATGCCAAGGGAAAATGCATGAAATTCATCAACTTACAAAGCACATTTACAAACTTTAGTATCGTGCCACAAGGATTAAGTTCGTGCACTTCAACCATTTGCAAAACACATTTGTAAACTATAGTCAAATGCTACAAGGATTAGATGTATGAGCTTAACTATTTGCAAAAAAATAGCATCACGCCACGGAGAGCTAGAGCAAGCAAGATTGTAGTAAAAGACTAGAAACATATCCTTATCCTATGGTAGCTTTATATTTGCCTTTCACATCCACTTGGAGCTTTCACTTGATGACAATCATCCCCTCTTTAAGTCGAGATTATTGTTTTGTTCATCAACACGTGATGACATCCTTCATTTCGAGATCTTGCCTTGATGCTAATCAAAACATGATGACATTCTTCATTCCGAATCTTGACTTTATGCCAATTAACATATAATGACATCCAAAGTCTTCACCATCATGGGACTCAACTTATTTCATCACCTCAAAGAAAATGTTGGTAACACAAATTTAGTTCTTAGTAATCACCAAGATCCGATCAGACCACACCACAAATTCTAGAGACTAAAAAAGAAACTCTCTAGAAAAAGTTGATTGGCAACAAAAACCCCGTCAAAACGCTTGGTCGATCAAACCATTCACACAGAGTCGGCCATACCGCTCCTGGCAAGCACCAGGCGGTCAAACTGGCCAACATATATCGGTCAGACTACTTGACTGAAGCGTGCACGCATGCACGCGCGCTCACTCTCTCTCTCACACACACACACACAGAGAGAGAGAGAGATCTCAACACCTGTCCTAGAAAACTTCGTCCGGCCAACGCATGGCAATCAGACAGCACCAAGTTTTCCAGCAGGGTTGAACAATGCATATACTTCAATAATTTGCGAAACACATTCGCAAACTACAGGACCATGCAATCAAGGACTAAAACATGATCTGAACAAGATGCAAAACACGTTTGCAAACCTTAGTCATGCCACAAGGAACAAGGTACACAGACTTCAATCATTTGCAAAACACATATTTATTTTTGTATAGAACAAAATGTGTTTGGAACTCCCAAAGACAAAGAACAATGAAAGGAGTCAAGTTTGGGCAAATCTGGAGAAATAACGGATGTCAACTATGATGAGCTCAAATGAAAAATTCCATAACCACAATGTTATAGATCTCGTCGAGATTCCAATTGGGACTCTCTCATTTTCCCAAAGCTGAATCTAAACAAAGATGTTAAGGCCCCCAGAAGACAACAAGGCTTCAAGCAACAGATCAAGACATATCCTAGCTGGTTGACCAAAAAGCCCAAGATGATAGGTGTACCATTAGGTGGCAAGATCACAATTAACAAGGACTTTCATTTCACAAAGTTAATTAAAATGAAGGATTCTTCTTGGCGGCGTATGAAAATGTGCCAGACAATTTTCAAGCAAATAGTCAAAGGAACAAAGACGTAACTCAAAGTCGATCAAAATGTTGATGCGAAACAATATTGATTAATGAAAAATTACAGAGGTTGAAGAGTTTGACCTACAAACTAGAGCTACTCCTAATACAACAAAAAGTAGATTGCAAGAAAGGCAAAGGTAAATGTGTATGGGTTGGCATGTGCTCTTTTCCCGATGCCTCTGGCTCAGTATATATGTAGTCGCTTCCCTTGTCGTATTTGTGTCAGGCACCTTTGCTGATAAGCATAGTATCCAAACTAACTTTCGATGTATAATCGCTTCAGCTTCCTTATTTTAGCAACCGATCTAATCAATATTTAAACTGATATTTATCAATTATTAATATTTCCACATCAGCCATCCTATATCGCTAAATTTGGGTGCCAATAGGATTTTACATGAAACAGCAAAGGTAACGCAAAGCCCCAAGTTTTACAAATTTTCTTGAACCACATGTTCTTATACAAAAGGTTTCAAAAGACCCTAGTTTTGCCTATCCCGTTCCATCCAATATGATACCACAGGTGGTGATGCTCCCCTAAGTGTTTCCAATGCATTGGTTTACATCCCTACATTGCAAACTAATGCTAGACATCACATTGGTGATGTTTTGTCAGTTGTCACAAGGAGGAAAGCAAGGGCTAGCTTTAGCCGAGAGGGAGGAGAGGGAGGGAGGAAGGGCTAGCCAAGCTAAGGAGAAGATGCATGCGGCCAAAGGTAATACTGGCCAAGAGAGAAGCTTGCTTTGTTTACCTTTAGTCGAGAGGAAGGGCTAGCCGAGGGGAGAAGCTAGCATGGCATGCAGGTGCCAAGGAGAGAAGCATGTGGCGCATGGAGGGTTAGCAATGCACACGACTGCCATGAGGAGGGAGCCGGCCGAGAGAGAGAAGGGCAAGAAGCAAGGCGTGCGACTGCCAAAAAGATGGGCCAAGGAGGGGTG
Organism: Ampelocalamus luodianensis; assembly: GCA_036346255.1. Taxonomy (NCBI): domain Eukaryota; kingdom Viridiplantae; phylum Streptophyta; class Magnoliopsida; order Poales; family Poaceae; genus Ampelocalamus; species Ampelocalamus luodianensis. Next base: position 59,015,808 of record CM070617.1, on the reverse strand, counting down.
TTTGGATCAAACGAGCAAGGAAGGAAACCGAAGGAACTAGGAGTTTTCATTGGCTCGGTTTGGGTTCAAGTATCCGAATAGGTAACCATGTCCAAAAATTGCATGTAATTTCTATTTTTGCAAAGAGTCCGAATAGGATACTAGATTGATTGAGTAGGTTTCGGTTTAGCAAGTAGAATCCGAAATTTAGTTGTGTTGATTTTAGATTCCAAAATGAAAGAGTTCCAAATTAGTTTGTTGTCCGAAATAAAAAAGAAAGAGTAGGACTTGAATTCGGATTCCTAATCCGAATCACAAGGAGTTTGATTCGGTTTCTGGCCGAATCAAAGTAGGAGTCGGCCTTCAGGGCAGTGTGCTTGCGTGGTGGCTATTTAAACCCCCCCCCCCCATGGCTGCACGTTGTAAAGGGGACCAGAATTATTAGCTTGAATAAAATTTCACAAAAGTCACAAGTGTGTGGCGCATATTGTCTTGTCACGAGGGAGAGAAAACTGAGCTAGGGTTTCTTGATTTTGGCGCAAGGATTGGTGGGTGTTGCTACCCTCTTATCTTTGTGATTCCATGTGAATTGTCCACACGGTTCTTCCTAACAGATCGATTCATGTGTTGATCTTGTTCACGGTTTGCTTTAGATCATCTTGATCTAGTAAACGTATCCTTGCTACCATTTTGTTCGAAGGAGAAGGAAAGCTTGACCTTAGTGCTTGTTTTAGATAAGGGAAGAACAAGGGAACTTGCTGATTGCGTTGGAGGATTATTGCGTAAGAGAAACAAGGGAAAACAGAAACAATTGCTACAGTACCATGAAGATTGGGCCACTCGTACACGTGTTTTCTAGTGTTGCTAGTTGACCCGCACTAGGTGGGACCCACCTGCTAGTAAGAATTACAAGTAGGGTCCACCTGTTAGCTTCATCCTTCCCTCCTTTTTATGCCCACCCCTGCCGTTGCTGACCACCGTAGGTGCGTAGCGCCGAAGCACTACTACAGAACAGACCTTTGGTCGAACTGCCAAATGGGCAATAGTCTCGGAGAAAATTGCGCCCGGGACCAAAATATCTTTAGTCCCGGTTGGTAACACCAACCGACTAAAAGTCCCCGCCCAACGGCTCGTAGCGAGCTTTGCAGAGGGACTTTTAGTCGGTTGGTGTTACCAACCGACTAAATGTCAACCTTTAGTCCTGGTTGGTACTACAATCGGGACTAAATCTTTAGTCCCGGATTGTAGTACCAACCTGGACTAAAGGTTGACATTTAGTCCCGGTTAGTAACACCAACCGACTAAATGTCCTTCTATTTAAACTCTGTTTGGCGTTCGTCACGGGAGCCGAACGCCGTGGTCGCCGCCAGGACACGCCGGCCGCCTTCTTACCACCACCGCGAGCCGTTCATTCACTCAACCGTATTCACCGGCGTGTTCGCGGTAAGCTCGATGCTAACCCCTGCCGTCCATTTGACATCTACCGACCGCCGTCCATTTTTCTTTTATTTTCGATTTTTGAATAGTACTGAGATTTGTGATTTTGTATAATTAAATCTAGAGCTCAAAAATTCTGAAAGTTTTTGTGTATGCTCTCTGACATGTATACTATCTATGAAAAATATGAAATGTGAAATTTGAATAATTTTTATATGTTATAAAATTGCCAATTAATTCATAAATGGAACTTTCATGATTTTGTAGGCCACAATAAATTTCAAAAATCATGAAATTTGTTTTTCCACTAAGTTACACTGTGAACAGTCCATATAAAAATTTTGAGGCTATTTGGACAAAGTTGAATTTATACCTATTTTATGCTTATTTATTTAATTATTATTCCATGAATTTTGTAGGCTAAATTAATGATCCAAAAATTCTGAAAATTGTTTTGCCATGACACATGATGGTGTTCCATGGCATGTTACTCAATTAGTTCATTAGAGAAATAGAGAATTTTGGTGTATTTTTAATTTCATTTGTTTACAAAATGAGAAATTTAATTATGTGATATGTCATATAATGCGACGATGACACGCCATTGGATGTACAATGCCGATCGCTCCAAAGAGTTCATTGATGGTGTGCATTATTTCTTAAGAGTGGCCGAGGCAAACAAGCGGGATGGTTTCATGTCTTTGTCCATGTGCCTGTGTAAGAATTTGAAGGAATATTCTAGCTCAAGGAGTCTTCACTCACACTTGTTGAAGTCGGGTTTCATGCCAAACTATATTTGTTGGACCAAGCACGGAGAAACCGGTTATAATGGAAGAAGGTGAAGAAGAACAATTGGACCCCGACGACATTATTGTTCAATACGGTGACTTCGATGATACTGCAATGGGCGGCGAAGAAGAGGCAAGGGCGAGAAGACACACTCGTCAAGATGATGCTCTTGGTGATGTCATTCGTGATGCACAAAGAGATTGCGAAAGTGAAAAGGAGAAAGCTAAGTTTGACCGCATGCTAGACGATCACAAGAAATTACTATACCCGTCCGTAGAAGATGGGCAAAAAGTTGGGTACAACATCGAGTTGCTACAATGGAAGGCGCGAATGGTGTATCCGACAAGGCATTTGGGCAATTATCGAAGATCCAAAAAGATGCTTCCGAAGCCTAACGAATTGCTCGCCACTACGTGCGAAGCAAAACAGTCGTCGCCTTTGGGATTAGAAATCCGGTAAGATACATGCATGTCGTAATGGCGCATCTGTATCATGGCAAGGACTACGAGAATTTGGATGAATGCCCGTATGCAAAGCGTCGCGATATAAGATCGGCGAGATGACCTCGCGATGTTGAGGGCGAAGAACGCCCGGGAAGAAAATCACCGCCAAGGTTATGTGGTATGCTCCTATAATACCACGCTCAAACGTCTGCTCGTAAACAAGGACCATGCAAAGTTGTTGCGATGGCACAAAGAAGACCGTAAGGTAGACAACATGTTGAGACACCTCACGATGGGTCCCGGTGGAGAGCAATAGCGGAGAATTCCTGAGTTTGCGGATGACGCAAGAAACCTAAGGTTCGCTTTAAATACGGATGGTATGAATCCTTTTGGGGACCGAGCACTAGTCATAGCACTTGGCCTTACTCTATGTATCTACAACCTTCCTCCATGGTTATGCATGAAGCGGAAGTTCATTATGATGCCGGTGCTCATCCAAGGCCCGAGGCAACCCGCAACGACATCGATGTTCACCGAGGCCATTAGTTGAGGAACTCCTGCGCTTATGGAGCAAACCGGTGTGTACGTGTGTGGGATGAGTACAAACAGAACACTTCGACCTGCGAGCATTGTTGTTCGTAATAATCAATGATTGGCCTGCTCTAAGTAATCTTTCAGACAGGATAAACAAGGGATACAATGCATGCACACACTGTTTTGATGACATTGACAGATATATTTGAAAAAATGTCGAAGGTCGTGTACCTTGGCCATCGTCGTTTTCTTCCTATGAATCACCAACTAAGAAAGAAAGGCAAGCATTTTAAAGGTAAGGCGGACCACCGAACCAAGCCTCGCGAACCGAATCGGGAGGATGTACTTGATATGGTCAAGGATGTGCAAGTAGTCTTTGGAAAGGGACAAGGCAAATGAACTGCTCCAAAAGATGCTAAGGGACACGCACCCATGTGGAAGAAGAAGTCCATATTTTGGGAGCTACCCTATTGGCAAGTCCTAGAGGTCCAACGCGATCGACGTGATGCACCGACAAAGAATCTTTGTGTGAACTGCTAGGATTCATGGATGTGTATGGAAAGTCTAAGGATTCACTCGAAGCACGACAGACTTGCAGCACATGAAAGAACGAGACAACCGCATCCAGAGAAGGCAGACGATGGACGCCATTACTTAAGACACGCTAGCTTCACTCTTAGCAAAGAAGAGAAGGAAAGCATGTTTGAATGCCTAAACAAAGATCAAGGTCCCATCTGGATTCTCCTCCAATATAAAGCGTATAATAAAAATGCCGGAGAAGAAATTCCTACACTTAAAGTCCCATGATCGCCACGTGCTTATGACGCAATTGCTTCCGGTTGCTTTAAGAGGAATTCTACCTCCACATGTACGTCTGCCACCGTGAAGCTATGTGCATTCCTCAATGCAATTTCTCGAAGGCAATCAATCCAATGGAACTAGCTACTCTACGAATGATGTGGTTCAATGTCTTGTCACTTTGAGTTGGTGTTCCCTCCATCCTTCTTTAATATCATGACACACCTCCTAGTTCACCGGTCAAGGAGATTAATATTCTCGGTCTGTGTTCCTACACAACATGTTCCCCTTTGAGAGGTTCATGGGAGTCTCAAGAAATATGTTCACCAGCGTGCTCGACTGAAGGAAGCATCGCCAAGGGCTACTGGGACAGAGGAGGTCATTGAGTTCGTGTTGACTTCATTCCGACCTTGACCCGATTGGTGTTCCCGAATCGCGACACGAGGAGACTTAGTGGAAAGGGAACACTAGGGAATAAAACATATATCGATGCAGGGGACGATTATTTCAATAAAGCGCACTACAGTTCTTCAAAACTCCTCCGTGGTGGAGCCGTATGTCGAGGTACACAAGGAATTCCTACGATCCCGATTTCGTGGAAGAATGAAGCTTGGATTAGGCGTCATCACATGGAAACTTTCAGCGGTTGGTTGCGAAAAGAATGTCGAGTGATGACAATATTGATGAGCAAGCGTATTTGTTGGTTAGCAGCGTCAGTGGCACATCCTCACGTACAAAGGGTACGAGATAAATGGAAATACATTTTACACAGTAGCCCAAGATAAAAGGAGCACGAACCAAAGCAGTGGTGTCGCGTAGATGCCACTGCACCCAAATGGAAAGAGGCAAACATATTATGGCGCATAGAGGAGATTTGGGAACTAGACTACGCACCTAATTTTAAAGTCCCTTTGTTCCAAAGTGCCAATGGGTGAAGATGACCAGGAGGCGGTAACACGATCGACAAGGAGTATGGAATGACAACGGTGGACCTCAACAATATTGGGTACAAAGACGAACCATTCGTCCTTCTCTGCTGATGTGAATCGGTGTTCTATGTGAAAGACATGTCTACAAAACCCAAGAGAGGGAAAAATGACGACAAATCAACCAATGAGCTAAAAGCATACATAGTTCTTTCGGGGAAAAGAAACATCGTGGGAATTGAGGACAAGTCGGACATGTCGAAGATTATGAAAGGGATGATCGAATCCCGCCCTTGATGTGACCAAAGACCCAAGCATCCTGCTAAATGCCGAGGACACTCCATGGTTACGCATGATCATAACCAAGGGTCATACGTCAAGAAGAAGTTCACCATCGTGCCCGCTTGATATATAGTGATGTTTAATAAATAGTGTGTATTAGAGATTTTATGTAATAATTGTAACTTCAGATGTTTCTATCATATTTTTCTTGTTTTTATCGTTTCAAATGAAATTCCTATTCGATAAAAGGACACATGTACCTCTGTGAAGCATGTCTTCTCCATCGGTGTAAAATGACTTGAAATTTTTTAGCAAGTATTTATGCCTTCAAATGAAATTCCCGACTTGTGGTTTGAGCCCTTCATTTTGTTTATAGTTGGCTCTTCACTTCCCGACTTGTGGTCACTATAAAAGTCGTTTGAAATGTCAATAAGATCTCTGTGCTTTCTGGGACATGATCGCAAATGTTCTCGGCAACATTTGATGATTCTTTACACGACAACTTGATCGAAGATTAAAACCTCAAAGCGAAAGTTTCCATTGTATTCGAATACGAGGAAGTCACACGACCTTATATCATTAGTGCCGACAAATGCCTCCCAACCCGCTTCGAGGACTAACTTATTCGGATATCCGGTGACTACAATCGTGCAAATGCTTCCATTACATGCTTTCAATTTTATCTTTCACGGGATCTTGTCTCCAAAACATGATTGCAAATTTTTTGGTATGATCTGCAAACATAAGGGGGTAAACTCATATAATGTCGAAATGGTAAAGTGCAACTACTATGCAAAGGAAAAATGGAAATTTCTCCTTAGTGGGGTATTGCTACATAAGGATTAAATTGCTTTTGGGGTTTTAAAACGGTTAGTCGAATTTCTGCACTTTAAAAGCAGGCCTAAAACAAGATGATCAAAGTAGCACAAAGGCTAATCAAGAAGACAAGAAGAGTAAAACCGCAAAGTCGCGAATAAAGTACTAGTAGCAAGAGTAGTTCCAATCTCACCTATAGTTCCAATGAAATTCCTATTTGATGGTGGATTTCTCATCGCGCATTTGGACAATGAATGATGGAAAACCAAAAGATTAACGTTAAAATGATGCAAAAACAAATTTCCTATCGAAACTAATAGTTTTATTTTTAAAAACTATTATTTTTTAAAAATTTATGCCTAATATTTAATTTATTATGCATTTAACAAGAATTAGCATATTTATACAAATAAACTTAATACAAAACCCAGCAGGGACTAAAGGTTCTCTGGAAAATAGTGGCGGAGGCTGAATAGTGGGGACCTTTAGTCCGGTTGCTAACACACCGGGACTAAAGGTTCTCTATGTGATAATTGAATAGTGGGGACCTTTAGTCCCGGTTGCTAACACACCGGGACTAAAGGTTCTCTGAAAATATGTCCCAGCGCAAAATTCACCTTTAGTCCCGGCCGTGGCACCACCCGGGACTAAAGGTTCTCTCGAAAATATGTCCTCAGCGCAAAATTCACCTTTAGTCCCGGCCGTGGAACCACCGGGACTAAAGGTCACCTTTAGTCCCGGTCCGTATTACCACCGGACTAAGGTCTTTAGTCCCGTTGGTAAACCGCCCGACTAAAGGTCCCCAAGTACTTAAGCAACGATTTCGTCTTCCATTCTTCCTCCACTTCCCATCGCGCGCCTCTCCCTCGCTGTCTCCTCGCGCGCCCTCTCCTCGCCGTCTCTCCTGCTGCTGCCGCTCTGTCGACCTCGCGCCGTCCGCCTAACATCCCGATCGAGGTTTGAAGGCAAACAATATTCTCCCAAATAATGCAAGACTAGCTATTTGAGTTTGCATATGGCGCACATTTACTTCGTTTAATTCCAAAACGAGAGAGTTGAACTTGGTCTTAGCTCACCGATTCTTGGTTCTCGGTTTGATTACTAGCAAGCAAGAAAGAAAGAAAATAGAAGTAAAACAAAAGTGGTGACCGAACACCATTCAACTAGCTTGAGCATTGTCCTCTCGAGTTTAGTTGATGTTTTGTGCAATCTTGTGCCCTAGATATCAATTGCAACAAGCTAGCATCTTTCTATAAATTTTACAACATGAGCTATATATTTAGTTTTCACTTATATCTTGTTAGCTCATTCTTTGGTTACATTAACTTACATCATCTTAGTGTGTGTGTTGACACCGATTTTGTCCGAAATTTAGAATATGAATAAATAATTATGTAAAAATAATAATATCAAGTAAATAAATTATACTAACGGCTAAAATCCGTCACAACATAAAACAACTGAAAATTGTGAAGTAATTTTCTTAAGCAAAAATTGCTATGACGTACATGGACTAACTCACATAGTCCAACGGTCAATAATATTCCATCGACAAAAAACATCGGTGTACCCAATATTTAAGAATATTTGAAGTACTAGATGGGGCTTGACCTATGTGATGATACATTGGTCATATACGAGCTAAATAGATGCATGCGTGCTCGCACACATGAATTATATGCTTCATGTAGCCCCTCATTAAACCAACAAATTAAAAGAGGATATTAATTAATCAACTAAGCTCTTGGACAAGACCCACACGAGCTCACATCATAAATAAGGCACTCGTGTGCATGAATTAAGCGATTGATTAGTTAATTGATTAACTAAAAAGGTTAATTAATTAATTAAGAATGATGGGGCCACACGTCGGTCAAAGCAAATTGCGTCAGGACCAAAAGATCTTTAGTCCGGTTGGTAACACCAACCAGGGACTAAAAGTCCCCGCCCAACGGATCAGTAGCGAGCTTTGCGGAGGGACTTTTAGTCGGTTGGTGTTACCAACTCAAGGTAAATTGGTTGTATAAACAACTAGCCTACTAAGTATGTATGTACTAAAAACCATGCATGTTTCTCGGGTGGTAAGGGCACGCAAATTATCGTATGGGCCATATGGCATACTAATAAAATTTATGGAATGACTATACATTTCAATAATATGTTAGCACATATTTAAAATTTATTTATCAATGTTAGTGTTTGTTATCTTTATCACTCCATAAAATAAGTTGTTTTCACATATAATTGTGTAAAGTAGTCAATTAATTAGAAAGAAAGGCCAACTAATTATATACTAACGTTGAGTACTCATAATGCATGGTTTACTCAGTGCTAACATTTGATCAACTAATAATAACTTAACAATCATTCTTTTACCTATCTTTAAATACACCACTAACACAAATTTTCTAGATCCACCATGCTGAGTATTTCGATTAGACACCAAAAGTCCACCTTGCGGTAAAGGTTCGTAGAGTTCAAATTATCCCAAAGCTTACGGGCTAATATGCAAAAACAAAGGCGCCTTGAGCGATCACCGGGTCCAGAGAGTAGTAGACCAATTCTCGCAAGACTCCAGAAATCGCCACGGCCTCCACTCATGAGGAGCCGTGAGGCCCACCATCGGGGCCCATAACGTCGGCTTATTTCGCCGTGAGGCCGTTCTTTGAACTCAAGGTGGGTTCCTAAACCCGACGTATACACACTGCGCAAAACACTGAAATCACATTTCTTTGCATGTGTGGATATGTGCTTCCTTCGTAAGAACAATTTTATATTCTTGAATGATAAGTTTTATATTACGCCGATATATTTGCGAAATGGCGGCCGAATGACAACATGGACGATGCCATCATGGATATTATCAACAATGGCGCCTTACAAGGTGCCCAAGTCGAAGGTGATGACAACAATCAAGAAGTAGATGACGAGTCGATGATTTTGCCGATTATGAAGATGAGGTCTATCTACAATCTCTTATGTATCTACAATCTCTTATGTATCTACAATCTCTTATGTATCTACAATCTTTGTGTTTCTACATTCGTAGCCCTCTGGATCGACGACAACAACGGGAAGAGTAGAAATGTACGAGGCCCAAGAAGCCGTTGGAGGGTCGGTTCATTCTCTCGAATTCGAGGAGGATCTGAGCAAAGTACTTGGACCACATGCACAGAAATTTGTCACCATGTGGGTGCCTTGTAAGGGACAGATCCCGATCAATGCTCGTGAATGGAAGCAAAAGAAAGAGACTCCTCATATTAGTTTTGTCTCGATCGTGACAAGGCACTAGTTTGGCAAGATGTCCTTCAACATTTCGCGCTGATACGTAAGATGAAGCTTTGAAGGAGAGAGTTAGGAAGCGGGCTATGAAGAAGATGGCCACACAATTCCAGTGTTGGAAGAAGAAATTGTACAACACATTTATCAAGAAGAACTCGACGCTTGATTTCAACACTAAGGCCTACGTCAAGTTGAGGCCGTTTTGGGATGAGTTTGTGCAGTTCAAGACATCGGAAGAGGGTGAGGCACGGGTGAGAAGGAACCAACAGAATGCCCGAGCAAAGCAATACCACCATCACTTGGGATCGGTGGCTACAGGAGTGCCATTCCTAAGTGGGAAAGAATGGAACGAGAGATTCTTACCAAGGGATCGAACCAGAATCAATCAAGCGCCCGAGCGCGCTAAGTATTGGTTTTTCGGTCATGGGAAGCCTCGACCTAGAGACCAGGAAAGATAGTGTATGGCGCAAAACTCAAAGAGCAGCAGAAAGATTTGCTTATGCTCGAGGCTTGGCCGAGAGTGGCAGTGTGGCAACAACAGAGATAAGGATGAGTGACATACGCCCTGGAGAGTCTCGAACACGGTGGCGAACAAGAGGCTATGGGAGGTGTCGTGGGAGCATGCCTTCCCTAAAGACAAAGCCACCTATAGAAGCCGCCAGAGAAAGAAGGACGAGGAGGCAGAGCGGATGCGCAGGATGGAGGAAATGGTTCTTGAGTCACGGAAGTGGCTCGTGAAGCAAGACTGAGAAAACACTTGAAGCCAAAATGAATGAGGAAATCAAAAGGCAAGTGCAGATAGCATAAGTTCCATCCAAAGGCAAAGCGCATCGAGCCGGAGTCAACATCAGCCCCCTCATCGGTTGAAAAGCGATTGCGCTTCCACGAGGTGCGGTGATTCAAGATGACGCAGGTCGCGCTTCCCGTGGATGACATCACCGATCCTCTCACGACATGTTTGCACATTCGAGAGGGAATGCCACCGTCATGGTGGCTATCGGTGTTGTATCTCGTATCGACCCTCACGAAGACACCAAGATGCCATGGGGCATTAATACCTCCCGGATATGCTAGCGTATCGGTGGATAGAGTTGTGAAAGGTTATAGCAATGTGCGTCTTGACATTGAAGGAGGTGATGGGGAGAAGACTTTAGGAGAAGCGGAGAAGACATTCATATGTTGGCGCAAGCGCTATATCATTATTCCCGGGCGCCACCTCCTCCTCCTCAACAACCTAACCCTAGGTGCGGATGAAAGTGAACGAAACATTTTTTCACTAATTATGTATTGGCTTAAATAACGGTTTACTCATACCACGTTGTTTTCACACGCAGAACCTCCCCAACCTAAGTCCAATTATCCATTCACCACCGTCACGGTGTTGCGGCGATGACAATGAAGTGGAAGACACGGCCGCATCCCCACCGCCCCATCTCCTCACACGGGATCCAATGCCGCCACCGCCCCATCGCCTCCACGGCGGCTCCAACGCCGACACCGTCGCCCATCGCCTCCACGGCGGGCTCCAACGCCGCCATCGCCCCATCGCCTCCACGGCGGGCTCCAACGCCGACACCGCCGCTCCATCGCCTCCACGGCGGGCTCCAACGCCGACACCGCCATCGCACGCCTCCACGGCGGCTCCAACGCCGCCATCGCCCCATCGCCTCCACGGCGGGCTCCAACGCCGACACCGGCCGCTTCCGCCAAAGAAGAGGCCCACCCACAACGGCGCCGGCCCCACCGCCGCCGAAGAAGAAAGCCTCAGGGAGAACACCAGCTATTTCTAAGACGACGAAACTTTCCTATGAGAAGACTGCCGAGGAAATAGATGCTTCAGTGAAAACAGATGTGGACAGTTTCTTCGCGAAAGTCAAGGCTAAAAGTGAAGCGGCGAAACCACGAGAAGCCGCACTTCTTCGCACGCCCGAAGTTCTAAGGCAAAGGTGGACGCCACCGTAAAAGTTACGCCATGCTCGTAGGATTCGCCACTATCGGACTATGACCGCACTCTCACCAAGTCAATTGAGGGCGAAGAAGAAAGAGAAGAGAGCACGGAAGGGTGTTGCCTGGCTCGGGAACAATCACAACAATCGTGCCCCACTAGTTATTGGGAATGAATATGGTTCAAACACGAACGTGCTAGAACAGATATCCGGAAGCGTGCATTTGGATCAACTTGATGAATTTTTCGCGAAAGCTGGTCTAAGCATTTCCCAAATGCTCGCAGAGCACACATCGAAAGTGCTCGGAAGTTGATCATTGGAAGAAGGAATATGTATATGGCAAGAGTCTATACAACCCGAGAAGCTCATGGAACTTCGTGACGCCAAATGTACTTGTTAAACAAGTGGTACATGGCGGCATGTCGCGTAAAAGCGGATGACTTTATTTGCGTCAAAATTATAAACCATCATTACTTCCGTGGCGATGACATTATAATGGTTCGATTTAATGAGTTACACCAGGCTATGCCACATGGACGCTCTAGACAAATCTCTCATCAATTTGCTTTTATGCAGACGTGATTCTTTCTTTTAATAATCTCACTCTAGCATATGTATATGTATAAGTAATTATCCTCACACTAGCTAGCATGTCTATACATATGCGAGAGACATGATGAGAGACCTCACACGTAGAAATGACAAGAACATTGGTTTCGTTGATCCATATATCGTATTCAAGGACCCAAACACTCCCCACGATCAATGGAGACCTCAAATGGAGAGGAATTTTCGAAGGTTCTTGATCAACCAAAAGAACAAAAGATTTATACTCTTCCCTACAACTTTGGGTGAGTGTTGTTATCGTGTGCACATTTTACTTTACTTACTCAATCCAACATAAAGATATATATGTTGACTCTATAAACAAATGCGACTTTCCATTGAATCTCGATTGTCTTGATCTCTCAAGCAGTCATTTGCTAATCTATGACTCGTTGAGAAAACCGCAGAACATTACCAAGATATGATAGACATTATCCAGGGTAACTTCGATCTTTAAATATTTATTCCTGCTCTTTAACTCGCAATAGTTAATTAACGATCCAATTATTGGGCGGGGTTTGGGCTTGGTTCGTTCGGCTACACCGTCAGGATCTGAAAGCGCCACTTCACGATCCACACCGATTGGATGTAAGTTGTACTAGCTCCCGCGTCTTTACCTTATCATGCTTCACTCACGCGGGATGACGAGAGTAATCTTTTATATCGCATGCTGGGTTCTACGGCAGCCACGAGGCAACAATTTGTGTGGATACTACGTTTATGAGTTCCTCATGGTGTATGCAAAAGAACCCATCTACAGATGCGAGAAAGTGCGTAATAAGTATATATAATAAATCCATTTTATTTATTTGTTGCTATTAAATAAATCTTATGTATATTAATACTTCTTTCGCTTAATGCAAATTGAAGGAGATATGGTTGAAGGAACAGTGTTGGATATGGACCGCCTCAAAGGAATTCAAGAGACAATCGCAGATTTCTTAATGAGCATGTCCTCAAGCCCGCACCGAAGTTCTACTTTAACCAGATGAACCATTAAAGCCAAACCAGACGAACATTTGTATGACATTTAAGTGGAGGACAACATTTGTGTTGTAAATACCAAGGATGCATGAATAATTTTGTAAATTTTTGTGCATATATATATATTATACATATATATAGCTCCATAATATATATAGTTTCATACTTTATTTGTGTGTAATAATGTTCCAAACTAAATTATATGTGCGTATACATATATTAGCGTGAAGAATACGCATTTGAAAACCTAATGTAATTGTAAAACCAAAATCAATAATGAATTGAAATGGAAACAAAAAGAAAAAAAACACCTTTAGTCGGTTGCTGGTAATACCAACCGATTAAAAGGGCCACCTGTGTGATCATCAAGACCTTTAGTCCCGGTTGGTATTACTAACCGACTAAAGGTCGACCTTTAGTCCCGAGCTTGGGACCGGGACTAAAGGTGAGACATTTAGTCCCGATTTCCTAGTCCCGGCTCTATAACCGGGACTAGAGGCCCTTTAGGCCCGGGACCAAAAGTCTGTTCTGTAGTAGTGAAGCACTGGCCTACCATCACCAAATAACGCACCACCTACTGTGGTCATCACATCACCTGCTGTGGCCTGGAAAATACAATTTCCATTAAAAATAATATTTTAATTCTTTTTGGAATAAAAATCATATTTAATTCATTTTAAGAATAATTTATTATTATTATTATTATTATTATTTTAATTGCATTTCGTCGGCTTTTGGGCCATAAATCAAGTCCCGGGCCGAGCCACCCGTGAATAGGTCTAGTTTCACACCACCCGCCATCACTGTGCACTAAAGCACCGACATGCCAAAGCACTGCTTAGACCCGATTAGATCTAACTTAGAAGCACCGACATGCCAAAGCACTGCTTAGACCCGATTAGATCTAACTTAGCGCCACCTAGGTCAGGTTAGATTTGGGGCTATGTTGGTTTGAAGGCGAGGGTGGAGGAAATGAAGGTGGCGGAGGAGAGGAGGGGGTCATCGGAGTGAGACGACGGGATGTAGGGAGGAGAGATGTGGGCAGCCGACAGTGTAGTTGTTGTGGGAGAGAGGATTGGAGGGAGAGTAATTAAATAAGAGAGAGATGAGATAAATAGGGCTGACAGGTGGGCCCAATTTGGTAAATAGGTGGACATGTGGGCCTACTTGTGAATCTAACTGACAAGTGAGCCCTACCATTGGATGGAACAAGACAAGAAACTTGAGATTTTTTTAACCTTCACTACTACAGAAAACGTTATCACTGCATCGTTGGGAAATGCTCGTGTTTTTGTACGTCTGTGATAAGCGGCGGTTATCACGCACGGTAAAAACCGCTCGTGATAAGTCACAACACAGACGGTTCTAATTAACAACCGTCTGTGATATCCACATATCACAGACGGTTCTGGTTACCAACCGTCTGTGATATCCATATATCACAGACGGTTCATAATTAGCACCGTCTATGATATCTATATATCACAGACGGTAATAATTATGAACCGTCTGTGATAGCTCTTTTAGCATAACTAATTTATTTTTGATTTTCGGCTAGCATCAGGAATTGCTAGCCATGCCCTCTAAAAACAAGCAGGCAGAAAATAGATACATTACAGATGAATCAATCGTTGACACTCAAAGTGATCATTTATAACTCAAAATCAATTAGAAACTAATATGTATCAAATATTGTCGCTAGAGTTACAATTGAATTACAATTATTCAAAGTGAATTACAATTAATGAATCATTCAAGGTCGTTCAGCGGTGTTGGAGTAGTGAAACTCTCCGTTGGTGCCAATGATATCCGTCATGATGAAGGTGCAGAGCTTCCCTCGAACATCCGAGATCTCTCTCTGAACGAGTGAATCTAAATCTATATTTAAGCCCTGTAGCTAGCAAGAGTAAAGTAGTAAGTATATATATTTAAATTTATAATTAAGAAATAATTATTGCGAGATTGACCAACCTCGGGATCCTTCAACTTAGCACTCATGAGAATCTGCATATGATGGCAAACGTAGAATGCACATTCTTACGCTTTTCTTTGTGCACTGCAAAAATAGAATTACATATATAGGTATAGTCAGTTCGAGACGCATTATTACAAAGTATGATATAGGATTATTGTGTTGTAGCACGTACCGAAAATCGCGTCCTGTGATTAAATGTAGAGATCTTAGATGTTATTTGGTTCATGGCCCTAATGAACCAAGATAAAATTTGGCATTGTCAAAATTTGGCTAAAGTCAAAATTTAGCAAAATAAACGTTATTTGAATTGTAGTCAAGCCAAATTTTAGCTTAACCAAAGTTTTGGTGATCGATTTTCTCACTATCGAATTACTCACGTAAGATATTGAATTTCGTTGGTGCTACTAAATTTTTATTAGTATTACCAAATATTAATAGCGAACCAAATAATACCTAATTTTCCTTAGCATTACTAAATTTTGATTTGATTCATATCGGTAACAAACTAATCAGACTAAATAGACCCTGAGTGCCCAGACGCGGGGACCGAACAATGTCGCCATCGGAAGATCCGTTCCACAGACCGCATGCGCCGCGCGGCTCCCTCTTCCCACCATTTTGTTGCCCAGGCCGCCACACCACCCACCACCGGCCGCACCCGCACGTGGCCCCGCCCGATCTACGCGCTTTCGCGGCAATCCCACCTCGGGATCCCCCTCTTGACACGTAAAATCCTGCTCACGGCACGGTCACACGACCCACCCAACAACCGAACGACGACGGACGCAGTCGCTTACGTGGGCGGACCCGTTCCATCCCAGGAAAATGGAGAATTTTCCCGTGCGTATGAAGGAAAAACGACCGGCCGGGCACGCGTGCGCGTTGCCCAGGTC
Source organism: Ampelocalamus luodianensis (assembly GCA_036346255.1). Classification (NCBI taxonomy): domain Eukaryota; kingdom Viridiplantae; phylum Streptophyta; class Magnoliopsida; order Poales; family Poaceae; genus Ampelocalamus; species Ampelocalamus luodianensis. The sequence continues at coordinate 59,000,118 of CM070617.1, read as the reverse complement.
CGTCTCTGCAGTCCGATCCAGCGAGAGAGCGAGAGAACACCAGCCCGCAGCTTTCTTTTGGTTGTTATATGCAAGAATTTCATGGAATTAGTCGTGAAGTTTCCTTCTGCCTAGCTAGACAAATCTATGTACGTACTGTAGATCATTCGCGCGCGTTGAAGCATCGCCTTCAAAGCTAGCTCCGGATGGAAGCAATCCGTTCGTAAGCGTCGCATACGGACGGTCCCAAGTGGGACAAGCAAATGTAGAACACGTGCAGGTCGCAGGAGGGAAACATTGTCATCATATATAGCGTGATGGCGTCCTACCACTATGGTTATCAAAATCGAGATTTTGAATCGGATCGGAAGTACTATAATAAATGCACATTCTAGGATCGAATTGTACGTAGAACCTAAAATACTACCTAATTCAACCAAATAGTACATCTTTCGATTGGGATTTTAGTATTTATTTAGTCATTTGACTACTAATTAGATTTATAGTTGCCTATGTTATTGTCCACTACTACAGAAAATGTTTTCATAGATGGTTCAAAAACGTCATCACAGACGGTTTCGTGAGCCATCTGAGTCTATGGGTCAATAATGACATGAGTCATCACAGACGGTTTTTAAAACCATTTTAAAAACCGTCTGTGATGCATACTATCACAAACGGTTATTAACTCAAAACTGTTTGTGATAGTCGACTATTACAGACGGTTTGTATAACAAACCGTCTGTAATAGTCGACTATCACAGAGTTTGTAGATTAAACCGTCTGTGAGAGATGATGTATCACAGACGGTTTGTAAATTAAATCGTCTGTGAGAGATGATACATCACAGACAGTATGTCCTAAAGAACCGTATGTGATATTCTTTTGTATTGACAAATCTATTTTCGTTTATTGGCTAGCCTTAGGAAATGCTAGCCATGCCCTCTGAAACAAGCTGAAACACAACAAGTTGTATACATCCAATTCACATTCATTTCAGAAACAAGCACATCCAATTCGTATTCATTTCAGAAACAAGCACATCTAATTAGCAAATCAATTAACTAAAATTAACCATTCATGTACATTTACACACATGTACCGTTAAGTTCAATATCTTATCCCAATCAAGTTCAATCTACATTGTGGAACTTTTCATCTGAATTTATGACCTCACGGTTCAAGAATGACGCAAGCTGTCCTCGAATTTTTATGAGTTAGCTCTGTTCCAACGCAGTTTCCGCGATGATCGCAACTTGTCGCTACGAAGATTAAATTTGTGCATATATAAATTGATAAGTATGAAATAATTATTGCAAGATTGACAAATATGAGGATCATTGGTTGTCGCGGAACCGACGAGTAGTTCGATGTTGTGGCAAACATAGAATCCACAGAGGTTGCAGGACGGCGACTGCTGGTGGCACTGCAAAAATAGAATTGGTTAGTTCGAGAGCTATTACTATGAAGTGTTATATAGGATTAATGTGTACTAGGAATACCGGGAATTGTAGATCGTGTTGCAGGGTCCCTCCCTTGCATATCCCTCCTTTTGCAAAGTACGTCTTGAACGACCTACGTGATTCCAAAAACTTAGCCTTAACCATTGCAAAGAAAGGAAAGACTGTAAAATTGAGTTATCTATGGAGGAAATGTGTTTACCCGTTGATTAATTGTTGGATAACTATGAAGTTGTGTTTGGCCCTCTGTAGGGAATCTAGGTATATTACCAAGTTCCGTTTTGGTATAATTATAATTAGAATCTAGTGGAACCTACACAGGTATGTTGCCATGGTCATTAAACCTAAGTTTGTGTTACTTATAAAGTACAAATCAACAAGTATAGCCACTAGTCATTAAACCTAAGTTTGTGTTACTCCTGGTTGTAAGGCAAAAGTATGAATTACTTGTTGCGGTGAGCTAGCAATGAGTCCGCCATGTAATCCTCGACGAATTTTGCATTCACCTTGATGGTTTGCTCGGAGACCACGTGTGGGTCGAGAAAATCTACCGGTGAATTCCTTACTTCGGCTTCAAAAATCATGTGTGTGTGTGTGTGTGTATATATATATATAGAAAAGCAAGGAGTTATATATAACATTTATCGGTATTACATGAACATTGATCGTGATTGTACACACTTACAGTGTCCAACATCGCATGAGTGAGACATCGAGGGAGTCGAGGTTGAAGAGAGAGAATATGTCATCGAAGGTCACCGTGAAGACACAGTCTTGAGCCTCGTGGTTAAAATGATCCTTCTTGAACTTGACGATGACACCCAAGCGTCGTTGTTCATCCGTTTTGTTGGCCTGTTCCATGTACTATGTGTACAATCTCGTACAAGTCAATCGTAGGGTAGGGCTGTCTCGCCTAGAATGAATTTTCGGGCCAACGGCAAGAAGGGGATATCAGAACAGGAGTCGACCGTCTTCGATTTTCCCTTGCTGCATCGCTTTGTATAGGTCGACTTCACAAGAGTCGACCGAGCACGAGGTGTAGATGCATTTGATGCACCGGGCCCTTGCCGCTTTGGTGCAGGTAGCTCCGGTACAGATACTTCATGTGAAGTTGACACCGGTGCAGGTAGCTCTAAGCAGATGTCTCTCTTGGGTCACTGGATGAATGCTCCAATGGCTTGCCCTAAAGTCACGACCTCGTCGTTTGCAGGCTTCTCCAGCTGGACGACCTCGAAATTGGCATAAACACCGTCCACATTCACTTTTGCGAAACCCAGCGCTATATTTACACCATGCAGCAAGGCCCTGACACTGGATGGATACGTCTGGCCCCAAGCAGCATCCAGGGCAATGGAGCCACATCTCACTTGGAGCTTGCACTTCGTAGTCCTCTACATAAATACAAAATTAGCTACTCCAACAGGCCTATCAATGGATCAAGAATTCTAGAGATAATAATTATTACCAAGATGTCATCAATAGGAAATATGTTATCGATTTCTAAGTTATGGTTGGACGTGTAGCTACTCGGACGTTTAGGGGGGCTAGCTAGCAAAGTAGCGGCGGGGGCTTCGAACTGATTTGTGAGGGATGCACGAATCTCCTCTCATACGACATCCTGCATCTCTTCTCTGAGGGATGCACGAATCTCCTCTCATAGCTGTGCTTCGCGCTTGGCTTTGGCTCTCTTCCTACTCCGGTACGTCTCGGAGTCCTTTGAGAATCCTTTATTCCAATCAACATAAAGACCAATGCCTCTCGTGCGACCCGGATGATCCTTGTTTGCTAGGGCCACAGAGAGTATATCTCTCTCCCTGTTTGCCTGGAATGAGCCTTGGGAAGATTGTGCACTACTCAGCTCTTCCTACAAGAGCCCGACATGTTATTTCACTTCCTATGAAGTTATCGAGTAAACTAGGTAATTCGATATCTTACCATACGCCAGAACACTTCCTCGTCTATGGGGTTTGGAAAGGAGATGACCCCCGAATATGCGATAGATAACCTCACCATTAGCCACTGTTTGGAACGCTCATCAGTGATCCTGGCAAATGGTGGGGAGGCGTCCAACTGGCATGCATGCTCGTTCTGAGCCCTCCATTGCGGGATTTTACCCGCATACCCAGCGGTGCCGAGTCTGTGGGGGTGCGTGATTTTTGCCTGGAGGGCCCTGTGCGCCTCACTTTCAATACTAAAATCATTTGTCGTCTTCTTCGCCACAAAGTCTTCCCAGTACTCCTCCACGAACGGATACTTCTAGAAGGGTGTCAAATCCTTCTCCACGTAATTCTTGATAAGCGTGCTCTTAAAGTTCCTCCACGCTTTGCACGGAGGCCTTGTGTTGTTCCGGTATCTGCAACAATTTAAAAATTTCCGTCATCAGCAAAGCTTTCAGATTCTCATCTTTGGTAAACTCCTTCTATGAATCAAAGGTGATCTTGATCCATTCGCGTGCAACTATTCCGACCGTTGTCCGGAATGCGGACGCTGCTTGGCGAGGACTTAGAGGGGCCCCAGACACATCGACTCTTGTGATGGTAAATCGGCCCTTGGGCATTTTTGATATTCCTCTTTCCTTGCGTTTGGATTTTTCAGAGGACGGCACATCAGACGCATGAGACGACGATGACGGAGAATGAGTGGACGACATCTCCACAAGAAATACAGGTTCTGTCACGCATCAACATATTATCATAAGATTCTCTGTGTATGGGTATACACACCAATTAAATGACATAATTGACATATAAACATGTAAATCCTCTAAGTCAGCCAACAACACTTGATCTACTAATAGAATAGCATGTATTATGAATTGGATCACAGAACCCGGAGGTTCAACCAATTAACCAAATGCAAAGGGGTAATAAAATTGAAATGTTATGATACTCACGAAGCAGATGGCAATCAAAGCCAAGCAATCTGCACAATGTGTGAGGGGAAGGGGTGTTGGGGTTGGCAACTTGGCATATGTTACCTTTGGGCGTCGAGGGAAGGCAAGCAGGGAGCATCGGAGCAGCAGGGCGACGTCGAAGGGGAGAAGGGGTGCCGGTTTCGGGGAAGCGGCGGCTCGTGCTCGGGGAGGAGGCGGAGGGCTCGGGGGAGGAGGCACCCCGGGCTCGAGGAGGAGGCGACGTCGAGGACGGCAGCGACAGGCTCGGGGAGGAGGCGGCGGCTCGTGCTCGAGGAGGGGGCGGCTCGTGCTCGAGGAGGTGACGGCTCGTGCTTGGGGAGGAGGTGGCGTCGAGGTCGGCGGCGACGGGCTCGGGGGAGGAGGTATGTTAGAGAAGCTTAATTATTTGAGTGGGGCGCGACAAACCCTAGAGTCTGAATATAAATAAGGTTGGACATCCCAGACGATTCCAATAAATAATTGTCTGTGATATCTATGTATCACAGACGGTGTTTATATGGAACCGTCTGTCATATCTATGTACCATAGACAGTTTTTATATGGAACCGTCTGTGATATCTGATGTATCACAGACATTTTTTATATAGAATCATCTGTGATATCTGATGTATCACAGACGGTTTGTTCTAAGGAACCGTCTGTGATATTCTTTTGTATTGCTAAATCCATTTCTGTTTATTGGCTAGCCTAAGGAATTCTAGCCATGCTCTCTAAAACAAACAGAAACACAACAAGTACATATATACATCCAATTCATATTCATTTCAGAAACAAGCATATCCATTTCACAAATTCAGATATGACACATTTTCATATACATAAATGCAAATTCACATATGACACATTCTCATATACATAAATGCAAATTCAGAACATATGACACATAAACATTTCATTCGTCATTACACTTGCTTATCTCCTGTAACATCCCAAATTCTGTACTTGTGTTTCAAATGTAAGAAAATGAGTAGAATTTAAAACTTTTTCTTACGTCATGTATTTCCTGTGTGTACTAAACAATTATTGTACAAGAGTATGGAAATACAAAGTCACAAGTCTTTTGATCCAAATCTTGATCCTTCAAAAACAATCTTGTCCAATCTTGTGATCCTTCTCGGGAAATGTTTTTCCTAAGTTCTTGGGATGGTTTGTGACCCCTCTGAAAAATTTCACAATTTTTAGAAATTGTTCGAATATTTTTAGGGGTCAGTCAAACCCTAACCTAGCACATTGTGGGATTTTTGGAGGAAAATGTATAATGCAAAAACCTCTGGAAAGTTTACGCAATGTCCATCTCAATGTCAGCAAGCTACTATCAAAATTTCATAAAATTTGGAGCTAGTTCTATCTTTTAAGACCCCTTCAAAATCTCAATTCAAATTAAAACTCTAAACCTGGTCCGAGTCAAACTTAGACTCAAACCCAGGTCCGACCTTCAGGTCTTGGTCGCACCGAGCCACTTAAGCCGTGTCGGGCTCGGTCAGGTTGGGCGCAGTGGTGCGGGCCGTTGGATTTCAAATCCAACGATCAAGGACCTCCTCGGGTCTTTGTAAAGACCTCCCACCCGCACGACCTCCTCGAGTTCTATTTGCAAAGACGACCTCGAGGACCTCCCTAGGACCTCCTTTGCACCTTTTGCAAAGACCACACCCGGGCGACCTCCTCGACCCTCCACGACCACCCCTAGCACTTGGGTGATCGTGGGCCGTCCATCTTGAGATCTCGTGGCTCAGACCTCCCCTAAGTGTTAGGACCTCTAATACTTAGCTCAAAATCCGAGCCCTTGGATTTCAATCCAACAGCTCACAACCTCCCTGGTGGAGCTCAGCGCTGATTTAGCCGTTGAGTTCATTTGACCATTTTTTCCCATTTCTCTCACATGTCGGGTGGGCACAGGCATTATCAATTTTGTGCATGGCAAGAGAGCGGTGCCTTGTCAACTCTAGGGTGACAAGCGGCTATGTCTTGCCAACATTAAATGTCCGCAGCCCCTTTGCTCAAAAGTCTCTCTCGACAACCTACTCCCATCATGTCGAGTGTCCTAGCTTGTTGAAACTGTGGACACTGCCTTGTTCTTCCTCTCCGGCTATATATTGAGCTCGAGCTTCTCCCTTAAGCTTCTTTGGATCCATTCTTGCACCTCCAACTTCTTTCTGCTCTTGTGCTCAAGACACCGAAAGTCTCGCCACCATTCTTGAACTTTGGAGCTCTCCGCGACCTTCGAGCTCCGGTGGTTCAATATTGCATTAGTGGTCGTCACTTGGTCATCTTGGTCACCTCGGTCCCCTAACTTGTTTTGTTTAAACCTTCACAGAGGTTGACAAATTGGGGAGCCTGTTTTCGGGGCCGGATTGGTCGTCTTCCCCAACTCCGGCGAGCACCACTATCACCGGAGCTCCTACGACCATTCTTGGACCTCCTTCATTCCCAGGTTAGTACTTTAGTTTTAGAAACCTGGTTCTTTTAGACCTCGGTAGCTGTTCGTTTTGCCGTATTTAGCCTCCTTCGGTCATCTCCGGCTAGCCGCCGGTAGGGTGCGCTCTAGCCCTAGCTGTTGGCACCTTTAGGTTCTCCTCCCTATTTGGGACTCATCCGTGTTCTTGGTTTCCGCCGACGAGGTCCATGTCGCCGGCGGCAAGCTGTGGAACACGCTCGGATTGTGCCAGTTCGCAACTCCCGTTTTCGTCATGTTCTTCGGACAACTTTAATGATCAAATCATTGCTTATCATTTGGTGCATTAATGGTGTCTTAATCCGTGCCGTGGAGTCGCTGACGTGTGGGCCATGGGTTTAGAATTAAAGTCCGGAAGTCTTTTTGTGCTCCTGTTGGATTCATTTATTGTCAATCATTAGATGCATTTAATTTGTCTTAGCCGCCGCTGTCTGGGGGGTCCTGTGCCATTAAAACCACCCTAGGACCTCCTCGGGCTAATCTTAGCCGTTCACGACCTCTCCAAGTTTAGATCTGGGCCTTAGGACCTTTTCCGAAAAATCCTAAGTCTCTGGACCTCCCCTTGGTGGTGATCCTAGCCGTATAGGACCACCCCTGTTAAATCTTAGCCGTATAAGACCACCTCTGTGTTTCCGCAAAGGACCTTCCCCGAGGTCCTCTTTGCAAAAGACCACCCCTGGTCTTTTGTAAAGGAAACCTTCAAAACTACCCCCTGGGGTCCTCTTTGCAAAAGACCTCCTTGAGGTCCTCTGTGCGAAAAGACCTCCCTTAGTCGTTTAATAAAAACCACCCCTGAGCCACCGCACCGAGGTCCTCTTTGCAAAAGACCACTCCTGGTCTTTTGTAAAGAGAACCTTCGAAACTACCTTTGGGGTCCTCTTTACAAAAAGACCACCTCTGGTCCTTTGTGAAGAAGGCCGCAAGACCTCTCTCTATTAAACACCTGTCTCATAGGACCTCTCTCGCCTCAGATCTGGACCGTTTATGACCTCCCCTGGGAGATCTAAGCCGTCCAGACCTCTCTCTGTTAAAAACCCGCTTAGGACCTCCCCTTTGAGATCGTGACCGTTTAGGACCTCCTCGGTGAGATCCTAGCCGTCAAGACCTCTCGCTGTTAAGCTCACCGTTTAGGTCCTCTCTCCGCTCAAATCTAGACCGTTAAGACCTCCCCTCGGGAGATCTTAACCGTCCAGACCTCCCCCTTAGTGAGATAGCCTTAGGACCTCCTCATGGAGCTCGGGACCGCCAGATCCAGATCTGACGGCCACGACCTCCCTAGTGCGCGAGGAGCTCCTTCGCGTGTGCTGTGCATCCGGTGGTCGGGGCCGTTGGATTCAATATCAACGGCTAAGACCTCCCCTAGGCGCGATGAGGTCTTTGCGTCTGGTGCTCGTGTGGGTTTTGGGCATCTGAGCTCGTGAGCCGTGCGATCCTTGATCATCGGCCCACGACCTCCCGATTTCGTTGGGTTTTCAGATTTAGTTCCCGAGAGCTTTTGTTTGCACTTATTAATTGTTTTAAACTTCATAAATGCATATCTTTTTCTCTGTAGTTCCAAATTTAACAAACTAAAGTTCTATAATTGCATCTGTTAAAGTACTTTAGCATAGTATAGGTTTTCTGATGAGTCTTTAATCCCAAATTAAACATGCCTTAGATTTATAACTTAGAAATATCATAACTAAATCATTTTAACTCTAATTGAGGTGAGACCACTTGTGTTAGCCTTGAGATGTCAGTAGCTACCTACTATAAAAATTTCAGCTACCCCACCTTTCTAGAAATTTTCACGAAACAATTTAATTATGTTGAACGAAGAATGATTGCAATTTTTCCAGCTGAGCAAGATTGTTTTGATCATAACTTTTGCGGTGAGAGTCCAAATCAGTTGGTTCTTGTTTCTAAATTTGTTATAAATCATGCTCTTACTGCTGTAAAATTTTCAGAGCATTTGGAGCATTTTGGTTATAGAGTCTTTTTCGTTTTCTTTGTTCTTATCGGTTCTTTTTCGCTCTTTCGGTAGGTTCCGACAATTGTGCCATCCTTGAGAGTGATCCTCTGCGGCATAGTGAGCAACAAAGAGCGTGCAAGCGGTTTGATCATTTCCCCATTGATCCCATTACTTTTAAATTCTAATATTTTGTTTAACTTCTATGTATGCATTGCTATTTTGTTGTTAAATTGATTAGTTAATCCTCTAGTTGCATAATCTGTAGGCAAATAATTATCCTTTACTACCTGAGCCTAGGTTATTTGCTGTGATTAGAGTTCGTTGGATGAGCTCTTGTCACTTAGTAGATTTCGAATAAATATTGCTTAGCCATGCCTAGTTATCGGTAGTATTGGGCGATCATCGACTTAGTCGATGATCTTGATCACACAAATGCTTATATTGTTCCATTATGTCCAATCCTTGTGTTTTATTGATTTACAAATCAAAAACTGAAAACAAAAACTATATCTTGACTTGGGCACAATGGTATGTTGGTGTGATCTGTTGGGTGTGAATGGAATGGTGCCTGAGTCCCTAAGGACCGAGTTACTTGTGCCATTGATCCAAGCAATTGTTGCGTGCTAACCATACGAGGGGGATATGGAACCTCTCTTGACTAAGTACTTTGGGAGGTGTTAATTATGAGCTGGTCGGTGGGTGTGTTGAAAGCGTGTGTGTGTGTGTGGTGTTGGAGGGCATTAGCGCACGGTTAGGGCTGTCTAATGTGTCCTTCTCCCGTGGGTTATGACTCTTAATTAGCATCGTCCATTGGAAAGTGTCTTGTTAGACTTAGCCGTGCTCGCATACCAAAGGAAGTATGCTAACCGTGGTGGTGGAAAGGCGGTCTATCGTGTGGGTACATTGGTACACCTGCAGGTTAAAACTATTCGAATAGCCTCGTCCTAGGTTATGGACACGCTTGGTTATTTCCCACAAGAACTAGACTACAACCTTTTAAAACTTAAACTTGACATGGGTGGTATGAAGGGTACTTCATGCTATTGTTGTGGTGGCTATTGGGTTAGTCACTTCGAGGATGTTGTCATCTACCTATTGTTATAGTTGTTTCTCTTTTATTTGAACAATAAGATTTAATTGCCAACTTGCTTTTAAATGTATTACCTTATTGCAAAGAAAACTTGCTTTATCTTGAAAATAAGTCAGAGCCTCCTCCACTTAAATAAAGCTTGCATGTAGTTAATTATAGTTCTGTTATCTTACACGTCGGTCTTGCAGTACAAAACAATTTTTGTACTCGGATGCTATCTTAATTGTTTTGTTGCGAGAGGAAGAAGGTGAGCCCCAAGGGCCTTACTTTTGCGAGATGTGCGGGTTCGGGACGACTAGCTTGGCGGTCCGGTTGGTTGCCTTGTGGGTAAAGGCACACTGATTGGCTTTTGTTTATCGCCATCTTATGGCACTTTTGCTTCCGCTGTGTACTTATCTAGTTGTATGTCTTTTGGCCGGTCGGCCTCTCTTTTGTAATAACTCTTTATATTAAGTATGTCCTTCAGCTCGTTGCTTGTTCAGTTCTATGTGAATGAATGGAATTGATGCATGATTTTGTAACGGGGTGTGTATACTGCAATTCTGGGAAGTATACATATCTCGAGGCTTGGTTTATCTGATTTGTGATGCTAGGACCAATGGATGGTTAAGCATTACAAGCCAAATAAACCGGGGTCCTCACATCTCCTTTCAAAATTAGCCCTTCATGGTGATCGATGCGTATGTAGCTAGTTTTGTCATGTCGTTCTTCCTCGACCGTTATGCCATTTTCGAAAGGAGGCAACTCGTCAAATTGATTGTATTCTTTCTCGTCCACTACATTCTCAATTATGACAATACTCCTTTTTCCACGAAGGACTACTGGTGCTTCTTATTTGCCTAGTCGGTTACATAGAAGACTTGAACAACTTGGTTAGCGAGTACGAATAATTCGTCTTTGTATCCGACACGTTCGAGGTCTACGGTAGTAACACCATACCTGTCGACCTTCACCTGTGGGAGATGGACCCAACGGCACCGAAATAGCAGGATCTTGAAAAGCACATAGTCGAGCTCCAAAATCTCCTATATGAACCCATAGTAGGAGCTCCTCAACCCATCGGTACTAAATGTATCTATGCGGATACAGCTGTTCTGGTTAGTGCTCTTTATATCCTGAGCCTGCGTATAGAATGTGTACCCATTTATATTGTATCCTTGCCATGTCACAACTGTAAATATTGGCCTTTTTGCCAACCAGGTCAGCATATCACTTGACGAGCTCCTAGCGAGTCGCTCCTTCAACCATTGGTTGAACCGACTGTTGTGCTGTCTCATGATTCAAACATTTGGCTGCTCTGGATTCTGTTGCCGAAGCACGTCCTTATGCTGGTCGATATACGGGGACACTTCAGTCATGTGTTGCAAGACCGTGAAATGGGCTTGAGTATAAGCTCTCATCTCTAGAGTGATTGCTTTTCTTCCGATGGTCCCGATACCCTGAGCCTCCCCTCATGGTGAGATCGAGGCACACCCATTGGTTCGACCTGAGCCATGTAATCGACACTGAAGTCAATGACATCTTCGGTTGCATAACTTTCGACAATACTGCCCTCCAGCCGAGATCAATTCCGTACATAGGACTTGAGAATTTCCATGAACCTCTCGAATGGGTACATGCTACATAGGAACACGGGCCCACACATCTTTATCTCCCTCACAATGTAAACAATGAGATGGATCATGATATCGAAAAACGATGGAGGGAAATACATCTCAAGATGACATAGAGTTATCACCACCTCATCCTGCAGAGCATTTAGTTCTTCGGGATCGATGATCTTCTGATCAATTGTGTTAAAAAAATAACAAAACCCCATGATTGTTTCTCTGACCTTGATCGGCAAAATACTTCTAATTACAACAGGGAGTATCTGTGTCATCAACACATGACAATCATGAGACTTCATGCCAATTAACTTCAAATCTTCCATCGAAACAAGTTTCTTCATGTTGGAAGAGTAATCGGACGGAACTTTCACACCATGCAAGCACTGGCACAGTTCAATTCTCTCGGGCTTGGACAGAGTGTAACAAGCAGGGGGAAGGTACGTTCGTCCTTTATCGGTCTTTGTCGGTGCTAACTCAGGTCTGATGTCCATATCAACCAAGTCAAGCCGTGCATTGACATCATTCTTTGTTTTGTGACGAATGTTCCGTAAAAGACCAATCAAGCTGTCACATACATTCTTCTCTATGTGCATAACGTCGATGCAATGACGAACTTCTAGGTGCTCCTAATAAGGTAAGTCCCAAAATATTGATCTCTTCTTCCAGATGTTCCTCTCATAGGTCCTCGATTTACGTCCCTTTCCGAGCACAACATCTAAATTTTTAACCATATCATAGACCTCTTTTTCACTTAAATGCCTTGGAGCTGAACTGTCCTCCTTCTCTCCGTCGAGTTGTTTCTTCATCCTACGGTATGGGTGAGCCCTCAAGAGGAACCTACGGTGACGTATGTACACGATTTTGCACGAGTGCTTCAGCCACACACTCTCGGTATCATTTAAACAGTGAGTACATGCTTTGGCCCCTTTTGTACTATGGCCCGACAGGTTAGTAGGGGCGGGATAATCATTTATGGTGCAGAACAAAAAAGAGCGTACAGTGAAGTACTCTCGTTTGTACGTATCCCATACTGTATCCCTTTGATCTACAGTATTTTTAGATCTTCAATTAATGGTGCTAGGTACACATCAATATCATTCCTAGGTTGCTTCGTCCCTTGGATAAGTATCGACAACAAAATATACTTCCGCTTCATACACAACCAAGGAGGAAGGTTGTACATACAGAGAGTCACAGACCAAGTGCTATGTCGGCTACTCATGTTACTGAAAGGATTCATTCCATTTGTACTCAATCCAAACCTTATATTCCTCGATTCCGCACCGAAGTCTGCAAACCTCCTATCGATGTTTCTCCACTGGGTGGAATCAACAGGGTGTCTTAACTTTCCATCCTGCTTACGCTCCTTTGAGTGCCAATGCAGCAGTTTTGCCTCTTTTGGGTTCGCAAAAAACCGCTTCAAACGAGGAATTACAGGAAGATACCACGCCACCTTAGCAGGAGGTTCTTTCTTCACCTCGATTCCATTGCCGTCATCTGATTGATTCTTACGCTTGTATCGGGATATGTTGCACACCGAACATATATGCATGTCTGCGTACTCTTTATGGTAGATGATACAGTCGTTCAGACATGCATGTATTTTTTCTATTTCCATTCCCAACGGACAAAGAACATTCTTAGCTCTGTAGGTGGTTTTGGGCAACTCGTTTCCATCCGGAAGCATGTCCGCTAAGAGACGTAATAGCGTCGTGAAACTCTTGTCGGACCAACCGTTGCTTGCCTTCAATTTCAGCAGTTCAAGCACGAATGACAACCTTGTATATTCGGTTTGCACACTGGGAACAAAGGCTTCTCGAATCCTTCATCAAGCCCTTGAATTTAACAAACACTCTCTCACTATAGTTCACTTCTTCATCGCGAAGCATCCGATCCAGTTATCATCGTAGCCTATCCGAATCGGAACCATAATCGACATCTTCCGTGGCATATCGTTGACTTCGCCGCGATGTCGTTATTACTAACTTCTTATATAATCTGTTTTCATCATGGTGGTCCAACGTGTATACCCTTTTTGAAACCCCTTGAATCAAATGTGATTCGATCTGCGCTGGTTGTCAAATATCTTCAGATTCTCACAGTCAATGCATGAACAATACATATATTCCGCCCTCTTATTCAACATATCCCTCTCGGCAGCTTTTGTAAAAGCACACATACCATTAATGTATTCTTCACTCACACGGTTCTTAGCGTACATCCAGCTTCGGTCATCACACAATTCGTGTTGAAAATCCTGAAAATAAATAAAAGGATGACCATGGTCTTCACTAGCGATTTCGGCGTAAACGCCCGAAACTACTCAAATTAAAGGATGCTTATGCTCCAGTAGC